>VWZL01001512.1:265246-371777 GCA_013396915.1 Stercorarius parasiticus | reverse complement strand
AAAAAAAAAAAGAAAAAAGAGGCAAACAAACCAACAACCAACCAAAACAAAATAAAAAAAACCACAACAAAACGAAACAAACAAACAACCAGAACAGCAACAGAAATACCCACTCCTGCACTAGCCACTGCTTCCTTCTGTGCACACGCCTCCCTCTGCACTTGCAGGGAATGAGGCAGCAGCTCCACACCATCCTAGGAGCAGCTCAAGGCATCTCCAAAACGGCCAGCCCTTCCTTTCAGCGGTGCCACTCAAGTAACTCACACTGCCTGCTCCTTTAGCCAGGCTTAGCACAAGCAGAGCAAAATCAGCTTCAAAGTTGAGTAGCTGGTGGATGCTACGGCCAAGAAAGTGCATCTCTGCCATCTCCCTGTAACAGTGGCATCTGGTTAAGAAACCCCCACAATTTAGTCCCACACTTTTCTCCAGTGCAAGACAAAATAACACTTCAGTGAATAAAAGACCGAAGTGGAGGCTTGGGTTGGTTTGTTTGTTTTAAATCTGCATTTCCTAAATTACAGGTTCTTTGGAAACAAATGGTGAGGTGTTCAGGCATTTCCTTTGAAAGACAAATCAAAAAAACTAGCTTCCTTCCAATAAATGGCCTTTCTGTTCAAAGTGCATTTTCCAACAAAAATTCATTCATACAAAAATGCTTTGACAATAAGCAGAAGATCATTCTGCCATCTAAATATTATAGAATTCCCTCCTTTATTTCCTTCCTTTCTTTTCCCTTTTTAAAGATGACAAACTAATTTGACCAAAAGAAGAGAGTGGGATGTTTTCTAAAGTCAACACTGGGAGAAATGTAAGGAAAACAAATACAAAAAAGCTACAGCCCCCTGAAAATTTTGTCATCTTGCCATTGTCTCAATGAAGTACTGAATTTTTAAAGAAAAAAAGCTTTCCGCCCCTTCTTTCTTCTGAACATTTTTTTTTTTTCAATTTTTTCTCCAAGAAATCAAACTTTCTTATTTTTCACCTTGAGTTGGGGGGTGGGGATTATGTCAAAATTTTATGCTGAGAAACCTAGTCTACTTTACTTTGCCCAATGTGTTTCAAAACAGCATGCAAATTCAATCCTTACCTGTGTCAGTCATCCAGAAAAGCAACAGTTATTTGTGTGATTTCATCCTTAAGACTTGCTCTGCAGCCCCATCACAAATATACTCTCTCTCAGACACGCAAACAGCTGGAGGTATTACCATTAACTATGTTTTGGAAAACCAGATGTGTTAGTAATAGCACACCAGAAAGTTTAGTCTTCACAAAGGGGCGACATAACAAGTTATACAACGAAGTCAAGAAAGGAGAAATGGTAGAAGTATGGGTATTACACACTACATTCCTAAAATGATCAAAACCATTAGACACACCAGTCTGATCATTTATCTTTTATATGAGAGGAGACCTGTGAAATAAACAACCTTATATTGGAACAATATATTATGGAATGGGATAACGTAATATAATGTAAATTAAGTCTCCTGCTTTTATTCCATATGCAGCAACCGTTGTAAAAAAAAAAACTGCCTCCAGCACTGACGGCAATAGGCAGAGTATTACTGCAAAAATCCTTCTGTTCAGTGGTGATGGGATGAGTGACTGCTGTACTGTGTATTTTGTGAAATTCACAGTAGACTATTCCAGATGAATATACGGAGAGGTTCTTTTATTGTGAAATTACCACGCCAGAAGCAAGACAAGAAACACTTCCTGCCATTAACGTTAGGTTGTGGTTATAATCAAAGATTTTGACAAACGACTCCTGTAGTTTCCGTATTCAAGTGCTGAATAAGGAAACTGGCCTTCGTTCTAACATGCCTGTGCCAAGGTTGCTTTCTCCCCAGTCCCTGAGTAGTGGCAAATTTTGCCTCTAACCTGGGAGCCAGACATCTCTGGACGTGAAGGGAGATACTGACAATTCCCTAACGCTGGACTCAATTTGTGCGAAAGCTGCAAGCCTACGAAAGCGGGACCAGGCATAGCTAGATGTTGCAGAAGAGCTGGAGCACCCACAAGACCCCATGCCTGGGCAGGTAGCACCCCTAAGCCTGGGCAGCCCACACGTGGTCTGGTTGGTGAGCAAGAGAGCAGAAACACACAGGGAGCAGAGCACGGGGTAAAAAGTCACCCTGGAAATAAGCATGAACATAGGTAGCACAATTACCCTTGTGCAAGTCGCGAAAAGGATGGCTCACCTTTCTGTTTCATGAGCACCTGCAAGCATTAGTTTTATTGCACCAAAGTCAATGATTTCTACTTTTATTTTCAGCGGTGGCAGAAGTAAACTTATGTGCATGCTCTGATAAAAGCACAAGCTATTCTTTACTTCATTCCTTAATTGTGCTTAGGTTTTACATTTGGAAGTATGTTAGTGTTTTAGAAATACTTGAACATGGGATGTTGGTTTATGCCATTATCCTGCTGTGGGGATTAAGATAGAGATTTGACGCAGGTATTCCAGTCCCTTTGTACCCCACCAGAACAAAAAGACGTTTGAACCATTTTTGATGTTCAGATTTGGGTCCACAGAACTGATGCCCACATCATTACCACTGAAGAAAAAAGGCTTACGTTACACTAAGCAACATAACGTCCTGAAAGGCAAGAGCAACGCATGTCTTCACAGAACTGTTCAATCCTAGTCTGTATTTACTATTATACAGTGTATATATATACACACACACTGTTGTATATATACTGTTATATATATATGTGCTGCTTATATACGCTGTCATGTGTATATACTGCTATCCAGTATATTAAAAAGTATATATACTTTTGATATTTATATTAAATTTATACTTATGTATGAAAGTATATATACTTTTTGTATTTATATTGCCAGCCAGTGGAGAACCTCACCGTGCTGTTACAGAAAAAAAGCACAAGCATACGCAGTAGTTTCTCTGAACAGTTCACTGCTTAAGACAGTGATTAAAACATGCATAAAATATGCAGAGTTTGAGACAGCAAGGCAGCGTAAAACAGGCCATTTTTATACTTGGTACAGTTCTTCCTTTCCCCCCACTGATCTCATTTTGCTCCGTTAAGTTTACCTTCTAGTTTTCTACAAGCATGTTAGGTCTCAACGTCAGAAGTGACCACAGTGAACAAAGCAAGAAAGGAGGGAAGGCAGAGAAATCCTCTTGGTGATGTCTCACTCACCACTCCCATCCCCACATCACTGGATTGCCGGAGATACTGTCAAAACTGAGTCAAACCCAGGTCCATGGACGCAGAGCCAGAAGTAATGACTGCATGTTTACATCCAAGATGTACCATGACGCACTCGGCATTATAAGTTCATACTTTCCCCCTCACACACAGACACCTTCAAATGACCTATGCTTTCAGGAGCAAATTAAGTTCTCATGGCAGTGCCTTTAAAACAAACCATTACTTCCCAGAGCTGGGCATAGAGCTGTTTAAGGAGGCAGCACATCACATGCCAGAACCCCGTGGCACCGCCATCCTGCAGGCTGGAGCTCGCCACAAGCTCCAAGGGGACTGAAATTCTAATGCATGAGGGGCCTCTGAGAGGGTGAATGGGGGATGAACTCCCTAACAAAAATATGTTTTAAAAAAATGAAATGCTTCATTTGTGAAAGTGCCTTTTGATCATTATAACCTCTGGGTTTAACCACTCTGGTGTCTCCTGCCAAGTATGGTTTACTGATGACACATCATCATGGCACCAGGAATGGACTTGTTGAGAAGTTAAATAATGGGACTACTTTCAGATCATTTTTATAGCTGAAAATTCTCATGGCATAAAAGAGTCATCATACAGTTATTTCACTGCGGAGAACCGTTATTTTTCTTAGAATAACTTTGAACTCTGTAGCTTTTAGGGAAGGGGGATGTTTTTCACATAAAGCCTTGCTTCCATTCTTCCCCCAAAAGTTCAGCTTGTATTAGCTGGAACGATAACAAATTCATGAAGATATGTATTCAGGCAGATTGTAAATTTAGCCAAAGCGTTTAAATGTTACTAAATCCAAACAAAGATCTAAAGCAAGACGCAAAACACCACAAAAAAAAAATAGTGTTCCAAAAGATATGGAGTCAGATTTTTAAAGCTGAGTAAGGGACTCAGTCACACAAGTCCCAAAGAAAATGATTAATTATGTGGTTGATAATCTCAGTGTATATGCCAAGTTAATTCCTAATAGAACTTCATTGTCTTCAGTGGAGTTATACTGCAAACGTATTTGACAGATAGTCAAATTTCTTCTCCAAGAATAACTTCTAAGGCAGAAGGTTTAAACATGAGTGAATGAAAGTCCCGGGCCAAGTTCTACCCTAATTTAAACCCTGTACAAAACAGCCGACTTGGAAGTGAGGGTGTAAGGAAAGGCAGAGAGAGACATGAGTCTATTCTTCCTTTGCTGGGACATTACATCAATTCCCTTAGGTAATGGTCATGTCTCCGAAAAACACAGTGGGAATCCAAATTGCAGTTTGTTGGAGATTCTGTCCTTCCAAGCCTGCAAGTTCCTGTATTTCACAAGCAGTAAGTGTTTGGGGAAGAGCCTGGACTAGTCTCAATGGAGGACCATGAGATTCACTCCTATTAGGTACTGCATGGATCCGAATCTTGCCTGCTTCAAAATGCATTTCATCATCTTTGATGTTAAGCACTGGAAACGGTCATTTTAATATGAACATTGGAATTAGTCACCTAATTTAATCAGAAAATAATGCGTTTCAGACATTCTCAACCTCAGTATTATTTTGAATAAAACCCCCAGCATTTGGATTATTTTTTTTTTTAGCGTATTGGGTTATTTTTGGCTCATTCTTAGTATTAGAGTTAAGCATGTCTAAAAAAGGCTGATGGGTCAAACAGGGTGCAGACACTTTTGCTAAGGTGAGAAGGAAGTAATGCCCATCTCAACTCTTTCTATGCAGCATTGCTAAGGACACAGCGAAGTTTTATCGCTTTACCCAAAGCATCATTTATGCCAGTGGCAGAAATCTGAGTGCTACAGCTCTAAGTGTAGTGAATTCCTAATGTCCTCGCTTCTGATTCTTCTGCTGGCAGAAGTCATTTTACTAAAAAAGTGATGTAATCTGGCAGTAAGTGAGCTGAACATAAACAAAATGGCTCCACAGTAATATCCCTGCTCTAAGGGGATTATTGTTAGGCCAGGTGGCGAGAGCCAGCAAGCTGGCCTCTGGACTGACCGAGCCCAAACACTTGGATGCCCTTCCCAGCTCTCCTCTCATTGACTATTTTCAGGCAAATCAGATAGCAAAGTCACATACATTGTTTTAATACTCAACTGGATATCAGGGGCCCTTTGCTAAGCACCCCTAATGAGGCAAAAGTGAAGACGTTTCCCATGCAACGCAGTTTGCAATAGTTATAAGCAGGACAGACGCTGGATCAAGAGCATCTCACGTTCCCCATCTGTGAAATGCAGCTGCTAATCTTCAGCCTTGTAAAAATGTGTGGAAGTGAAAAGCTCCATAGGATGGGCTGTGACAAAAAGCTCAATAGGATGTGCCGTGAAGGAGAGCAAGAGTATTTTGAGGCAATCATCCAGGCCAGAAGCAGGAAGGCAGAGCAGAGCCAGTCCTGCAGGAACAGCAGCTCGGCACGGCCCCAAGCGTGCATGCCACCAGGATTGGCACGGAGCACATGGCTCTGAAGTGACACTTCCCCACTCACCTGGGGCTGTGCTGAGGTGGCGTTTTCTTCCCTTCACCAGGCCCAAGCAAGCCTTATGCAAGTACTTTATTACCAGCAGTGCCAAGCAAGCAACTTGCTGGGCTTGCTGTGCTCCCTGCTGAGTCCTGCCAGCGAGGGAGACTAATTGCCATCTGGCCTATGCATGGCAGCCACCTCCCACCCTTCCTTTCCTTTCTTCATCTCCCTCCTGCGTATGCAATTATTCGTTATTTCTGCATACAGGCCTCCCTGCTGGAGGTGAATACAACCTACTTTTCCCCTCCTTACCAGAGCTTGCATCTGTGATCTCTAACCCTTCACTTCTGTACCATTTCATTGCGTGTACATAGCCGTACCTCTCTTCTCCCAGCTTCATCTCAGCTGCTGCGGTCCAGTTCTACATTCCCTTCTTATCGCTTTTCACCTTCTCACCTCCTTCATTTGGGCTTCCTCCAAAATCAGCTCTTCTCCCTCTTTTCCTTCAGAGCTGCCGCTTTCTATCACCTCTCTCAGACACTGGTGCTTGCCAGACTTTCTTCCAGTCCCCTTCATCACTTTGACCCTCCTCTCCAGCAATTTCCATCTACAAGTACAAGGTTGTCATAACTAAGTGGACAATGTTTAAACATGAAAATAGTCAGACAGGCTCCCCCGCTCTCTTATGCCTTTTTCCCCCCTCTTCATTAGCTACTCCAGGTCCAGGCACAGGGTAAGGCACTGCAACACAAGTAGCACATCACTGCTTCTGCCTCAGAGTACGGCTGTGAAAGAAGGCGGCATTTTTAAAATCTGTTCTTGAAAAAGAAGATGGTAAGGAGTCTTCTGAAAGCATGTCAGGAGAATTTTTACCCTGCATCATTTCCCCAGTCAAAGCAGAAAAAGAAAAAAAAAAAAAGGAATGCTGTGTATTTTACTAGCAATTAGAGAACCTATTACTAGCAATTAGAGAAGAGTCATGACCAAACTTTTGAAACATCAAAACATTTAAACTATTCCAGCTGAGGTAAGATGTGGGGAATTTACTTTGGCTTTACAAATCTTGGAGAATCAGTCTAGCTTTGTCACACAAATAAATCGTGTAATAGATTTTCTAGAGATAGATAACACAAGTGGAAGAATGGTTTGGGTTAGAAGGGACCATTAAAGGTCATCAAATTATCTCAAGCTNTGTCTTTTTTCCAGACTGAAGAGACCCAAATCCCTCAGCCTTTCTTCATAAGAGAGGTGCTCCAGTCCCCTAATCATCTTTGTAGCCCTTTGCTGCGCTCTTTCCAGCAGTTCCCTGTCCTTCTTGAACCGGGGAGCCCAGAACTGGACACAGTACTCCAGGTGCGGCCTCACCAGGGCAGAGTAGAGAGGGAGGATGACCTCCCTCGACCCTATAAATGCTCCTCTGTCTTTCCACTAACTGTAGAGAGACACTAGATATTTAGCTAAAACTTCTTCATATGGCTAAAATTGGGTTAAATGAATCCTATCTGACTGGAATAAAAATGATAAATTGGTGGACCAAAAGCTGAATGTGAGCCTGCACTGTGTGCTTGCGGCCCAGAAAGCCAACTGAATCCTGGGATGCATCAAAAGTAGCACGGCCAGCAAGTAGAGGGAAGTGATTCTGGTGAGATCTCACTTGGGGTACTGCGTCCAGCTCCGGAGTCCTCAGTACAGGAAGGACGTGGACCTGTTGGACTGAGGCCAGAGGAGGGCCACAAAAACGATCAGAGGGACAGAACACCTCTCCTAAGAGAACAGGCTGAGAGAGTTGGGGTTTTTCAGGCTGGAGAAGAGAATGCTCCGGTAGAAATTATGCAGGCTTTCGGTACTTCAAGGGGGCCTACAGTAAAGATGGGGACAAACTTTCCAGCAGGGCCTGTTGCAATAGGACGAGGGGTAATGGTTTTAAACTAAAAGAGGGTAGATTTAGAACAGATATAAGGAAGAAATTTTTACAATGAGGCTGATGACACACTGGCACAGGTTACCCAGAGAGGTGGCAGATGCCCCATGCCTGGAAACATTCAAGGTCAGGTCGGACGGGGCTCTGAGCAACCTGATCTAGTTGAAGATGTCCCTGCTCATTGCAGCAGTGGGGTTGGACTAGATGACCTTTAAAGGTTCCTTCCAACCCAAACTATTCTATGTTTCTATGAAAAAAGTCCTGGTGCAGACATCATCATGGATGGAAAATAAGCTGCACAGACATCTTCTTGTAGTATAATGACATCTGCATCAGGACTACAACTTGAAAAGTTACTTTGGCATAAATGCCACATTCACTCTGAGGGCTAAGGAGAGCATTTCTGCAAAGGCTAAAAAAAAAAAAAAAAAAGTAGGATTTCCTAAGGAAAATAGAAACTTATAACAACACCGATTTAAAAGTGCTTCTTGCACAGTGATCTCATTTCCTTAGGATCAGCTTATTACTACCCCTCCAAATGTGAGGCATAGTTAAATTTTCCTGAAAACTAATGTTCTGATTGTATTTAAAAAATAGCTTCTGATCAAGCAAAGCTTATTTTATTATATTTATTCTGCAGAGTGTTGCCTTGTCCTACTCTTGGGCACAGTAATCTGGGATGGGGGCACTCTCGTCACTTTAATTTTGAAAAGGATCAAAACTGGGTTTAGCTGTCATCTTTTACTGTCTGTCTGCAACTGAAAGAAGAACGGAACAATCCCGTAGGGCTGACAAGGAAAATTTTCCTCCAGCTGAAATCACTGCAATCATAGCTAGCGCAGTGATAGCTCTAGCACCATTTTGGAAATGCAGAAAGGATTCTGAATAGTTTGCAGTGGTGAACTCTGTTTACACCACTAGAAATTCAAAACACTGCTTAGTTTTAAATTATAACATAATCAATATCCTGACAAAGCCTTTATGGATTGTTTTTATAGGGCGTGGAGGGATAGAAAAAATTAAATATAAGAACATAAGTAGCAAGATCTTAGCTCAAGCTGAAACTGAGAACTAGTTATCTAGTACTCCAAAATCTGAAGCATTATTTCTATTTCTACAAATTTATTAATAGCATTTGTTGAACATCGGTTTAAAATATTATAACTGATTGCTTCAAGTGACAAGTAGGCAAAACATGGAAGATAAATTGTTGTAAGGAAGGCATGCCAAAATACAGAACAAAGCTATTTAGCCAATTATATATTTATCTTCCAAGGTTTAAAATGTGAAGGGAAAGTTTTCAAGAATTAAACTATTTTGAACACCCCTAGTTTTGAAGCTTCAAAGCATCCTTGTTGAAAAACTGCCAACCCTTTTTCCACTGGTTATGGGGAATCTAAGCATCCAAAATAGTGGGTTTTTTCAAAGGTGATCTGCTCATAGCACTATAAATAGGGTTGTTTTGGCTTTTTAATAGTAGAAACTATTGTGACAAAAAAAAAAATAAGCAGGGAACAAAGAGACAGCCATTGAAAATCTCTTGGTATTCTTTTTCCTGCATTGTTGCGTGGGTAAATGAATAATGTTGTCAAAAGTATTTGGTTTTGCTTTCATTTTGTTTCCCGCCTCCAAAAGTGTAAAGTGGGCCACAAACAGTGACAGGTCTTGACTGCCCCAAGAAGCAAAGCTGAATTCTGCTCACGGTTCAGGGGAGCTGCTACATGCCCATTCAAACAGAAAAGTTTTCTGGGAAAACTTTAAACTTGTTGTTGGCTGATGTTGAGTTGGTGGCTTGTGCATCTCACCTGGAATCTTTTTGTTTCTACAGCACTCGTCGTACGCTTCCTGACAAAACGGTTCATCTGGGAGTATGACCCAACACTAGGTAGGTTGCATTTCGTTCTATACACATGGTATGCTGTATATAATAGCACAGCTGAAGTAATGGAAAGTCATAGAGTTAAAATTCTGAGCCTCAGTCAACCTTTAAATTTGCTGTAAAAAGCTTCTCCATGGTCATTTAAAGCTGGAACAAATTATTGCCTAAGATGGTAGAACAGAGAAGCAGTAACGCACTCAAACGAAAGTGGAATTAATACATGAGGCACATTTCTGCCCACACAGAAGTCAGTGGGAATTTTGCCATCGAAAGCAATTGTGTTAGTATTTCACTCTGAAAATTATTTAGCATGCAATCAGTTTTCTGCTTGTGGATAACCCAAACATCAGCTGCTAGAGAATAAGATGGCTGGGATACAGATCTCAAAAATTCCAGGCGGGGAGGTGGGGGGAAACCAAACAGTTGTAGGTACTTACAGTCAGTCTACCTATGCTTAGGTAAGTTTTTTGTACTCACTTTCAGACATACATTGTGTCTCACTTTTTGGGTGACCAGGCAGGAGTACCAGTCACCAGAAGAGCATCCACCTCCCCTCCGCCACTCTCACTTAGCTGTGTTGTGTCCGGTACTTTTGAGAAGCTGGCACAGATATCTCAAAAAAAACTTTGTCAAACAGTTGCTGAGTTAGAGGTCTTGCTTGAAAATTTGGGCCAAGGTCTAATTTCTTAGTATTTCCTAAGTTAGGATATATTTGAATGCTCTGCACCAGGGAAAATCCAAGCCAAGAGGTCTGAGATGAGGCATTGACATCTTAGAAGGCACCTTCAATACCTCAGGACGAAGTGATTTGCACGTGAAGAGGCTGGGAAATTTTCGTTTCTCCTACAATCTGTTGCCGTCTCCTTCCTAACCTCTATTCGGAGGCTCAAATACAGATCATGCAGTTAAACACCTATTTTTTTTATTAGGGTTCTTTCTCTAAGAGGTCATACTAAAGAAACAGAGAACACCATAAACTTGCACAGCAGAAACAAAGATGAAAATTTAATACATTTTATTGCAAAACCCAGGCAGCCCTTTCAACAAAGTATCATACTAAGTATTTTTGTCTGGTAAGATGAAGAAATGACAGATATCAGAAATCTCATCTTGGGAAAATAATTCTCAGCACAACCTGAACTGAAGTGCATTCTTTTGTATAATAATATCAATATATTAATCAGTGAATTATATGTCACCTGCCTTGCACTGCACAGTGGGACGTTCAGTATAATGTTTTATTAGTATTAGTACTTCACACATCGCTATCACTAATATATCATTTGAAGAACTTGACAATAGAAGAAGTATATAAAGTGTTTTGTATCGGTACAGTCTAAGTTCATTAATGTCTTACAGGGACACTGCATTTAAAAGTATCCTTGTTGCCTTGTTTAAGCGTATAAACTAAGTTATTAGCAAGCTGCGAGGTTTATTATTTTTTGCCCCATTATGAAGGCCGTATGTCCCTTTTGGTGTACAAGGCTTGACATTTATTTCTGTTTTACAAATGAATACAACTGCAGATTAACCATGCCCCTCAGGAATCTAATCATCTTCTGTTTGTAAAACTGAGAGCTTTCACACAGGCAACAGTCCTACCTCAATAAAACAAAAATTAAATCTCCTCTGACTTACTGAATTCTACATTCTCATTCAGTCTAGAGGGTAACAGCTTAAATCATGTACTATGGTTATTGCAAAGCTAAGTGCTTTAAGTTGCTCGGAGAAAAAGGTTTGAGAAATTAAAAAAGTAATAAACTATTATCAATAAGTTATTTCTTAATCACAGTAATCTCTGTTGGAAGGTCCCACCAGAGACTGTTTTTTCAAGCACGTTTTTTTTCATACTATGGATCACAATGGGATTCAATGAGGCCCTGAATTGTTAGAGGGTGGGGGGGAAAAAACCCAAAAAACATCATCTCCTGAATTTCTAACCACTATTCAGACCTTCAGAGATCAACCAGAAAGGCACTGTAACTTCAAAAGCTTTAAGAAACAGTGCTTTAAAGAACCCATTTCTGTCTTTATCATTATCATCCTGTGGTGATTTAGTGGCCAGTTACCTGTAAACATCACTGAGCTGTATTTACTGACAAGTTTTAGCTGAGTAGATTCATTTCTTCTTAGCAATCATGGACTGGCAGTTGGGTGGGAAGAGGGATATCAATATATTCCACCAATATAAAGAAATTTGTCAAGTAATTTTGAAAGAGCAGGAGTAAAACAGATGCAAACTATCTAGCTACTACACAACAGGAGGTTTCGCCAAAAAAAAAATCACTGGGTCTGTGACAAAAATGTCATATATATAGTTTATTTCTTATGTCAAGTTTTCAACCAGCCATTAGCTCTCTAATGCAAGGAATGCTCAGATAATTCCTATTTTTAGGAAAGCTTTCAGCAAGCTGTACAAGGCCTGATGGAAATTCAACATTATTCTAAACTAAGCATCGGGGTAAAACACCTTGTCCTCTTAATTCAAGGGTGGCACATTTTAACTGGAAAGGAAAAAACACACCTTATAAATATTCTTTAGTACTCTAACCTGCCAGAAGAAAATGAAGGACCATATTTTTAGCAGCATCTGGATACACTGCTGTATCTCCAGGAGCCAAATTACAAACCACAAAATAACATTTTCTGGCAGGAGGAGCATCACTGAATCTTGCAAGCTTTGGCACATGGAGTTGCTGCCGAAGTCAGGGCTTTGCAGCTCTGCCACTTTTGTGCATGATGTTGGATCTCTGCAAGCATCAGTACGACAGCTGCATCTTCACAAAAGCACGTATCACTGTGCTTTTTGTTTTACTATTCTCAGCCAAGGGGTAACAACTGCAGCAAAGGTCATTTTCTGGGGAGTGTTAACTGTCAGCCTTGACTTCTCCATCATTTCTGCTTAGCTGGTGAGTCACTGTCACCATCTTAGCATGTTTTTTTTTGTTTGTTTTTGTTTGTGTGTTTGTTGTGTTGGGTTTTTTTGTTTGTTTGTTTGTTTTTAAAGCGCCTATTCCCTCAGGCTAAATGGTTACCTGGCATTATCAAGGCAAATGAGTTTCCACTTTCAACCTTTATTTATTAAAGTCACACAACTGTCCCACACAAAATTAGAATGTCTAACCAAAGAGCTCTACGTAGAGCAGAAACACAGCTGGGATATCCAAGTTTTTTTTAAAAAAAAAAGAGATTATGAACTGGGTTGTGACATCTGGTCTGAATTAGCGTTTTTATGTACAGTTAGAGAATCAGGTGCTTTCTGAGGTGCAGGGACTTAAAACATTCATTTTTGC
Source organism: Stercorarius parasiticus (assembly GCA_013396915.1). NCBI lineage: Eukaryota > Metazoa > Chordata > Aves > Charadriiformes > Stercorariidae > Stercorarius > Stercorarius parasiticus. The sequence goes on along the minus strand of VWZL01001512.1, from coordinate 359,028 downwards.
CATATAGGGAAAATCCAAACAAATAAAACCCCCAGAATGTGCAGGAGACAGGTTCCTCACTTCTAGATTCTGTCACTGATTTGTTGCCCACAGTCTCTCTGCCTCTGCTTCTCATCTATAAAATCATTCATCTCATAGAAGGGTCGTAAAACCTTTAAGTAACTGGTACTCATAGAGTTAAGACTCACATATGAAAGGTGCACAGAACCACCAAGCGTTTCCCCAAAGACTGAATTTTAAACAAAAGACTACTTATAAAATAACAGCAAAGCGATAATATTTTTGTTGACCTTTCTAAAAGTCGCTTGGGCTTTCTCACACTATCCCTAGATGTCTTTCTTGGGCTGTTCCCATATTTCATACAACGTTGCTAATCCTCTGAAAGGAATACTGTCTCTGAGCAGGTACTCCGCAGAACAGTGCGTGACAGACCGGCCAGTCTGTGAAGGCAAAGAGAGACAGAAAGCATAGGAGTTTATTTGATTTGAATGGGATAGAGAAAAGACTGTTCATTACTTTGAAGAAGCAGAGGTAACCGTAATGAAACATGAGTCTTAAGAAAAATTATGATTCTGCTAGGACTACTAGATTAATAGTGACATTTTTTAAAGAGTATCTTTTCCAATTATGTCACAAATTCTTTTAAGTCACTCAGGTTTTTGTTCACTCTTTTTCCACTGGGAGGGGGAAAAAAACCTGAGTCGGTGTTTCTACAAAGTCTCGTCTAAAGCAACATACAGACAGCCCGTAAGTCACCATCAAACATGGTTAAAATGTGTGGGTATCAGTAAACCAGCAAAGAGAGGAGATAAAGTGGTACAAATTGCTGTCCCACTAGCTTGATTATGAAAGGCCCGTGATAATACCATACTTCTCCAGCATAACATGAAACAGACAGAGGACTGCAGAAAGGTACACTAGGTAAACAAGTGCTTGAGGGACAGAGGCAGACACCTCTGTTAGTGCCCTGAGTTACATCACAGCAGAGAGCTTCGTCTCCTATAGACCAGCTCAAGACTTACAAATTTCACTGCTGTGGCAAGAGCAGTAATCCCTTTGCAAAGATACTGTTTACATTGGCAAGAAGGCTTTTCTCATTGGAAAGTTTGTTGCAATTAGAAGGGTAGTTTTGCCTGTATAACCACATCTGTAGCCGGGGGTTCTGTGAGCAAAATAGTACCATTCAGGGAACACAAGGGAAGTTTGCAGACACCATACATAATGTAATTAACCTTACAAGGCTAGCAAATATTGCTAGGCTGAGTTTCTTTTCTGCACATGATAAATACAGATCTGTACAAACAACATAAACAACAGAGTGGAAATATAACCAACCATCAAAATAGTTGATAACCAGAAACAGCTTAGCAGTGAGAGTCAAGACCTCACTGAGAATAATGTCCTCTAGCAAGAGACAATGCAATATATTTCTGGGCTAATTTTGTGCCAAAGCAGTCACTAAAAAGAGCTCAGGTCTAAATGCAGTTCTCAAGAACAGTCTTTCCTCTCTGGTTTATTCAGCTAACGCGTTGTCTGTACAGCTGGAATACTGTCTGAATACAAACTCTTTATCCCTGCTGCAGATCACATATTGAAGAAACACATGTCTTTGTATATTGTAGATTTCTAGTTTTCTTGACTTGTGGCTCACTTAGCAAGTTTGTCTTAACACTCCTGAAGGTCTACTGCCTGCCTCTACCACAAAAATACTAACTCCCAGCAGCACAGCTGAGAGAGAAACTGCCTAGACAGCAAACAGAACTTTTAACAAAGGGGCCCATACTAAAATAAGTGTTAATAAATCATTAACTGATGGCCCCTTCAGCCCTAGGGTGTAAAGATTGTCAGATCAGCATCCCCAGGAGGAAGGCAGCCTGAGGAATCCTCCCCACCTAGCTCTCTCTTCCTCCTGAGGCACAATAGGGTACTGCAGGCTACACAGTTCTATAGACCAGGTCATTGGTATGCTCAAGATTAAAAATAACTATTTTCCGTAGCAAGCAAAAGAGGAGAGAGTTCTGCCATCATCTTGCAGAACTTTGCCTTCTGTGTATTTCATCTGAACACTCATGTTGACAGCTATAATTTAGCCAAGCACAAGCTAGGAGTAATGTATGTGGTCCAGTATGGGCTTTCAGCCAAAGTGAGATGTAATGGTAACCAACCATTTGGGGCTCAGAGGAATGGCTGCCAACCTGTGTTTCTGTGAGTACCATGACAAATGTGTAGGCACTTAATAAATTGCTGGAAGACAGTCTTATTTTCAAGCCAGACTCTGGCTATTAGTATCCTCAATTTTTATTAAGAAAATTACTCGTTCCTTCCAGTGTTTAAGGGATTCAGTCCTCAATAGTTTAGATTGCGCCTTGCTAGGTGTCTTCCTGGCCTTCTATTTTTCCCCACTTCAAAACAGTAGAAACATTACTTAACTTGATATAGATTTAATAAGCTATATTATTTTTACTATACTCCTCAGCAGCAGGAATTTGTACTGAATGTCATCATTATGGCAATGAGCCATGGAAGTATTCCCAATTTCTCTGAGGTGTTTGTGAGGAAATGGACTGGTATGGCCTAGAGCACCTTAAACCCCCTGCACCGGCTTCTAAAACGCTCAGCAAAGACTTGAAATGATGAGATTGTAATCGAGAGCAGCAGAGGAAGATGCTTAAAATAACATGGGAAGCAGTTATCTGAAAATGTGGTTTGTTTTCTTTCATATGAGTCTCAAGATGAAGATATTCCTGATGTCAGTAATCAAAATATTGCCTTTTTACGGTAGCTCAACAGACAGCAAAAATCAGGAATGGCAGTGGTGGCTCTTGCTGTAGCTACAGCTGCAAAATATTTTGCCCCTACTTTTCTTGCTCATCATATTCTGAAATGTTCTCCAGATGAGCAGAAGTTTCCAGTGCTTGCTTTTGCCCCTTCAGGAGATCAGGCTTTTGTTTTGCTTGTTTTAGGTGTGAGAAAAGTCTCACTGGTTAGTTTTCATTTATATTGGCAGAAACAAGGTGAGACTCACAGCTTCGCTCACAGAGACTTCTTGCCACAATCAAACAGAAGAGTGTAGCAAAATATGGTTTGTTTAGACTTAAATTTGTCATGGGCATAATTCCCACCAGGAATTAATGCCCCTGCTTAGTGTTGGTGGGAAAGTTAAATCAGAAAATTAAAAAAAAAAAACCACAGTTACAGCCTTGATGCTTACTGCCTACTAGTTAAAACCAACAAAGCTGGAGAAGTGCTGTTTTAGCAATCATTTTAACATGCCTTAATGTAGTTCACAAATATCTGTACACATTTTTCTCTGCCTATCTATCTCAGCAAAAGCTGGATAAGGACAGAACATATAGGAACGGAAATGTAACACCACTCCCCTTCTCCTCAAAAGAAACCCAGTCTTCGCACACAGGAGAAAAGCCATATGCAGCAGAAGCCAAAAAATAGACATACTTCCCATTATTTTTAGAGTTGTCTTCAAGAAAACTCTATTCTAGGATTTCTGTTTTGGGGCCAAAATATGTTATTTATTGACATTATCAACAAGAAAAATGTTTTTCTGCAGACTAGTTTTATATCTCCCAACTGTTCTACCTAAAGAGCGAATTTTGGGGATGCAACAAATCCTTTCATACCAAGATCAGAATTTTACAGTCTAGTGGGCTATAGTGTTTTCCTTACCACTTTATTATAAAGAGGAAAACATGATGAAAAACACACTTCTCAATGAACAGCAGGCCTGATGAAGCCTCATTTCTTCTGAATTTGTTCTCCTTATTTCTTACTGCAGTAGCTGATTTGTTTGCATGTGTCCCCCATGAGTCCCCACAGCACCCGAAGCTTCTTCTAAGGTCACCTACTAATAGTCTTCGCCCATCTGCATGGGCCAGGGACAGCCCCGCAGCCTCAGCCCCTGCAGAAGCACATACCTGCCGACTGCCCGGAGCACATGCTGGCTCTTCTGCCCTGTGCCACCTTAGGGGCATTAGGTAGTGTCTCTACCCTTCACCCAGCCTGGATTTATACAGGACAGAAATAAGTGAGAGCTTTGCCTTGGACTGAAAACAGCAACTAAAAGCAGCTCAGCAAGTGAAGACACACTTGCTGCCTGCAATGCCTCTCACATCACTTTTTTTGTGCTCAGCTTTAATCTGACTAGTTTGGGAATACCTGCTGTACTGCAGGCACAACCTGATTGCAGCAAACGTAGCCTTCAAAGAGGCAGCCAAGAGAGCCAAAAGTTAGAAAAGAAACTCCTTTGCACATCACCATATCAATTCCAAAAGCAGCATTCACAACGGCAGACTCCACATGAAGCTGGCTAGAGTCCCTAGAGTTGACTGAAATATCACTGCAAACAAATACCTCCTTCCATACATATTTGCGTTAAGTTTGTAGCTTGACATGAAAGTTCATGTAGTACGATAGTTGTACATATAAAGCACATCACTGGTACTGTACAACCTCCTGGAACTTTTCCTTCTGTATTTCCTGACTCTTGGGGTTACACATGCAAAAACAGAACATTGAAGAGTCCAAATCCAATTATTAGAGCTGTTAGAGTTTCCCTTCAGCAACTTTCTTTTTACTACTTTTTCTTCTTTCACACATGATAATAGTGATTGCAATAACAATGCATGGCATATCATTTGATGGTATTATTGATAAATAACCCAACTATGCTTATCTTTGGGTCTATAGTATTAGTTAATAAAGAGGCATGTGGGGATACACTACATTAGCATTAGAAATATGTTCTAAATACACAAGGGCAGTACTATGCTTACTGTAAAACCACTGATAGTTGCTAAATAAAAACCTTCCTGTAAGGTAAATAACGGATGGTGAAAGTAAAAGCTATATGCAAGGAAAAAATGTAACATTCATCCAAGTTTTGAGAAAGGTTGGGGAAGGAAGAAGGCTGGAGAGACTTTGAGTCAGGAAGGTACATTCAACTTCTAAAGGCTTTCTAGAAGGTGAAAAGTTCCTGAAGCAGCTAGGAAATGTAGAGGGGACAAAGGCAGGCTCAAGGAAGCCTCTGGAGAACATATCAAACATCATCAGAGTTAGTAATGGAAGTACATTTTTCTCCCAATGAGCTGTCAAAGTCACTGTTCTCAAATGCGTTAGAGAAGAGTGCCATCCTGATGAATGACAAAGATTGCAGGAGTCTAAATGAGCAGGGAGTTTATTAAAAATACACTAAAACAAGCAACAGGAACTTTTATTATATAATCAAATAATTATGTTTAAAAGGATAAAATTTCCCATACTGCTGTATTGCCATCCAATAAGACCTTAACCATCACTTTGAAGCTCATACCTATTAGCTGAAGCTTTTTGGTCTGGAAACTCCGCTGTAATTATTACACAAAAGCTCTTTCTCTAGGTCTCTTGCAGGTCTCAGATCGAACTGGCTGAAAGCCACCATGAGACCAAAGTTTCTTAGAGCATTTTTATATGTACTTGTTTTATTAACTTTTCTTGACAAAAAAAGAACTCAAATTCTGAATGGAAACAGGGTTTGTGCCCCCCCCATGCTTAAAAGCAGACAAGAGAGACCAGAATGTTCCTTGAATTTACATGCAGAGTAGTGTATGTCATTGCTCCATCTCAGCTAATTTACCTACTCCTACTTTTTCCTAAAAGCAATAAACCCTTCCAATGCAAATATTTCTTTCCAGAGCTGTGACATACTCCTGATATATATTGCCTCTTCAAAATAAACAAGTACTGAAAACAGCTTTTTACAACACTACAGCTTTTTACATCATGGCAAATACAAATCAAGGTCTAATAATTACTTTGCAGATAACAGTTTTTCTCTAGAAAATACAATCTTCTGGAACAGATATATTCAATAGATCAGGATAGTCCTGGACAAGTAGGTTTGCTAAATGACCAGCTAAGTCTTATAGTACAAAACTCTATTAAATATGTCACAATAAGCATAGCACAAGGATGTGATGTGGTCAAGCTGTGACTGAATATCATATCCATGGACAGTCTATGGATCATGCACCTCAAAGTTTCCTCTATAAGTTTAGTAAGCTTTTTTCTTGCATTTTTACAAACACATTGCTCAGAAGAATAGGGAGATTTGTAACACGCTTATCAACACAGAGAGCCAGCCCAGGGGAGTGTTTTAATTTGTTTTTTCCAAACTCATTGTTTCCATAATTATTCAGCAGCTGTGGTAATTTAAATCATTAATAGGATTAGATAAAATTTTCACCGTGGCAACATATTACACTTAAAAAAACCACACTGACTGCTACCACTTTCCAGCATGTTCCTCAGGCCTTTTGACAGCTCTAAATGTTTCTAGAATAAACTTAAATTTTTCAGATGATAGGGCTGTGAGAACCAAGAGTGCCGAGGGACTGCAGCTTTATATCCAAGTGGGACCCTGAAATCTGGCATCAGCTTTCAAAGCCACAGAGTCAGCAGCACCTTTGATCTTGTTATTGGGAATATGAATAGAAGCATAGCACACCCCCAAACCAACAAGAACGAGTCAGGGTTATACTGAAGCAGAGCAAACCACCAAATATGGCTACTTCCACAGCGCTAACAGCCTTGGGCACACCATGGCTCGGTCAGCAGCTCCCTAACTCTGCTTTGAAGCTAGCACTTTTGACACCGAGTCTATGAAGAGCAAAACACAGGTCTGAGGTTTCTTTTCTCTATGAGGTTTTAGCCATATAGCTATAGATATAATATATAGGCATCACCTGGTGCAAATAACCATCTGAAGCTCAGAAAGTTGCCTATAGTCGTCTTGGGAGCCACCGGTACAGTATTACACTTTTCTCTTTCTACTTGACCATGGTGATGCACGCATAAGACATTTACAGCCTGGATTCATCTGACCAATTTTAGACTTCTAAGTGCTTTTGAGGTGTGATTTATCTCAGGAGAGAGATCAGACAAGCTATATCCAGCACCTGTTTTACTTCATCAACTCTAATACGAGTCAAGGGTGCTTAGCTGAGACAGACACCTGTGTTGTTGATGGTTTCGGTTAGGGATCCAGCAAGTATCTCAAGTCATCTAATTTCTTTCTAGCTGCATGTCTCAAAAAAAAGAGTGCCACAGGGGAAAACATATTAATAAATCCTAAAACAAAGCAATGCATTTGCGAAGTACCATGCGATGGATGTGAACAGACTGGAAATCACGGCTTCAGGACTGGACTCATAACTGACAAGACGACCATATTTTTCAGATGTTTCTCTTTCCTTGAAGGAGAAGCCATGTCTGTGATTACACTACAAAAATGCGTTAAACATCCAGCTGTTTTACAATCCTCATTAAAATTCACCCAGCTACCACACATTCCAAAGCACAGGAACAGGCACACATTCACTAAGATATGGTTACACTAATCTGACCCAAATCAGTGTTACTCATCCAGGATCAAATTCCGTCACAACCTGAACAGCCAAAATGAGCCAAACTTGCAACATAAAGTGCTGCCAGAGTCCTATTTTGAGAACTCGAGTATCATTTAAGAATCACACTGCTTTTCCGTAGCAGCTCCTCGACATTTATTCACTCATTTCATGGAGAAGGGCCGTACGGCATACCACACTCTGCCTCCTAAGAAGGACATTTCACTGATATGCTGCAAACCTGGTTGGTTGAGCACTTTCTCAAGTTGCGCAGACCAATTCTCAACATCTACTTGTTAAGCAGGGCCAGATGGTCAACTGCATTTAAACATTCAAGGCCTAAACAAGTAAGGAGCTAATATCACATTACTCACTCAGAGACCCATCTCCTTCACAGCACTCTCAACCTAGCACTGAACATTTTCGCCACTGAAATAGCTTGTTGAAGGTACATCACCACAGCTTCCACACCAAACCAGAGCTCTTGCCTTTTCTGCATTCCCCTGGGGGAATTACTGCAGCTAGGAAGGCAGACAGAAGGGACAGATAAGACATACCACCAAGAGACTTAGCTATTATCTTACTCTGCTGTGTAGGTATAGCCTCAGGATCACAAGGGTGGAACTCCAACTCCTTCAACAGCCTTGCACTGCTAAATAGAAGGGGTATTTACAGCCTTTAAAAAACCTAGTCTTCATTGCCTGAAACTCTACAGCAAGATTGTTTGCCATCTGCCTAATTAAATTGACGACCATTTGTCCCTACTAGAGGCAGCTGTGCTACTTAAAGCAATTAAGGTGGCACAGGAGGGAAGTGATATTTTTGGTTTGGGAGGAGAGGGTTTGCAGCACTGACAGCATTGAAACATTCAACACTATGTAGAGGTGACATTCTTAAGTGTGCAATGAAAAAAGGCATTCAGCTAACATGAGCCCTTTCAGAAGTTCAAATTCAAGAAATGCGTTTCCTTAAAGATACACTTTGTTCCTATTGAGAAGATTTGCACCAAATAAAAGAATTGCGTCTCTGACAATGCAAAGCATTCATAGTCACTGGCCACAGTTTTACAGCATATGCATTTGCCTTTTGATATAGGACATCTGTGAGCTAGCAACAGTAATAAATCTGAATGTTAGCACAGATAATTTTCCAAGTTTTAGGTCAAATGCTATCAAATTTAACTTATCAGGTCATTAAGATAAAACAAGCCCTTTTGTCATTAGCTTTCTGATTACTTGCCTGATCCCTAAACCCGGGACACAGTAAATAGGTTCCTTGTTTTCCTGCAGCATAGTGTGAATGCTTAATGCCCACTGGTTATCGTTATAAATCATACACAGGGAAATCACTGCTTGAGCCCTTGCTAGAAGAGGGGAATGTGATGATTTCAGCATGTTTCAAAGAGACATTCCTAAAATAGCTAACTGTTCTGTAATTTTATCACAGTATAAGGCCTGAGCTTAGTGGTTAGTTCCCAGATCTGCAACCATACTGGTTTTGATCTTGTCAGACTTCAAACTACGCGGCGACAGGCTTTTGAGCTGGGTACTTTGAGAGTAGGGGTATTTGTGTTTCGTAGGTGGCAGCCTTCGCTATGAACAAACATGAAAAATGGGCTGCAGCGTTGCAGGGCTGTTTCCTGGAGAAAACTGGAAACTCTGTCCTTTTGTTGGGCGCTGAACACAGCGCCCACAGTCACAGCTTGTTCTAGGTATAAGGCATGGGAAAGAAAGAATTGTGTCATATGGGGAAAGGTAAAATAGTCACCATTGTAGAAAGGAGGCCTTGAGTGTGCATCAGAATGGCTGGAAGAGCTCCAACAAATAAAATGTAGTGAAGCTGTGTGTCATATCTCAGGTCTTGTGCTGGGGTAGCTGTAAAGAAGGTACAAAAAAATTACTTTCTTTTAATACGTTTCACAAAATGTGTTCCTATTTTAGAGTCTACATATCGTCACCAAGCTACCATTGATGATGAAGTGGTTTCCATGGAGATACTAGATACAGCTGGTCAGGTGCGTGGGTACATGTACTATTATCCAATACCTTGGCTCAGATAGACAGCAGGGAAGGGGAGTGTGGTGGGTGGCAGGTGTGCTCTGCTTCTGGGGACAGAGATTTGCTTCTGAGCAGAGCCTCCCCTCCTCCACCACCAGCAGCTTGATGCCAGACCCAGCGTGCTGGATCCAGACCCTTCTGCAAGGGATCCTGCTTAGAGTTTTCAAACACTGGAAGAACAAACAAAGTTATGGTTTACTCTGGGATTAAAATGATTTTTTTCTCATTCCTTGATTCAGGGCCAACCCAACAACACATTATTACTATGCACAAAGTCACAGTCTATTTCTGCAGTCAAGTGATGAGGCTCGACGGCTTCAGTCAATGATTCCCACCAAAGTGAAGATAGTTTTGTCATAGCCAGGTCCCCCTTCCTTTCAAAACGTGGCAGATGCTCGCACTGCACAGTCCTGTGCAGTTTGTGTGATGGGTATCATTCAACAGAGACCCTCTTCCAATTGCTGGCTACCAGCCTGTCCGCAGGCAGCCCATGGCACCTTTGTAGACTAGATCTCCTGTGTCACACGATAAAATGGTGATGTGCATAAAGTACAAAGTCAAGTAGATGTACGTGGCTTTGAAGGCTTTGGAGGACCAACATCTAGCTGAGGGCCTGGTGTCTCCTTCATAAATCAAATTCCTAAGTCTGATATCTCTTTTCAAAACAGGAGGACGCTATTCAGAAAGAAGGACATGTGCGATGGGGTGAAGGCTTCGTGCTGGTTTACGACATCACGGACAGAGGTAGCTTTGAGGAAGTGCTGCCACTTAAGAACTTGTTGGATGAAGTTAAAAAACCCAAAAATGTCACCCTGATCCTGGTGGGGAACAAAGCAGACTTGGATCACTCCAGGCAGGTCAGCACAGAGGAAGGTGAAAAGCTGGCCACAGAACTAGCATGTGCTTTTTATGAGTGCTCTGCTTGCACAGGAGAGGGCAACATTATGGAGGCCTTCTATGAGCTCTGCCGTGAGGTACGACGTCGAAAGATGGTCCAGGGCAAGACTCGGAGACGAAGCTCTACCACCCACGTCAAGCAGGCAATTAATAAGATGCTTACCAAAATCAGCAGCTAAAATGAGCTGTACTAAGCCAGAGAAGCAATTTAGAGCATATTAGCTTGAAGTAGGGACAAGGTAGGCAGAGCACATTTAATTAAAAATGGTCAAAGCTTTGCAATTAAAAAAAATAGAAAAGACAAACCACACCACTTTTCTGAGTAACACAGGGTCAGACTTTTTTCCTGTTTCAAAATGTATTTAGCCACACTGCTTCTGGCTAACATGGGGGAAAAAAAAAAAAAAAAGAAAAAAAGTGAACTCCAAAGGACTAGATGATTGTGGGGATTGTCACTGACAGAGCATCTTCTGCTTCTACAAGGCTGGCTCCAATCCCCTGCAAGTCAGTAGTGCCTAAACATCATTTCCAGCCAGCCAACTGCTCAGTAGCCATTGGAGAGTAAGATTCAGCCCTCGGTCCATCAACAACCGTCACAACTGATGTTCTCAAGGACTGAATATATGTAGAGGCTGCTGTGTTGTACCAGAAAGTTCATCTGACACCTTTCACCAGCTCTAAATTGGCGCATTGTGTGCTTTTGCTCCAAACTGTCCTTCCTTGCTGTTATTTTTGTCAAATGTATGAGTGCTGATGTTCTTAGAAAGGTATGCAAAAAAGATGGGAAAGGTCTATTTCATGGAGTGTTTAGCCAGCAAGACACACATTTCAATAGAGCTGAAGTTTGGCTGCTTTTCCAGATCCTCTGAAATTGCAGAGTTCATCAAGAAATAATCAGCTAGTCCAGTGGCATTTCATCATCTTCCCTTCAAAGTGCAGTACTGTACTTGGGGAAATGGGAGCGTATGTGTTGGGATATCAAACTAAAAAAATAACCATATTACTATTGATTTAGTTATGGGTAGTTTTTAGCTTTTGTTTACATTTTTGTTTTGGTCTTATTGCAATTCAAGTAGTTCCTCTTATTCTATCTTATACTGAAGAAGAACTGAATCCATGGGAAAGCAAGTATTTAAAATCTAAGCCCAAATGCAAATCAGATGTGAATGGCCTCTCCCATATCAAAAGGCCATGCTTTCCAGCTGTTTAAACTTCCAGATGTTGCTTGAAGCACTCTGTGGTTTAAACCAGCACAGGTTTTTTGTGACTCTCTCTGGCACATTCAGTTGAAAGTGCATTTTATCAGATTTTGGTGCATGGGATGAAAGGTGTCCATTTTTTTCTCCTCCCTTTTCCTCTCTCATGCATCTCATTTAAGCCAACTGGCAAGTTTTGCCTTGTTACTTGGCTTGTTGATTGTATGCTAAGAGATGCAAGAACCAAGAGGGAAAGACTTTCATTTGGATTGTGCTCCTCTCCCACCAGTTGTGTTGCATCCCTTTGGGCAGCGTGGTGTGCAGCGCAAACTGGCATCATGTAGAACCACAGCCAAAGGTTGGGGTGACAAATGGGAATATTAGCAGTATTCTCCTTTGAGGAACAGCCCTCTTGTAGCAATTACTTACAACTTTATTCTCCACTGCTTTGTACTTCTTATTTGCCTCTTTGAGGAAGTAACACAAAAGGCTATCAAATGCAAATTGCTACAGATATAGGGGAGTGAGGATATCTGCTTGGACAGCACTTTACACAGTTACAGGTTGACATATAAGAGGTGGAACTGGCTGGAGAATCAAGCCTGTATATCCCTGTGGACAGAGAAAAGTCCCAAGTCAGGACTTTTCAAAAGGATTTGCTTAAAGATACTTTATAAAGTACATTTTTTTTAAACATTCTCTCACCCATGTCTTTTACCCAACCAGCATCAAAGAACATCACATTCAGGTGTAGATTTTATTTGTACTGTTGTTTATTTTCTCTGTTTCCTCCATTCTAAAGAGTAGAACTTCATTCCACTCTTCCGGAATAAATATCTATATTTTGGTCCTCATAATCAGGTATGTTGCCATACAGCAGCTACACATGCTGCAATGGAAACTTCACGATGTGCTTCTGGGCAGGAGGTTCTTGCAACAGGTGATGTCACTGTCTCCATCACCTGTTCCCAAACTATTGGTCATAACTCTAACTTTTATTTAAAAAAAAAAAAGAAAAAAAGAAAGTTTTGCCATTTTTAGTCCTATTAGTAATGCAGAATCAATACGAGTGTAGAAGAAAGAGGTAGTGCCTGTTCACGCACCAGTAGTCATTAGCTGAAGGTCTGAACTTGCAAACATGTATGTTACAGCAGTAGGAGCCAGTGTGAGCATTTCACTAAGTCATTCTGTTATCTTCCAAATCAGTGTTGTTGCACGAATCTGAAGTAAACAAAATCCTTACCTGCAATCCCATGGCAACATAGCTGATGAGGAATGTGATTATGTCAGTATTCTAAGCAATTGATTCATCCCTCTCTAAACAACTTCAGCAGTTCTTTTCTCTGAAAACCTTTCATGGGTTTCAGAGTAAAGCTGCATTTAAAATACAAAAAGGTATTACATGAATTACAAGAGAAAATAAATGAATCATATTCATATTAGGAGAGTTGAAAGGAAGGAGAGGCTAAGTTATGGCCCTAATACTTTCCTAAAGAATCCCAGCAAATTAGATCTTCTTTTATAATGTCTGTATGGAGAAGTTATAAAATCCTGGTGAAAGAAAATGTTCCGCTGTGCAAACATGACTTGTTACATAAAGAACCTCTAATAAAAATAGTAACATTCCTTTGCAAAGACTGAATTTGGAAACTGCCGAACTTGATAAACACTCGGTCAAAAAGGAGGCTGCTATTTTGTGACCTTTCCTCCCACACAAACACAAATTTCTTTACTTAATTGCTCTTTTTTTTTTTCCTTGGTGTAATGGGCTGCTTGTCAAGCCAGTTATAATATGGTATATTACAACCTGTTGATACATATTACATAGTATTAAATGCAATCTGATTTAGTGTTGCTCACAATGTTGCAACATATTATTGGCTATGCTATAAATGTGTCATATTTCTACAATGTACAAATCGAGCCAAAAAAGTGCCCAAGCATTGAAAAGACCAAATGCAACATGAACCCACGTTCAGTAGCCTTTCCGCAGCAGACATCAACAGTTTAAATTCTGTTTCTACTCCTGCTATTTAAATGTACATATATGACACTAACATTAAATTCCTCTCCTCTGCCCCTTGTCATTTTTGCAGAGAGAGGACGGGAAGGACATAAACAAAAAGGGGGAGGAAAGGTGAAATGGATACTTGTTACCTACAACAAGTTGATTGTCATTTATGAAGTTTTTAAATATTTATCTTCAATTGATGAAGAGTTAGTCATGCCCATGCTGCAAGACCTGGATCAGGAACCAAGACTTCCCTAGAACTTTGAGAATCTTCGTATCTGGGGGTTCGGTGCAACCACGGATGGAAGTGAGGATCGGCCACTGGGTTTGCACCTGGATCCAGACAAGTTGTCCCCAAACCTGGGGATAGTTGCATCTGGCAGTTTGCTATGAGGCTAGTTGATTTTTATATATATAATGATCTGTATGCATTTTTACATTAAAAATATGAAAGCTTGTGCTTGTAGATAATATATAAGAAAAAATAAAAATAAAATAATAGTGCTCTCTTTACTGAATTCTTATGCATTGGTCTTCCGATAGTTGTGTCCTAAGCGTCTTCCAGCTTTTAAGGGGAAGTTTCCAGTTTCAGAAGTCCCGATTCAGTTTCTATTTAATCTTTATCTAAGGAAAACAAACAGTGAATTTTGCCTGAATAAGCACTTCAGCATTTGGATCAGTTTATTTGAACTCATTTGGCTTCTAGGCCTGGAATTGAGAAATCGGGCAGCATCTATGGTGGAGCACAGAACCAAATGCCCTTGCAAACTGTTTCAAGGCTGACCAGAAAAGCTCCAGTGCCAGGGTTATTAAATGACCTCAGTGGAGCCCTCCACCCAAACTCTGTCCTGCTGACTAAATAACAAGGATCTCGATCCCAAGCTTCTCAGGTAAAATCCTGGGCTAAGAGGTCTGGGAGATATATGCCAGTGATTTGGATAGAGACCCCTTTTCACCTGCTGACAGCTATTCCCACTTTCCAAGGATAAGTACAACGTGCTGTTGTTCTGAAGAGAAGGCACATTGTAAGTACCTTATGTAAGGTGCATTATATCAATGGTATACAATCACGCATAGTGTGGCTATTAAGCTATAGCAGAGGAAGCTTCATCACAGAAGAGGGGAACCTGCTGTAATCCACTGTCTTGTTTTCCTCCAAACCTGGGCCAACCAAGTAACCCAAAGCATGATCGTAAGCAGCTGAACAGCAGTGGGGGGTATAAGAATGTCACTTCTGTCAGATCACTGCATGAAATCTGGGTGCAGGATCTATGCTGTGAGGTGAAACCTCCCAAAACTAGGTAAGGCATCTTTCCAGTCACTGTCTGCCTGTGTGGCATGGCGAAGTAACCTTGAGTTATATCAAGCTGCACTATAACTTGCTCCCGTCAAAACAGTGTTTCCTGCAAAATAAGTAGCTGCAGTCAGAGAGGCTATGTATAAACAGGGTTTGGAGTTCCTTTTATCTTTCTCTTTAATGGCTCAATCTGTTTGCATATCTTGAGAAGAAAGAAAAAAGATAGAGGCTTTAGTTAAAAAAGACTCCTTGGCATTTTGATGTGTCTGCCTTTATGTTCTTTGAAAAATTAAACATATAATGAAAACAGTGTCATCTTAGAAACTCTGATGTTATGCACTTTATTTCCATTACAGAGGCCAGGCACTAGTTACTGCAGGGTTATGAAAATACAGAGCACCGGCTTGTCGTCCCGTGCTTTGCAAGGTTACTAGGAGGCGATAATGATGGCTTGCGTGAGGCCAGTTCAGTGTGGTTTCTGTAAACACAGTTCCACATGAGAAAAGCTATTACTGCAGCTCATGGCAGAAAGAGACAGGCTAAGTTCCCGGGGCAGGACTGCACTCACTCCAGGAGGGTTATACACAAGACGGGTCAAGCCCCTGGTTCACAGCCTTGGTAGCCAACATGTAGAGAAAACACTCCAATAGTCAACCTCTGTCCACTTTAAGGATCTCTCCTCCATTTTTAGTCAGAAGTAGACCAATAGGAAACTGGGAGGTAAGTTCACGCTGCTGACTGTCATCTAATAAATCGGAGAATACGATGGGAGTTTGGTCTCCTGCCTTTTTGGACTGGTTTCTTTCACCTCCACTAGATTCCCCAAAGCAGCATTTTTCTTTTCTCACTGCTATTGTTTTAAGATAATGTTTTTTTTTTTTAAATGGAACGTGTCAATATATTGTGATATGTAGGGATGTTGTATGGGCAAAGAGGCTGTATCACTTCTCAGAGGTCCCTCTCCCAGGAATGCGGTATTTACAAATCCCTCTGGATGTAAATTCTTAAAACTGAACACAGCTGCTCTGAAGAGCTGGAAATCAATTTTTAGTGATAAAGGATTGTCAAATAACTAAAGTACAGACCCCTTTGTCAAATACCATGGTCCTAAGCCAGACTGAAACATTTTGTATCACTAGGAGCAGCTATGTCCCACCATGAAATATTAACTTACAGGATAATAGTGATAAAAATGAAAATGTTTTGTAAACAGACCTCACATTATACCTCATAAAACAAATGTACACATTTTTTTTCATTTTTAATTTTATTTATGTGATATCAGGGATTTACAGAATCTCATTTCAGAATCCAAGTTCTAGTTACTAAGAATACATCATTAAAGTAAAAAATAATGGTTTATTATCAAACTACTTTGTCAGTACACATTGTTTAACTCCATCCTGCTTCCTGCTTGTTCAGTATTTCAGGGTTCCTTTTTAAGTTATGGAAAAAAAAAATCTCTCTAAATAACTTTACTCAGTGTTATCCCAGCTATACTATTCGTGGTTCATTTTCAGCAGAATGAGCTGTAAATAGAGGAATAGAGCATTTTTCTCAGTAATTCAAAAGCATGATTTTCCCTGAAATCTTAACAACTGAAACATGCTGAAAGAGTATATCAAGTAATGCTAGTGACATACTGGAGCAAAAAGTGCCCAGATTCTGTGCAAGCCTTCACAGATCAGTGCCACTACAACATTTCCCCCCAAACTTTCAAGTGAGTATGAGATCTCAGGATTGTCATGTCGAAAAGCATGTACCTCTAAAACCTGACCTGAACTAAACAAGTAATATTTATTGACGGCAGTAAGAAGCTCGTGTCATGGAGAAGGTTCCTTGCTGTAGGGAGGCATGATCTCTCACACACGCAGATCTAGCATGCTGTATCAACATTTGCAGGCAGATTTCGTTTCATTCTCTTGGGTTTGAGCTGCTCATCACTTTGCAAGTGAGAACTGCATAATTTTGAACCAAATCTGAAGTCCAAGAAAATCAGTTGTCTACCTAGAAATCTCTCACAGTAGCCATTTCTCAACCCCAAAGAGCAGCAGTAGAGCAATGAGCAAGGTCTCGTAAGAATCAGAGAAAACATCAAAATCATCTCCCCCAGCATCTTTTTTCTTTTCAATAAATGAGGACACTGGACATAGTAGAGTTATATCAGCTGTCTAAAGTCATCACAATGGTTTGCAAAATGCCAACTACAGAACACAACCTCTGAGTCACTGATTTCTGCTTTCAAAACTCCAGAAAATTCATTTGAATCTTTCAGTTCTATTCATCTTCTGCTTAAAAAAAAAAAAAGAAAAAGAAGGAAAGAGAAGAAAAGAAGAAAAGAAACAAACAAAAAATATTAAAAAAAATTCCAAATAAGTTTCTTTTTGTTCTTAGGGTTTCTCTGTGAAGAACTTTCTTTAGTTCCACACAAAAGCTTTTGCTAGAACATTGAACACTGACACTTGGTATCCAAAAATCTTGTACCTCCTAAGGACAGATATAATCTACACCACATTCATGTAAACATTCAACTCAATTCAGTACAAATCCGGGACAGTAGTTTTTATTTACTCCAATCCAAATTATTTCATTTTTGCACTCTGAAAGCAGGGCTTATTTCCCCTCTTCAGAATAGAATTCAATGCCAAAGCAGGGAGTGTTATCAACAGTATTAAATGCATGTATCTTTATTATGCCAAAATGTATTTAACAGAAATCCATAAACAGAAGAATGATATGTCTGCGTGAACTGAAAAGAACAAACAATGTTGGATGAGTTCTATAAATACTAAATTTCTTTTAATAGACCCGTGAGTTGCCTTTTCCTTCTTTACTGTGTTTTTCAGAATTTGAAATAACCACAATAAATGCAAAAAGCCTGTAATTTTCTTTTAGGGACTTTCTCTGAAGGACAGTATTTCTCTGGTGCGAAGTTAAAACATTCGAAGTTTGTAACTCAATAGGGAAAACATATCAGGAATGACATCAGAAATGGCAAAATGTTATTTTAGAGATGGAGAAAGGTAGGGAAGAGAGAGATCTTCAAACTTCCTAGCAAAGAAGCTAATTAAAACCCTCTGAAGGACTCTGGCATTTATACATAGTGATGAGCTGTTATGTGAGGTTTAATCTTGTATTCTTTTGAAGTAATTATTACTGCAGGGAGGAAAGAAGAGATGGATGAGATAGTATGTTTTGGTAGTGGGCCATCAGGTCTTCACTTCTGGGTTAGGTTTGTCCTCATTCTGAAGGAGAGTTAGTTACCAGCTTGGTTTCAGACAATTTTTCCAATAAAACCTGCTGCCACTCTGATTTTCACAAACAGATGTCATTAGAAAAAAGAGCTGGAGACTGAAAGATTACAGTGTTGTGTTTACCTTCATAGCCATTGAGGATTTATTGGGATTTTAGAGATGGCTGCAGACAGAAATCCAGAAGGTACTAATTAAAAAAAAAACACAATAGGCAGGGTGTTCTGCCACACTTCACCCTTGCCTTGGCCCAAAGTTTTCACCAGCGTATTCTGGGCTGGTTTATCTTTGTCCTCTTCAAGAAAAAAACCTGAAAATTGTTGATGCAAAAAGTTAGTGATCTTGGAGTGGGTTTACTTTCGTTTTTAAATTGAAACACTTTGAAAACATTTACAAAAAAACAATCCCCACCACACTTTAATTTAGATATTATTGTGATGAGCTCAGTGAAAATATCTAGATAGCTGCTTAAGACAGGTATTTCTTACAAATATGTTAAAAAGAAAATATCTTTGGGACAGCCATTCCAACATTTTTTGTGAGCTCATACACAATTTGATAAACTCTGTAGTTTTCTAGTGTTGGCTTTTGATCATTAGGCCTCTTATTCTCAGCCATTCTCATGGACTCCCATAAACCTGTATTAAAACAAGTTTCCTTACTAAGATAGTTGCACGGAGCATGTCTTGATCTCAAAGATCATGTGGGTTGTCTAAGGATACTAACCACTGGTCTAGTCAATTTTCCATATTCAAGGATGAGTAAAGGGAACAATAATTTTCACATCAAGGAAAAAAATTAATTTAATTTTTTTTAATATTTGTTTTCTGTTTTAAGAGTCTGAGGATTAAGATATTTGTTGTTGAGTTTGGTTTTTTTCTTATTATACTGAAATTACTCCTTTAGGGTAAAGGAGGATGTGCATATTTGTTGAATGAGATTCAACTTAACTTGGAGGAAGGTTAAATGAAATACAGAGGCTGTAGAATCATAGAATGGCTTAGGTTGGAAGGGACCTTAAAGACCATCTAGTTCCAACCCCCCTGCCATGGGCAGGGACACCTCCCACTAGACCAGGCTGCTCAAAGCCCCATCCAGCCTGGCCTTGAACACTTCCAGGGATGGGGCATCCACGGCTTCGCTGGGCAACCTGTTCCTGTGTCTCATCACCCCCATAGTGAAAAATTTCTTCCTGATATTTAATCTAAGTCTACCCTCTTCCAGTTTGAAACCATTACCCCTTCTCCTATCATGCCCTTGTAAAAAGTCCCTCTCCAGCTTTCTTACAGGCCAATATAATGTCAGAGCCGACACAATGATAGCTCATAGTATTCCCTCAGTGACCAGGAGGAAAAAGCAGCGTGTAGTTCAGTACGCACATTCCCAAAGCGGTCACTATATTTCAGATGGAAACATGCCATGTGCTTTGGGTTCCATGAGTTGTTCCTTCTGCCTGTCTAGCCTAGGTCTCAAGTTGGAAAGTAATGTCTATATTGTCGACAGTTCATTTACCTCCATTCACACATTTGAATGTCTGTTTCCCATTTATATGGCACAGAGATCCTAAAAGCTGTGTCCCGCTCTGTGCTTACTTGGGGATCCAGTGGGGAAAGTTCATTTCTGACCTCTCCATTACCCTCCTTGGATTACATGATGCTGCCTTCTGTTAACACAGCTGAGGCTGGGCACTCCACGTCACTAGCCACTGAGGAAGGGGTGGAACAGCACCCTGCAACTCCCTGAGCCTCCAGAAAGAAATTTCACACAACCAGTCACTGCATCTCAAAGAAAGGTTTTTAATGCAAACACTTTCTGAGAAACAAAGCACCACCTTGGTGGGGTTTGCAAACCTCAGATCTGCATCATCACGGGGCTTTCATGTGGCTTGACAAGACATGTTCTTGGCCACGCCACTGGGCTGACCAGCAACTCCAGCTGCAGACGATGTCTCTTGATCTATCATCTGTGCTTGATTTACAGCCACAGCATGCTTTTCAACTTAGAGGCAGAAAGGCTATGCACTTTTCATACATGGTTCTTCATGGATTTGATCCAGTTGCTTCCATGACCCAATCTGAACTTTGAATGCAAAACGCACAAAAAGCGTCATGTTTTCAACATGCAATTATTGTGGCTATGAAGTTACAAGAAGTAAATAAGCTGCTTCTAATTACATGAAGTGAATGTGTACCAATGGCAGACTTCAGTAGTAGTCAGGGAAAGTTTCCACGAAGTCCCAAAGACTGGAGAATGTATCAATAAGGCTGTTGAGAGGCACTTTTCTGAATTAATTTTTCTTTTCAAAGGCAAAGATATACAGCAGGACATGACTAGAATACATATAGCGATTCACTGCCTAAAGACCTGCACTGAGACTAAGTTCAGTTTTCAGACTGACTCAGACTTCCTTCTTTTGTTCCTGAGCAAATAAATTAGTTAAGACTTGTTTCATGGTTTACTGAAGTTAATAAAATCATTCCCCATGTGCTTTCAGGAATGTTGGGATCTGAATCTTTACCCTTACACTTCTGTTCCCTTGACTGGATGACAGGGATAACAGTTTATTGAGCCCTAATCCCTTTTCACATTTCTGTGGCATATCATGTTAAATACGTATACAACTTCTGGCCTACTGGGAGCCCAAACTCCACATCTTGGAGACAGTAGGCAGTAAGATTAAAAATTAACGTTGATCATCTAATCTAAAAGCCACAGTGAATCCATATCAAACTAGTCATGACCAAGCCTATCTAATTACCCAACTGTCTTAAAAGAATTGCTGACTTTATTCTATTAGTGGGTAGGCAGTGATTTGTAAAAGCTGCCACTACGGTTCTTGTGAGACCAGCTTCCTAACAGTCTCATTACAGAGGCATTTTCTTGATGTTTCCTATCCTGGATCAAAAAAATACTTACAGATAAATCTTTCATTGTCACAGGTTTTAAGTCTTGTGACTGCAGAGAGAAAAAGATGACCTAACTATGCATGAAACCACATAATAAAACTGCCAAGGTGATAGCTGAGAACTCTCTCAAGAGTTTTTTAAAGCTTATGTTAGACTATTGTGTGGATATGGCAATGACTAACATTTACAAGACACACTGAAACATGGAGATTCAGTTCAGGAAGAGATCTTGTGTCACATCTTGAAAATGAATCTTGACTTCTGTATGTCATCACTACTCACAAAACAAAGTGGTCGTATTGCATAATTTAAACAGATACACAAGTACTAGCTGATAAAAGCATTTTGAACTGGTTTCTTTCTTTTACATGGATAATGTACTCTTTAAAGGAAGTGTAGCTTGTAGCACAAGAGGGGAAAAGGAACACCCGTTTCTGGGACACGATGTTAGCTTGCCTTTCTCTGAGTGGGGAGTAGCCTAGATAACATCCATCGGTCCCTTCCAACCCATGTTATCTTGCAATTCTGTGAGGAATTTTAAATATTTGTCTGTATACCCCTCTCACCCAGAGATTCTGCCACGGAAAAGAGGGTGGCAACCATCTGATGACCCCTGGGATTAAAAAAAATAAAAAAAATCAAGAAGCAGCTCCTATCAAAATTCTACACTCCTTTCCTCTGGACTAAATAAATTGAAAGAGATGAGGTTCCTACCAGAATGATTAACCTACATCAAGACGCTTATTCAAAAACAACCACTATTTTCTCTGTTTCTGTTGACTGAAAAATTTCATGAACATTGACAATGCTTCAGTTAGATATTGGGGGCAGTGGGAGTTGACTGTTTTTGGATGTATTAAGTCACGAAAAGCTTTTTGTTACAAATCATCTCCTAGTTGTTCCTCCCTGTTCAAACATCCACACGAGCCATCTCTATTTTCACTTTAAACCCTACAGTGGTGTACTCCTTCTGCCTACTTCCATATGCAGTAAAGCATGAACTAAAAATTACATGCTCAGCCATTCCTTCAAACCCTTTTAAAAATTCATTTGTAACCTTTCCAATAAAGATAGCAACAAAAATTGCCAGTACTGACTTGAAAGCCTTTGGCAACTCACGCTGAGCTGCTTTTTCCCAAAGTCTGCCGCCATCTTGGGTCCATTAACCTGTCTTGCACTCTTCTGACTAAACTAACGACACCATTTAACGCCTGTGTATTTTCTTTCGCTACCCTTCTGTGTAGGCATCCTCTCCCTTCCAATTCAGTCAAAAAAAATCACCTTCTTGCCAAGTCAACAGCCGTTCTTTCCAAGGTACTTACCAGAAGAGTTCAAAGTATGTTACTTAAATCAAGTTCTTTGGCACTGAGAGATTTTTCTCTTCCATATATTCTATCCAGTGTTGAGCAAATACCTAGTACCAGACAGGATTAGAGCAGTAATACTTGGCACACCTCAAATTTTGGCCTCTATGCAGAAAAAAGTCTAAAAGAAAATCTCCCTGCCGCCTGTTGCTTTTTTTTTTCATCTGGAGAATTTTCCTATGATGGCAGCATGCACAAATTTGCATCACTGCATTAGGGCAAGGTATTTCCTTATTTTCACTCACAATAATGAGAATTTATCTTAGAAAGGGCTGCAGAAAAGGATAGCTCTATAATTAGCATCTTCTTAGCGCTATATGTTGACAGGAAAAGGATTGACTAGACAATGAAAGCAAATTATATTCTTACTTCTAATGTCAGCTGTTTCTGGTAAACGGGAAAGCCAAGAGCCCATAAACCCTCTTGTGTCTAGTCCCTAGCTTTGCTGCTGCTTCTCTGATAACTGTTCCTTGTCCATAGGAAGTCAGTTACCCATCCAGAAAAGATCACCTTGTATAATGCTTAACATGATTTCATATTCAAACAAAATTCTTTTGTATTTTGGAAAAAAAATACTTAACT
The DNA here is from genome assembly GCA_013396915.1 of Stercorarius parasiticus. NCBI lineage: Eukaryota > Metazoa > Chordata > Aves > Charadriiformes > Stercorariidae > Stercorarius > Stercorarius parasiticus. The sequence continues at coordinate 336,070 of VWZL01001512.1, read as the reverse complement.
GGTGATGGAAGGAGGGCAAGCCAAGTGAATTTCTAAATACAGCATATTGAAACTAAGCTTTGTAGCTTTCTCACTGAGATCACAGTTGCTCCAATGTTCTTTTCCTGTCCTTTGTGGATGTTTGCCCTCAGAAAAGTCTCCCAGACATGACACTGCACATGGAGAACAGAAAATACACCTGCTGTCATTTCTCTATCTTGGTTGGCAGTGCTGGAAGTCATATTGAATTGTATCCACAAGTTCATCAGTGAAATCATAATAGTGAGAATAGTGATGGCTTCCTCCCCAAGGAATTACTGATGTTTCTTTTTTCAATTTACATACCTAAAATGATCTAGTACATGAAAAATACTCCAGTGATGGTTAACAGGGACAGTTTCTCCGCAGAAGGGAAAGGATCTCTTTTCAAGTTCATCTAAACCCACTAAGAAATATTAAGAAATGTGTCTAGGAATTGAGAGGTCTGAGTCTGCTTTGGGCTCTGCTACAAAACTTCTGTCTACATTGGCATCAGGCTCTGATTGCTCATTTGAAGAGAAAAGACAGTAATGCTTATCAACCCCATCAGGATTCCTGAGCCTTAATTTATTAGTGGAGTTGACTTGCTTGGTTGAAGTACCCCTCAGTCACATCCTCCAACATCTTCTCTTATTTATTGGAAATATACTCTCTACATTGTGATAAAAACCAGGGAACTTCACCCTAGAAGGCTGAGACTGCGTGGTTATCACACACTGAAAAGAGGCTACTCGTGTAGATCCGGATTATCGGGATGAGGAGACCATAATAGGAGACAGTATGGTCTGCTGCTGTGCTTCTCAACCACAGAGCTAGGTCATCAGAGGTGAAGGTAAATGATAAATGTGTCTGTGTTGTAGTTAGCCTGGCAGCTCTTTTTGGTACACAAGGCCTTGAAAATTTTACTAGACAATAAAAGAAAGATAAACAGTCCCCTCCTCTTACACTTCAAGGCCAACTACTGCTTTCGTAACCCCTTGAATCCCACATGAAACTGTATCATAGACATAGTTTCCACCATCCCCATGTATTTAATCTATTATAAATGTGATGATACAGTGAAATGTTTAGATTGCTAATAAGGAGTAACTAACCTTTGGAAAAAAGTAAGGCAAAACCCAATACATTGTGGTGCACAGATTCTGGACGCTCTCCAGGCAGGATTCCTGGAGTCTTTTTCCTGCTGTGTGACTTCAGTAAAATTGCTTCAGCTCTCTGAGCCTGGTTTTTATTTGTAAATGGGGAAAATGGCATATGCCCTTATTGGAGATTCATATGTGAGATGTGTTTGATGACAGGTTAGAGGTATTGACCAGAGCAACTCAGCAAAGATAAGAACTACATCAAAGAGTGTATTATAACTGGAAGAGTGACAAATATTTAGAATTTCAAATTTTGCTCTTATCTATGAGAAATCTTGTTTATCAGATATATTTCCAGACAATTTAATTTTAGAATACCATTAGAACAACAACAACAACAGAAAAAAGCAGACTATTCTGAATTCAACATACTCACTCAAAAGGATCTTTATGAACTTGGATTTTTTTTTTCTCAGAACTTTTCTCATAGATAGTTTCACTATGTTTGCATCTTTTAAAATAGTAGAATAACATGGCCAATGCTTTGATATATGATGAAATAGAATTTACAAGAATTCCTGGCATCTTGAATATTTTCTAAAGGAAGCAGCAGGAAGAATTATGGCTTGCGGAAGATGCTGGCACAATCAACTTTCTTTCCCTTTTGAATTTCAAAAAAACAATGAACAGACTCTCTGGGGCCTGCATTCTCCTCAGTGTAACTCCAATGAGGCCGAGACTAATGAAGACACAGGGTTTGGCCAGAAACCTGTTATTGGACAATGCGTATGTTAGTGGATTGTTGTGAGTTTCAGCCTCCCATCAATGCAAGGATTATGTACCAAGTGTGCTCATGTCATGGCAGCAAGGTGGCTAAAGAAACAGTTGAATATAGAGTTGATTATGTTTCTGTTTCGCGTCCCTTTGCTGGAATTTTATTATTGTCAGAGAAGGGTTCAAAGCTGTGCAAAGAAACTGGAATATAAACATTTCAAATTTCACAGCTGGAACATGTATCTCCCATGAGCTGATCTGAAACACTAGGTCTGAACATCCTTCAAATTTGGATCCTTTTCAGATATAAATTCTGTAGCAAGATCCAGGTCCAGCAATACTGATAGCTAGATTCACATATCAGCAAACATGTAAACTAAGCAGAGTTCGAAGTCCAGGTCAGAAAGTTTCCATACTCCTATCTTAACTAACCTCTTTCTCCACTAGCTGTTTGGGCGACTCTAAAGATTATTTTGCAGCACTGAAGTAGCACAAAATAGCACAGAGAGATAAAACAGTCATGATGGAGGGATTAGAGTCAACAGGTCGGTTCCCAGTTTTAAGAAAAAGGCTTTAGAAGGAGAGCAGAGAAGGCAAACCCTGAAGAAAATAATTGGTCAAGAGAAAGCATTTTTGCTGGATTGTGGGAACAACCTAAAATGTCTTTCCCTTGGGGACCTCTAGTTTCAGTGGCATTGCTGGCTGCTCCAAAGGACTCCCTTACTGTCTTTGGGTCATCGAGCTACCTTCTGGGAAACAATTTCTGCAACCAGAGAGGAGAATTAACCACAGGGAGGATGAAGGTGGTTTAAACAGCCTGCTTGCAACCTTTGCAGAGGAAGACAATGCAGTGGAACTCAGCAGACCATATAAATTCTAATCTTGCTACCTTCAGAGAACAGGATATCAGAGTAGTTTAAGAAAACAAGTTTCACTGTATACATTATTAGTAAAAAGAGATAACGGAGCACTGCATGAGTGTATTGAATGCAGAGAGGAAGGAGAAGGGAACAGTCAATCATTCTTGACAGTGCCTAGAAAGGGGAAAACTGACACTTCTTGATAAACAGTATCAGGCCTGAAGATGCCTTTGTTTTTTGACAAAAAATGTTAAACAAAGCAGAGTGGTCTTTTCCCCCTGCAAGATTAATTAAAAAAAAAATGCAGAAAACCCACGCACATTCCCACATGCCCTTTTGCTGACTTCTTTCAGAACTAGTTCTCAGCAAAGGATACATTGGAACAATCTACCTCTGGTATGCGCCCAAAGAAGTCAATAAAGCAGCCCAAAAGAAGATAATTTTTCCATTTTATGTTATCTGAAATATGTGAAATAGCCTATTGGAGAAAATGGAAAGAGAGGAAAGATCACCCTTCACTTCAGATAGTTCATTTAGATTCCCTAACAAATATTTGAATACTTGCCAGTGTAGCTCCTGGATATATTAATAACTTAGAACAAGTCATAAAATAAAATTGAGGGACACTAACATTCTGTATAATTTGTTTCTTAAATTACACAGCTTGAGAAAATAAACTATATCCACCTACATTTGACTAGTTACGCGTTTTGAAGATTCAGGATATCGCTTCCGAATTTCATAGGGTTTTCAAAACGTGAAGCAAAAAAATATATCCACATCTTTTTGAGGCACAGTATATTGCTGGTGTATTAAAAAGAGTACTCTCAGTTTGTAAAAGATATGAGACATAAATTTAAAATTGAGGTGCAAAGTTGGACCCCCAAGCACACTTTTAAGTCACTTTTACATGGACTCAGTTTCCACAGATGAACAAATGAGATTACATTATTTGACTTAGTCAGATCAGTTTACAGCTGAAAAATGTTTATGAATTTAAAATTGCTGCTTTTCTTCCAGGAACCCCCTGCTGTTCCTACCAATCGGTAGGTCTGGGCAGCACTACCACCTACTGGCATGGCCTTCCCGACGGGGAGGTCGCCAGCCATCAAAACCCTACAGAACAAATGCTCCGCTTACCCATGTCAGCAAACTCTAGGGTTCCCAGCAGACAGTTCCCCCTGTTACAAACTGGTTCAAAGCCCAGTGACATCCATTTGTCAGTCTGGACATGGACAAACCCCAGAGTGATGTACATTCCAGCAGGTTCACACATCTCCTGCTAGGAATAAGGTAGGTGGTTGTCTTCTGAGAAGCAAGTGAAGATGATATTTTTATTAGTATCCAAAATGGCAATATATGGCATCTATACAACAGATGGTCCTGTATCAGGCTAAAAAAATTTTCAGCATCTTATGAGGGAACCACAGGCCTCTAGACTCAAAGCACTCAGAACCAAAGAACACAATATCTGAAAGTTAAACAAGAGAGGAAATGGGATGAGGCAATCACACCTCAAAAGAAAAAAAATGACAAGATGCAAAAGAACTAATCATTTTAAAAGTAAAGCAAGTAAGGTCCTGCAAGGGTGCATTAAACACCTAAACGCTACTATTTTAAAGCTGGCGGGTGGAAGCTTGAGGACAAAATCCAAACCAGAAAGAAGACATTTGCAAATCAAAACCCCCTCTAGCCAAGTGAGGGAGGCCATGTGTGGTAGCCCAGAGGCAATGCTGAATATAGATACATGTTTGAGATCCACACACTCTTCATAGCACAAGAACACGTAACAGACATTAGCAACGCTAATGTGAATTTTGATCCCCTAACCACCCTACCAAGAGAAAAACAGTTTCAGAGCCCTCTGTCACTCTCCATGAAACTTGCACTCCTTTCTAAATAGGCACAAGCTTCAACAGGAAGGACTTAGACAGGGGAATTCACAGGCCAAGCCACACAAGGATCCACAGGGAATGGAGTGCAAACTGCAAACAAATCAGAGATAAATGGCACCCTACTAATCCCCACCACAAGTAAGGCTGGATGCATGAGTGAGGCATTGCACCTCAAGGGACTGTTACCAGTGCGACATCTTCCCCAACTGATGGGAAAGAAACTAGATAATCTACTGCCAGGAGTACTTAGATGTTGAACAAAGAAATACTTAGTATTTAATTCCATTTACCTTTTGCCATTCGTACTACCTTTTCTAAGACCTGACTTTAAGACTGTAAACGTTTTCCCCTGGATAGGTTTTCTTGTTTGTAACACAGCTCCCCACACACCTGACAGTGGAGAATTTTTGCAAGCTAGAGGTCTTCAGTGAGATGATATATAGTCCTTCTGAGCTTCAGAGCATGGTGGCATGCCAGATTAATTGTTTTCAAAGGCACTAGAGACAAGTTCAACAGAGTTATTTGGTTGGATTTAATCAGCTCATAGGAGGTTGACAATCTGCATTCTAATACATATTAATGATAAGAACGAGGCACCCATTTTTCTAGGAATAGAGCAAATGCCACAGAGCCAGTCACTGTATGATGAGATATATAAGAGAATTACCCCTATGCACATTTCAAAGAGCAATCAAGAGGATATGGGGGTAACAAAGATAATTTGTTCCACAGCTGGGAACAAGAGCCAGTTATCTCAAGTTTCAACCAACAAGGCCAACCTATTCTTAACTCCACAAATCAGATTAAGTAAGGGCAGCAGAAAAAATAAACTGAGATCATTCCAACTGAGCAGTAGGCCATAACCTAAGCTTGTCATGGCCTCTTGCTATTTAAAAGAAGAATATGCAAACAGAAGGTAAAGCAAATCAAATCAGGGTACAAAATACATCTCTGAACAACTGAGCTGGTTTAACTCTGCACTGAAAACTGAGGGGGACTTTATGTACTTAAAGGGCATCAAAAGGAGAAACATTTGCTCTGGCCACAGAGGCAGAAACAGGGAAATGAGAAAAGTGTCCACATCAGACTGACTTTGTGAGAGGAATGGGAAGGATTTAATGACAGCAAAAGGCCACTGTGTGTTGTCATCTCACCAGTTTCCAAATGGCGACTGAGGTCATGTCTAGTCAGTGTGTGAATAAGAAAAGCTTGTGAAGAAAATGGATGAAGCTTCCATCACTGAAGATCTGCTGCTTGAGACAACACTCACCTCGTTGTGAGGGAGCTGTAGAGGCTGTTTCCTGGTCTGATCCCAAAAGCAGAGGGCTAGTAATTGAGATGAGTGGTGTAGATGACTGCTCGAACTGCAGCCTGCCTTTTTCTCTTTGCAGCCTCAAAAAGGGTAGCTGCCTTGCCAGGCTTTTCCTTCTCACATACACAATTCATGCTGCACCTCTGCAATCTACTAGTTCTCACTCTTTCAACAGGAACATTTTACTCCACAGTTTCTACAGTATGAAGAGCCCAGAAAGTAATTCTGCTAAGAAGACAATCTAATGAGACAGCCAGCAAAGTTCTCTGGAGAGCTGAGAAACAGTGACAAACCCAGCGAAATGAAGGGTTGCCACACATCTTCAAAATAAGAAGTCAGGCTCATCAATCTTCCACTATCAAAACACTCTCTCATACATACAAATCTCTTCACTTGCTTTTGTGAAGCTGTTTCAGTGAAGCATGATAAATGCTAGAGAGTAGATGAGGATAACATCAGGGACTATGTGGTGAGTTCAGATGGTGCAAAGCACATATATAATTCACAGAGACCCAATGGAAGTACCTCATCAGAGTTTGGCTGGAGTACAGGCTGCAAATAACTGCCCTGAGAGGTCAATATCATTGATGTAGCTATATAACTGCTGTAGCTCTGTTTTTCCCATCCTGTCTCCTGATATCAAGGAAGGACTTGAACACCTTACCATTTTATAGGCAGTACGGATACAGTCTCTCACAAAAGACATACTTTATTTGTCTCGCTTTGGCTGTGGCTTGCCTTCAGCTAACCAAAAACTGTTTCAGTTGGAAGCACACAGTCAGCTGTCGATGTCAGAAAAAAATCCACAATTAAAGGTTTACTAAAAAACAGCATCTCTAGCATGTTGAGCTGCAGCTACTCTGAGTGTAGAAAGACACACGTTAAACCACCAACACAACTTTCCTTGGAGGAAACTTCCTTGGAGGTTTTACCATCCAGCTGCCAACCGGACCAGCCCGCCTTTACCTTTTAAGCTGTGATGAATTCCCCTGAAATGCAGCCTGGCTTCTGGCCAGGAATAATCTGCAGTTCTGCAATTGAATTTCACTCCTCTGGTGTTTGGGGACTAAATTGCAAATGTCTAAAGAGATAACTCCAGGTAAGTCAACTAAGTGGATCCCAGTGCACTCCCATTCAGAAGGCAGACTAGGGGGATAAAATGTTACAGAACTAAATAACTGAAATACAGAGAAACAAGAGAGCATTGCTGAGTAATAGTGATATTTGAGTGCTTTACATAGTAGTTTTACATACATATAGTTTTTATGCATTCATACATATGAATATATAAATATATACAATTATGAATTTATACACACAGACACACACACACACTTAAATGGTTAGAGAGAGAATACTGGGAAAATTTTCCACTTCTACCCAACGAAAGAAAGGCTAATCTAATTCAAGCAGCTTTTTCACACAGGTCATTTTCATGAAAATTAAAATACTGTTGTGTTTGCAGTATCTTTGAATAGTTTTGGAAAAAAAGAATTGCTGGGGAGTCAGGTAAGCTCTGGTTTGAAAAAAATACAGCAGCATTTTACACAGGCTCTCCAATGCTGTGTCTATAACTGTATCAAAGAAGAGTTTCACAGCAATTTAAGCCATTTATTTATTTATTTGTAACCTGTGGCTGTTACAACAGATGGAGGAATAATGCAGAGCTAGAAGCACATAATTGCTATATGTAGTTATGCACAAAGCCAAACTTTGTTAATTCAATACTAACCTTGCAGCCCAGAGGATATAGGATAACTTCTGTCCCTCTGCATCCTGACACTGGGTCATTCTCAAGTTGTTAAAGAAACACTATGAGGAAAACACAGAGCCAAGTGTTCTCCAGCAATTCTCTCATGCCTCAACAGCTCAAGTCAAGCTAAAGGAGAAAAATTCTCTGTGGTTTTATGCTTGTGTGGTAAGTACACCTCACACCATTCCCAGGGTGACGTTAAAGGTTGCGTCTCAGCAGGGATGAGAGAAACCATCCATTGTGCGGAAGGAGAAAGACTCTGTGCACAGGCAGTAGTCATTCTACAATCCTCCACTCCTCCCCTCAAATCTGCTCCACTGTTCATGTAAGGCAGGTTAAGGGATATGGGGGTAGAGAGGTGGGCAAGTACCTAACTAGACATCCTGCCTCTGGCACCATATGGCTTCCACGACCTTCAGAACACCTATACAAATATTAATGTGAAATAGACATTTAAAGTCATCTTTATTCCCCATGCACCCTAGACTCTGGGCATTTTTGAAGTAACGTCTTTCGGAGGAAGAGATAGAAGCTATATAAAACCTACAATTATTTCTTTTTAAGCATACCCTAATGAAATACTGTTTAGCAAATCAACCATCCCTGACTCACCTTCGTAGACAGACACCGATTTCCTGCCTCCACAAAACAGGAAGCAGCACTCAAGCAAGTTATTAAATCACTCAAGCAAGAAGCATTTCCACAATTTCTGTTTGGAATCTGTTTCTTGACAGTCAGTCTTAGTTGTCTTTTTCCTCAGCTTCATCCCATCATGTGAAGGCCCACCTGTCAGGCCACCTCAGTCTCCTCGTTATTGTTGTTCTCAGATCTTTTTTGTCTTAGTCACCATCTCTGCCAGATGGTTGAGAAGAACAGCCCTGATCATAGAGAGCTCCCACTCCTTTTCCCAATGACCATGGAGAAGACGGGTTTCCTTTTCTACAGAAGCCCTCTATAATTTCAGCCTGAATATGAGCAGATTGACTTCCCTGCTTCTACAACTGAGGACTCCCTGGAAGGAGAAATGCAATCTTTTCTTTCCAAGTCAGCATGCAATTACATACAGTCCAGAAATTGTCTGTAGCATCTTCACAATTGTTTTTGTCCCAGAAAAGGATTAGGCTGGGTGCAGCACCATTCAATACATTCTAACCTAGAGTAAAGCCAGAGCCATAAAGCACTGAAATAGAAGCTTCTGACTACTCTCAGCTGTAACTGTAGCCTAGAGCCAACGGTACTTTTGCTGCTCCCATGCTTGAGCTACCTGGGTACCCTAAACTATTGTGTATTACTTCGGTGCTTCCCTGTGAGATAGGAACTGCTAATATCCCACTTTTGGAAACGAGCAAGCAAGGCACAGAAAGAGCAGGATCTCTCCATGAAACTGAATGTTGATTGCTTTACCCTTAATGAACCATAACTAGAGTTGAAGTACAAGTACTGCCACCACTGCACTGGAACAAGGGTCCTAAATAGTTAAGTCTTGTGTTTTCACGGGTACTGCATTCATAAAAATAAAGCAAACCAGCCGCTCCCCTCTCCCCTCACACTGAAATGATTAACCAAAGAGGAGAATGCTTGTGTACAAAGCAAAGTACATTTTGTGCTCTTCTTTGATTTGAGTACAGATTTGAAGGAGTTCAAACTGGGAATAGGGTCTCAAAAGGACATCAGAAGATTAAGTCTAAACCCATCAAAAGAGATTCTTAAAAGCAAATTAATAAGCGAGGAACAATACATATCAATTGCCTGAAGTATGGGAACTTGTATATTTCCTGTATTCTCTTTTGTTTAGAAACTTTCCCATCTCCCACCACTTCAGCTTTTGCAGTATATTTTCAATTTAATCAGTCCTGAAATGTTACATCCTCCCGTGTCTTCTAAAATAGCTTTTTGATTCTTAATATAACCCTTGATTTCAAAAACTGGAGCTGGACACTGGTACCAAGAACACTACATCAACTCACTACCAGTCTGGTGTTTACAGATAGCATGACTGGAAAATCATTGAGCCTGGTTTTAAGTTACATTTAAAATGACAGCACTGCAAACTTAAAGTAAACTGTGTTTCTTCTACAGAATGGCTGGGGATCTGAACAAAGTTGCTGGGGACATTCAGCTGTTGGGAAGATGTCTGCATCCTGGCAGCAGGAACAAATAACATAGTCCTGGCAAAGAAAATAAGACTAATAAATGTGTATTATTGGTCAAAATTCATTGCTGTCTGGTCAAGCAGCAGTTTCCCAAAGAAATGAACTTGCCCTAACTTGGTTGTCAAGCATGGGTGGAGCAAGTGCTCCATATCTTGTTGCCGATGCTAGGCTTTCATTGCTCAGAAACTGCCCAGGTGAATATAGACCTCTCCACTCAGCAGATCTAACTGCACATAAGGTCTTTTGCACACAGAGCTACCAGTTTCACGAGACCGTGCCTCAGCCGGTATTTTTTCAAGACGTTACCTTCTACTTTAAACTGCCTCACCCTCTGGCTCCCTGCTCCCGCCCTCCCTCTTCCTGCCTCCAGTCCTCCCCACACCCTGACCTCCTCCTCAGGTATCAAAGCACTGTTGAAGACAGCAGTTTATTTTGCTGACCAACTTGCCTTCTCAGTTTATCACTTCCTCTGGAGCTGCAGCTCCAAGACTCTCTTTCTTCAGTGGACAGAAAGCGGTCTGTTAGACCAAAGCTTGTTTTTGCAAAAGCAGTATAACTGGTCCATTTATCTCACCGGGGGAAATGCCTCCAAACTCTGATTTCCATAAAACTTTCAACAGGAGTCCTACATTAACCTCCCCAACTGAAGCAGCTCTGTGATATCATCAATGGCAGAAATCATCCAAGCAAAATTTAATAGGACCTCTTTGAGCACACTTTTTCTCATACAGTAGCGTTCAGGCATATAGTCAACAGATGATAAACCCGCAAACTGACAGGCCTGATAGCATCCTAAATAATAAGCTATATTTACTCCTGGCTCACAGTAGCAGCATTTTCAGCAAATGATTGTGTGCGGGAGTTTAGAATTTGTTTCATATCAAGTTTGAATTAAAGCTCCAACACAAGCATCCTTAGATGTTGTGTCCACAGCTTCTTGTTAGTATGAGCAATGGAGAGAAAGGAGGATCGTCTCTAATCTGAACATTTGTGCAAAAACCAAGGATGAACTGAAAAGAGCTACAACAGATTGTGGTGGTTGGTGGCTTCTGTCACTGCAGAATCAATAAAGTATTCAAGGAGTTAAAACACTGTCAAGGTCTCTCTGCTGCTGCTAGTTGCCACTTAGCAGCAAGAGCTCTGAACTGAGAGTAAGAAATGTCCAGAGCAGCTTTACAGCATCGTTGATGAGGCACTAATTTCCCCACACAACAAACAGCTATTCGGCCTAAGATATGCTTGGAAATGTGGCTTGAATCCCATAAAATTTGCTTTTATCAGGAGATAACCCACGTAAACCGAACAAAAAATAGGCTGCCTGGTGTGGATCCTGGGAATCCATTCGAATACATCAGCTGCTCTTGCAGTAGACGCTCAGTACTTCACTGAGGGTTTTATGCTGATCACTTACCCAAACTTTTCAATAACATACTAAACTAAAATTTTTAAGAACATACTAAACAAATCCACTGTGCTATCCCATTTATTAGCATTTAATTCTGATTTCCATTTATCAGCATTTCTAGACCCACTATAGCCAAACCTGTCGCACTTTTGACTTTCTCCAGCATTTTCTGCATAATACACATTGGGCTATTGGTTGACAGCCAGATGAATATGAGCCAGCAGTGTGCCCAAATGTCCAAGTTGGCCAATAGCATCCTGTCTTGTATTAGAATCAGTGTGGCCAGCAGGACTGGGGAAGTGATCGTTCTCCTGTGTTTGGCATTGGTGAAGCCGCACCTTGAGTACTGTGTTCAGTCTTCTCAGCACAAAAAACGACATTGACGTGCTGAAGCATGTTCAGAGAAGGCGAATAAAGCTGGTGAGGGGTCTAGAGAGTAAGTGTTACGAGGAGCGGCTGAAGGAACTGGGGTTGTTTAGCCTGGAAAAGGAGGCTGAGGGGAGAACTTATCGCTCTTTACAACTACCTGAAAGGTGGTTGTACTGAAGTGGGGGTTGGTCTCTTCTCCCACGTAACAAGCAATAGGACAAGAGGGAACAGCCTCAAGTTGCACCAGGGGAGGTTTAAATTGGATATTAGGAAAAATTTCTTCACCGAAAGGGTTGTCAAACATTGGAACAGGCTGCCAGGGAAGTGGTTGAATCACCATCCCTGGAGGTACTTAAAAAGCGTGTAGACGGAGTGCTGAGGGACACAGTTTAGTGGTAACTTGGCAGTGTTATGTTAACGGTTGGACTTGATGATCTTAAAGGTCTCTTCCAACTAAAATGTTTCTATGATTCTGTGACATCATGTGAGCCTTCTCACACTCAAAAGTAGCTATTAGTGATGCCAGGCTGAAGAGCTAAAATACTGGATCTTGTGCAGAAAAACGAGTGCATTCATGGTCAGGGGCTTCCAAGAGTTTACTCTGAGACTCACCACAATTTTCAATACTATCAGCATAACTACCAGACATCTCTTTGGATGAGAGGATATTGCTACCATTTTTAAAACAAGGCTAAGATCTATCAGTCTTCCTTAGAATTTCAAACCAGATGTTTGGCTTATGTCGTTTAGTGAAATTAAATGTACAATATAGCCAACATTACTGTTTCAGCCTATCCAAAACAGGCTGCATAATCAGAAATATGAGAGATCGCATCTATTGTATTGTCACTGCAGCCTTCAGGGTACTCCCCCCTCAGATCTTCCATGTAAGAAAGGGATGAGGATCGAAACGCCTGGCAGTAAGTGCACCTCTCGAATAAAGTTCCCAATCCAAAAGTTTTCTGACTTCAAAACTGGTTAAGAAATTTGCAGTTTGACCTCCTCTGTAGCATCAGGTCAAGAGCATTCTAACATACTGAGCTAGCATCAGGGAATCTGTGATTATTTTTTAAGTCACCTGTTTATCACCGAAGGAGACACCTCTAGGTAGACTAGGATGTGTGAAGCTACTGAATAGAATTAACACCTGAGTCAAAGCGATCTCGAAAAGATTGATCCAACGTTTGCTGAAATCAATGCAGAGAGTCTGAGAAACATGAGTATTCCCATTCTGATCCTGTTCAGGGCAGAGGAATCTCATGCTCTGAATTTCAGCTATTCTTAATTTCTTAAGCACCTACGGAGCACACATATTCAAGATACTTTAGAAACACGAACACATTGCTGTTAAGGATCAAGCCATTGCTGTCACCCTGCACTAACAATCGTGCAACCTGCAGTTCTAATGGCTGGCACTAACTGTTGAAACTGAGAAAATGTCAAAGTTTGCTTGGAACTACATTTTGAAAGTCAGTGGAATATCTCTGGTTTCATGTATACGCTAAACACCATGTGTTATCTGAATTCTAAGAACATCTTCAAGGAACATGCTACAAGGCTGCAATTCTGATTATTTACACTACATGCATTCTGAAGGGAATTATGAGGAGAAAAATGCAATTCAAAAAGCTGGTTGATAAAGTAAGTCATTCCTTCCAATAGTTTGCAGAGAAACAATTATCCTTTGGGTACAGCAGGTGCTAAACAGAGATAGGAATTTGTTTTTCCTATGTACACCCATACCATCTGCCCAGAGCACAGTAGAACATTTACATTAATTTCCCCATAGGATCTTTACTACTACACTGACATTGAAGACACATAAAGAATTTTTAATGCATTTCATGCAGAAGTGCTGGAAACAAGGCGCATATTTTCACAGCTTGTCTAACTGAAGAAATATAAAAGGTCAGAGCAAGCAGCCAAAGCAACAGGCTTCTGGATGGAGGAGGAGAAAGGAGGAGTTGTGTTAGTAAGAGATGGAAAGACCATTGCCAGTCTTTGTAACACCAACCAATTACATAATCAGAGGTGGAAAAACTGTGAAATAGCCCTCTATGTGAAACGAACAATCTCTGGCCTAAAAAATTTAATTGGCATTTAGAAAAAGTGATTGTTGCTGAGCCACCTCAGCGAGATGTAAGTCAGCGTCAGCTGTCCTCAGGCTAATCCAAAAATGAAGTTGTGTTTTACCACATCAACACGTAAAAGCCTACAGTTTGTCTGTAAATTTCCATTATGGTTAAGAGATAATGATGTCCTCCTTTGTTCTTCGTGTGATATGCCACTCACATTTAATTTCAGATTCAGAAACTAAATGCGTCAGTGGCTTACAACAGTAGTAACTAGGGTTTTATATATGGTTCATTCTGTGGGTTTCTCCTTTTCCTTCAGAAGCTTTGCTTCCCCCACTGCAGCTGCTGCCAGGACGCAGCCTAAGCCCTGCAACCAGCAATATCGCTTCTGGAACCAGCTCATTTTCCAACAAGAGAATAAAAAAAACCCAACCAAACAACCACCACCCTATTAAGGATACAGAAGAAATAAATTAGTTTTCCAATTCAAATTCTGACTCATGCCACACATTTCTCTATGGCAGAAATAAAACACCTGAGCAGTCTGACAATACATACTACCAAGCAGGCTGCAGCTGCCAGACTGAAGTGACAGAGGAAATCAGTTTTTAATATTAGAGGCTTCTATCATCAAGGAGACAACAGGAGAAATCTGAAGGGTGGAAAGTGAAAAAAGAAAACTGTCTCTGGATAGTAGATACTAAATGAAAAGAGTTACCTACTTGGATTCTTTGCATTTACTAGCATGTCTCAAAAATGCACAGATGCTAGCTAGGACAACTCAGTCATGATGTGGAGGAAGGGTATGGCTCTGCGGTTCTTGCCTGGCATTGCACGGTTTGATGCAGTGCACGTGTGCCAAACTGGATGACATTAATGAAGAATCTGCTGTCTCTCCATCCTTCTCCCTGCTCATCCTCACTAACATTGCACCTACAATTACTTCAGTGGCAAGGTGGTAAGGATGGATACAAGACTAAGCAAATAATTGTTATAGGGTAAAAAAATAGCTTCAATTGCGAACGCTAACAGACAGCAGATAGTTGAGTTTGTGTCGGTGAATAGGTGGGTGAATGTCCAAAACTGAACTTTTGAACTCTCCACCAGAAGCCTGATACTTGCTAGCTGCAACAAGTGCAGGCTGTTGTAGATTTTGAAAATATGTGGACTAAAAAAAAGTGGTACATCCCAAGTCCTTCAATTAGGAAAGAGACATGAGACAGAACTACAAATTAGGAGGCTGACCACACATTGTGCTTCTTCACATACACTATTTAGATTGGGACGATCAGGGATTTATGGTTTCAGAAAGGAGTCCAAAAGGAAGAGTTCCCATAGAGAAACAGTGGTCTTGGAATGAAGAGGAGGGCCTGGAATGAGGAAGGTGAAGATCCTAGCTGAAGGAAGATCCTAGAAGTGGTGGAAGATCAGGGAGATTAATGAGCTGTGTGGAGACAAATGCTGGTGGAGGCCCAGTGGAGTTGCCAGTAGCACCTAAGACTGGCAACTGGAAGCAGCGGCACAGCATGAAGCACCATGACTTTCCGCCCAAACTTCTTGGATCAACAGTGACCTCCTCACAGGGAAGGGAAGTTGAGACCCAGTGAATGAAACACTGATGAGGGGAGCATGTGAGTGAGAGAGGCATCAAGGAAGGTAAAAGCTTGTTTAAAAGTTTGTGTTGAGGGTTGGTTATTTTTTTTTTGGTTTGGTTTGGTTTTTTTTTTGAAGTTTTTAAAAGGTAAATGTTTATTTGAGAACATTGACAGTTCTTAAATAAACCCTAGTAAAACTCAAGTATGGGCTGTTGTTAACTGTCACCCATGACAGTGATGCTCAATGTTCATTGTAATTTAGAAGAGATTCATCCATCACAATGGCTCATACTGGACACACAGGTCATACCACAGGGCTGCTGGACACAATGTCATCAGCAGCCACAGCACTGGGGAGAACTTAACCTCAATTTCCTTCCCCAAGGCTGATATGATCTTCCCTTCTTCAGGAATCTCAGGTTTCCAAAACCTTTCCTCTCACATCAAGTAATCAAGTGACATGCCACCCCTTGAAGTGGCACTGACCAGAGGAAGGTGAGGGTCAGAAACTGCAGCGATGAGATGAGATGAGATGAGATTGCTGCCCCCTCCCCTGGCACTCGAGATTTCCAGTACAGTATATGAGTAGGGGACAGGTGAAGCTACAGAAAGAGTTTCCCAATGGGGTACAAATCCAAAAGCCTATGAATAACCCCATCTTCTCTGAGGTGAGGAGCAGGAGAAAGCAGATCTCTAGCTGGAATTGTGTATGTTGCTAACCATATGGTGGAGGACTGTTAAACGGAAAATTTAACCCCTTTTTATCCTTCCTTCCTATTCCCCACTGAATCTGTAGCCATAATGGTCATTCTCATTGTAATCATAGGGAAAGATGACGTGACAAATGAGTGTGCCATAGCTACAAGGGATCAGTGACAGAAACATGAACAGCTCTTGGGAGGTGGAATGACTGATCTTCTGTTCCAGTGCTAAGACACATACTTGGGAAGAGCACACATGATCCAAAAATCTCTCAGATGTGAGCAATTCTCAGACTCCTATAATAAACCTTCTCAGCTCATCTGGAAGAAAAAAACACCCGAACTACCAATGCATTTGCAGTGATTCAACTGGTTACTAGTCACTTTTGTATGACATAATTTGCATGGTATTCAGAAACTGCTTTTTGTTCTCTGATGTTCCGAGCCAGCAAACTTACAACTAGCAAAGCCTTCCGACTCCCACAGAAACCATGCAGGGAGAAAGCTTGCAAGGCTATGCTTCAGTTCTCTGGTTAGGATGCACAAGCCAGGCTGCAGCTATGCACGCATGGAGGTTACTAGAGCAGGGCATACCCTGCACCAAGTGCACCAGCACAAGGAGTTTGTGGAATACCCTATATCCGAAGGAAGGAGTTTCCATAATCCCTTGCTCCATGAGGGATTGTGTTAGGCAGTGAGGGAGAAGATCCTGTTTGCTGGATCAAAAAAATCTCTGCCCACTTTCCCAATGTCAGTGTCTCAACTTCCATACAATATGTCCACCTACTGTAGGTGGGCCCTTAGCCATAGCTCACAGTCCACAGTTTGGCTAGCACCCAAGGCTCATGATCCACAATTTGGCTAGCATCTGAGACTGCCTAAACTTGCTTTTCAACCTGAAAAAAGTATTTTGTGCCAAAAATATAAGCATATTACTTTGCCTGACCTTCTAATGAAACATAGCTGCTAAGTACACACGATATTCTCTGCATAAGTTAACATGGTGACAATAATAAAGTTGAATAATAAGAAATTATGTACTTTGCTGGGAAGCAGATCAGCAAAAAAAACCACTTCAAAACAAATTTCTTTGTGAATTCCAGGTACTTACTTTCCTATAGACCTATTTAAAGAAAATAGCATTTGAATATTGAAAGGTTATGGGTTAATGCGACTTTAGGATTAAAACCAATATACTAAGCTCACAAAATACAAAGTTTGACTTCATAGTTTCCTTCACTAAAAAGCTATTTAAACACCCTGAGAAACAGGGTTAGATTTTAAATTTAGCACTGTTCTACAACTCTGGCCACTTGTAAACTTAATTTGGGTATCATAACTAGTTACTTAAGTCCTTAGTCAAAAAGCAAAAAAGTCAGATAAGTTTCTTAATAGTTCAGGACACATTTTTGATATGGATGCCACAAGATCAATTATTTCATAATTTTATAGGAGCTGTCACCAACCAGCACGCTTATAGACAGTCTTACTTTAATGGAGACAGAAAGGTCTTTTTAATGGTTTGTGCGCTAGTTTCTTTAGGGAAGCTGTAGCAATCAGCAGGGAATTTAATTCCATCCAAATACTTAACCTGGAGTCAATTCCTGGGCCACTGGCTATCTATAATCTGCTAAACAGAGCATGGTCACGGACTGACCCAAGGCAAAGTGTCACTTTGTGACTTCCAGTCACACTGTGCAGGATGAACCCACGGCATCACACAGTTATCTGCAACAGACCTAACTGGAACAGTCCAAACCAGAGCCAGGAATAGAGTGAGTAATCAAGGAGTGCTGGGAAGCAGAAGGCTGGGGCAAGAACTCTTTATCTTTTATTAAACAACGTACATATACCCATATCCTGGGACTCTCACACTAATGCTTAGGCAGAGAGTGCTGAAAAGAGGCCGTTTGCTTGTATTTCACTGGGCATTCTTGTGCTAGCAATAGTGTAAATAATGTCAATAAAATTGTCGTTCAATACATGCCCAGATTGCACTATCAAAGTTTTCCGGAAGATAATAACTGCCACTCAGCAGAGTTATGAATCAATATATTAAACTCTGCAGGGCATTCACATCATGTGGGCTGAGGAAATTAACAGAACAACCAATTTTGCAGAATGCATTTAAGTGACAAGCTGCAATTTGACCACTGTTGCAAATAAGAGAATTGGCTCTAGGACTTCAACTTCTTTGCCATAGCAGGGAAGGGGAGCACAGCTACAGCAGACATCCTGCTGGATTAAGAATCTTTCACACTAGGAGTTAAATGTTATGAAACAATAGATGTGTCATTTTATAAGAAAGTCTTAAAACCCGTAACTGGAGACTTAAAACTAAAACCTAACAACAACAACAAAAAAAAACAACAAAAAGGCAAGTTCATTCCAATTTTTACTTTCCAATAACCAAACCGTGACAAACTAGTAACCCTGTGCATAATTCCATTTTATGGTCCATGCACTTTTTTGTACTCTTATATAAAATAAGTAAGAAAGAAAGGACTTTTTCTGCAAAGCAGTCACTTCAGAGCTGCTAACTTTGCACCATCAGAGAGATAATGGTCGTGTTCTGTCCTCCTGGCAGATATGGGAGATGCTTATCAGTTCCCACCAGTGATTTCTTTAACTCAGCAGCCAAAAACATTAGGGTTCACAAGAGCTTCAAATATAAGCAATGACAGCAATGCCACTGACTTTCTGGAGAATGACTGAACTATTAAAAAGGTAACTATTACAGGTGACGTAAATACTATGTTCCTGCTACGTAGAGTTCCTTGGAGGTCATCACAAATTAAAGCGCCCTTGGAAATACAGGGCTGTTCAACTGCAATCGGCCTAGAATCCATTAAACAAGGTAAGGATTCACCTGGTAAGGTGTAGAAAACCGCTCCTGTGAGCTGTTTACAAGCACAACCTCTGAACAAGAGATCAACAAATATGCTGATATACCTGAACTGCGGCACTAATGCTCTTTGATGTCTCTCTCCTCTGATTTTTTTCAACACTTGATGGAACGTGAAAGCTCTGGTCTTTTTCCTAAGGTGAAAACAGATACTTTTGAGACAACGATCTGTAACGTGTTGGACACTAAATGCTTTCTCAGTTTCTATTCTAAATGGGACTGTTGCCAGCCCATGCATTATTTTAGTGTTTTCTGTGAAGCTACAGAAGTCTGAGTTAGGTGGATCTCAACTTTTAATTTTTCTTCATTTTTAACCAAGTAAGAGTAATTTAGCGTTTGTTCTGGAACGAAGGGGAAAATATGTCACCTGTTTTAGGTTCAAAAACTAGCTAGAAAAATGTATTCTTCTCCTAAATTAAAATAAAAATAAATCCTGAGTTTTAACCTAGTTTCTGGTTGTCTCTGAATATTTGTAGCTTATCCTACCAAGTCTGCAGCAGTTGTTACTGCACTAGCGATGGTTTATTACACTTGGTGTGTGACGGTGTTCAGGAGCAGTTGCATGCAGATACCTATGCCTTTAGTACTTCTTGCCCCCAAAAAGTTTAGGGTATACAGTCGTTTTTGGGAGAGCGCCAAACAGGTAGGAGGTACCTATGTTTCATATCTTTAAGTATTAATAGATAGATAGGTAGGCAGATAGACAAATAGATAAAGAAGCTGGATAGAAGAGCAGCACTTTTGCTGTTCCTGCCATGGGTGATAGCGTGTGTTCATTCCCCGTCAGACATCAGAGTGTCACATAGGCACACTCTCCCTGAAAGCCACTTCTGTAAAACAGACCTCCACGGCTCTCGGAAAACTTGTTTGATTTATAATTGCAGCAGTCAGCTTATTTATAAAGCAATGTTGCCTATCTATACCCATATGCATTTCAAAATTTGGAAGTTAAAAAAAAAAATATTTTAATCTATTCCTTTAATCTATTCCCCACTAATACATGCTGTCCGTGCTGTCCTCCCAACTTCCAGATGGTAAGCCATTTCCAAAAACATATCATTCTTTCTGGATGCCTTTCTAAAATATAACCCAACCAGAAGCTACAAGTTTGATGCAGCTATTAGTGGCTGGATTCTTTGGCTTGAGTTATGCAGAAGATCTGATTAAATTATTATAATGGACACTTTTGGCCTTAAAACAAAACCAATACAAAATAACACAATATATAACATCTAATTCCCCTTTTCCCCTTCCAAAGACCACAAATAGCTCAGCACTAACTTTCTTCTACAGAAAGAAACCTAACAGTATATGCTGCGGGTGCACCAACCCATGCCAGTGAAGTAATCTTATTTGTTTCATCCCCATAGTGATTGCATAGTATTTCTGGGAAGTGGAGCTCTTGGCTTACAAAATCAGGACCCACAAATGTTATTCTTACTGTTACATGAAGCTCTGTGCAATGTGTGGTGCTCAGAGTGTGCAGGACTTGTTGCTTGTGGACTGGTTTACCTGCTGTACCTGCACCTTCCCTTCTACAGGAAGACGAGAGCCAGTTTGGGCTGCTTTCAGGTCTAACTCCAGGAGTGACACTAGCAGTTTTTTTGGAATTAGCCCAAAAATATAGAGCCTAAAACTTTGGAAGGGGGCAATTGTTGGGAGATGGGCACCTGTTTTTTCTGAGAGCCCACTCAAGATGAAGTATAAAAGGCCACCAGCTTCACCTGGTTTCCTCCCCGTATTTTATTGGTTTAGGTTTCATTAAGTCTGTTCATAGATTCAGAAAGTTGCTCTGCCTGGCATTATCTAGCATCAACGGTATCGTTCATGTGGCAGTTGTACTATCTAGGGATTAAAATAGAATATAGTGCTTTAATGCACGTTACGTGCGCATTGCGTCCCAGATAGAAGCATTTTGAGAAACTCTGGAGAGAGAACCAAATATTGTAAAATGCTGTTAAAAGCAACATGCCATGCTTTACAGAACAAGTCAAAATCTAGCCCTTGTGTAGTGCAACCGGATTTCTTGATTCAAATGGCCAGACTTCGATTGGGTAGAAATCAATTAAACACCACTTTCTGGCTCAAAGCTTCCTAAAGACAAAATCTCATCAAGGCATTTCCCTCTTGATAGGACTGAAAAATGCATCCTGGCAATTGTAACACTGGGAGAATACCAAACAAACCTCCTGCTCTCTCCAAGTCCAGCTCTGCGCTTACTCCAGACGCTGCAATTACTAATCAATGTCAGTTTGATTTCACACTAATATCCCAGTTAATCTCCATGATTTCAGTGGCTACAGACTCTTGTTACAAATCTCTAGCGTGCATACAGTGGCTGCAGAGGCATAAGATTAATAAGAGTATAGGATAAAGACAGGTGGCCATTTATTGTAATTTGTTTTGCCATGTGCATAATAAAACACTTCTTGCCAAAAGTAAATGTGTATAGCAGTATGGTCTCTATATCTTACATCTGATTTTGTTTTCGCTAAATCTTATGATCAAAACCACCCCGCAAGAGCAAATTACTAAAATCTATAGCACAGGGTGAAGCTCCTTCTTTAAGCTGCGTGCTGACTGAAGGAGCTGCAGGGGAAGGTTAGGAGTAGAAACGTTACTTTTTGTAGCACCTTCAAATCCAGCACAGTCATTTGACTGACAAACACAGACAAATCTTAGTTCACTTTAGTCCTTGATGTTGAGGAAAAAACCTCCAAAAAAACGCTTTGTGTAAGCTGTCAGGTTTATTTAGTCAGGAGAACAGATTTACGTTACAAATGCTCATCAAAGAAAAGCTCTTCTTGCCATGCTTTCCTCAGTTTCTATGCCAGCCCTTTCCTGTTAACCATATTCGTCAATTCAAACAAAATTTATTAGAGACTGAGGGAGACTATGCATGCCTTATACACACAAAGGTGATGGTGGGTGCTATGACTGATGAAACCAAAGACGATCGACCCACAACCTTAGGGAGGGGAACGAAGACTTTGTTCTTTGAATCATAGCGAGAGAGACGAAGGGACTTCCCTTTCTCTCTGAGAAAAAGACATACTAGCCCAAGTAGAGTATTCAAACCAATGGGAAAATTAAGTGGACAGCAGGTAAGCTTTGTAAAATAAGAAAATGAAATAAGGGGAAATGTTAACACCATTCATTCCGTTAGCCAGTCAGATGCAAAGAAAGGAAAAATTGTGTTAGATATAATGTCCTTCAAGGGATCTACATATTAGCAGTATCAGATCAAGCTGGCAATTTACATCAAGCAGAGCTGCTTTGCTCAGCTCTGACATAAAGGATTAGTATGTCGGAAGATGAAATCGTTAAACCCTGAAGTTCACCTGAAGTTTCCTAGTGAATTTTAGGTAAAGTACATAGGTTAGATTAAGACTCTGCATGCAGATCATCTTGTTGGTTACAGATCTCTTTGTTGGTTTGATGGCCTCTATGAAATATGTTGATAATTTGTTTACTTGGCCAGTCTCCTTTCAAATAGTGGTAATATACTCAGACTGTCCTAATCCCAAGTATCTGTTTATAATCTGCATTATGTTTACTGATGCAGTTGACAACATGACAACTAGAAGGAGAAGACACATGCTGCTGAAGAGAGAATAAAAAGTTTAACATTTAGCGAGGTCATTGGTGAGAAATGAGCACATGCCTCTGGCGCTGAGCCTGTTGATGTTAGCAAAGTCCTAGAAATAGCTGAACCTAAGCAGGTACATTCAGGACTGATCGATCCTTTTTCTCATCCCTTTAATGAAATCCAAGATTAAATGTTTTTAAGGTTTGGTAAGAGGGACTTTGTTATTCTTCCACACACCCCTTTCATTTTCGCATGCTTCTCTTATTTCTTGGCTCTGGCTGGGACCAGGAGCAAGGGCAAGATGCTCTCATCTTTCCAGCCTGACTAGGAAAAGGAAATATTAGAAATCTAATGAAAAGTGCATCCCCTGGAGATTTCCAGCCCAGTTTTGCAGATGCAGCTGCAGTTCAGATAATCAACAAGACTTCCGAGTGCTTACTTGAATGGAATTATTTGGTTGCTCTGCAACACTAAATAAAGCATATACAGGATAAGGCTGTTGGTGTGGATTAATGGAATCTGTCACTACCTACAATCTGTATTTTCGGCTCAAATTTATGAGGTGCTAGTACTCACCACACTGATGTCCTCAGCTCTCACCAGCATCATTCATTTTCTAAATGATCTGACCCCCAGAGAACAGCACTCAAGTAAGTTTGTTTTGCTTAAATAGACCCACCATCGAGAGAAATTGCTCTTCCGTTTACAGTCACAGTAAAGCTGTTCAGCAGGCATTTAGCCTATGTCATCCAGCTTGTGCTTTGCTACAGCTTCCCACTTTCCTGGCCCTTTTACTACTGCCAGCTTGAGTAGCTCATGTCCTGGCTAGATTGTACAAGATAGTCCAACACATCGGCTGTCTCTGGGAAACGAGACACTTCCCCATTTGTAGAGGTCTCCAGCTCAAGCAGCTCAGTATCAGTTGCACAGTCTATGGCTGCATCCTACAGGGGTCTTCCACTGATGCCAGGACGCGCGCTAAACACAGAGTGGAACAGAGTAGAGAATTTTGCCCTTATTTAGTGAAAAGAGCTTGGACACATGTTGAACTGATGAGCTCAACTGGGCGTATAGCAAATAGCCACAGTCATTTGCCAAGCTTTATTTAACACTCTTAAATAGGTTTATTTGGTTAAAGCTGAGCCATTCTAAAGCTTTTTGACGTGGGATCCTGTGTGCAAATCAGCTTTAAGTAAAGGAATGTGTGAAAGGGAAATCCATACAAAGTATCTGTAAACAGATACTGGTGATTACAGTGTGATCTGTGATTATTTAAATGGATTCTCTAACACATTCTTGCTTGACATAATTAACTATACTTGTTATTCTATTACACTACAGTAGCTAGCCGTATGGCAGCTCACCCATTTTTGGAGGGTTTTTTTTAATTACTATTATTTTAATTTTTTAAAATTTTAAATCTAGTACGGAACATACATTACATGATAAATTACCCATATATTACCTTAATTAATTGATATTTAGATCCAGCCAACATACAGTAATTTTACTAATTGAACGTCAATATTTCCCCAAGAGTGCAGCTTTTCAACATTGTAAATGTCACAAATTAGCAAATAGGCAGAATCATCTACCACTGTATTTCTCCAGATGACAGGCAAATTCTGCCATGCATCTCCTGTGACAAAACGGGGGGGCAGAGAGGAGAGGAGACAGAGTGGGGAGAGAAAGCAGGTAGTAAGACATGCCAGCGGAGAAGCAGTAGCTAGGGGAGACTGCTCCTGCAGCATTCCACGTACACTCATTTCTCCCCTGTTATTCCCTGTTGGTTGCCAATAGAGAGGAGAGAGAAAAATTTGAACATGAGTATGCTGTTAGAGGACATCATCTTTGATCTCAGAGAAATTAGCTGGTGAGATTGCCTAGTATTAAAGGTCTCACATAGTGGTCCTTAACTATAGCCGCTGATATTAATTTTAGTGGGCTTGAATTAATTCTTTGGTCCTGTTGTTTTGAGTGGTTCTGAAAGAGTGAGGTCTGTAGCAAAGAGAAAAGCCTTCTCCATCTGTCCCTCCCTCCCCTGAGGAAGGGCAGGGACTTTCCTAACAGGGTTCAGTAACCTTCTACGCTGGAACCCATCAAAGATTTTGCAAGTAAAACCTGCTATTTCTGTTACATACTTTGCTGCAGCAATTCTAGTTCCTCATCTTCTAGAGATTATCTGGTCTCTGTTCCCTTAAGGTTAATTCAGCTGCAACAGTTTCTCCAACTTCTCTTTGTACTTCTTGATCTTAAACTGCCTGAATCCATTGATGTTAAATCCCAGAGTTTTAATTCCAGTCCAAGATGATATATCAGCCCCACAGAAAAGATTAATAAAGAGGCATTCAGTTGCCAACTCTGTTCAAGCAAATTGATATGTGGACTTATTGCTTACTCCGTGGAGACACTGGCCAGATTTTCCACTGCCATTACTGCTGAATTTCTGCTGGTTTTTTTTTTTCCTGTCTTCAACATACCTGTAAATTACTGCTTATTGCAATTTGGTAAAAACAGGCTTGCATAAGAATAATTTCAAGAAAATGTAAATTCATGCTGTAACTGTAAGGAATTTTCAAGTGTTCCAGTTCTCAAGACTGATTCTGAGGAAAATCTAGCATCCAAATAGCCACCCAGAAATCACAAACTTCTCTAGGAAAAATTTGCCCTTCAACCATTACAAAGGGCTGTGTTTGCAAAACTACTCTTCACTGCCATCTTGTGACACAAAGAAATGCTCAGCAGGAGCCCGGCTTTGTAGGCTCAAATCCATCACGATAGCAATTGTGAAAAGCAATAGGTATTCACTGCAAATACCTCAGATTAAACACTTGTTTGCATATTTTGATGAAACAGGTCTTAAAAGCAGTGCACGAAAAGACTCCATTTCTCAGTGCGGTATCATCTTTAGAAGGTGTCAATAGCTACAGAAGGGCATGTAGAGTTATTCTGGCTCCTCTTTCTGATGTTGCTGTTAGCTATTATTAATTTGCAAATGAATCTTGGGAAAGTCACCTTTTGACTGTGTCTGTCCCCAGAAAAGGTAACGACTCCAATATACATTTCTACAGAAACTTTCATTGGCTGTTGCCTTATCCTGTAAAAACCAAGTTCTCCAACCTCAGAGCTTCTGTGCTCTTCACTCCCTACTCTGTACCCGGCACATGCCCAAGACACATCAGTATCTATAAAAACAGGTTTTCTTCTACTCATATTCCAGGATCCTGCTGGTCTTTGCAGAGCACACAAAACTGAGTAAGCTTTGCTCCAGATAGTTTTGAGGAAGAGGCAGAAGTTACTGTCCCTCTTGCCCCATGCACATACAGAAAAATCATTACCTTCTGTTTAAACTCTTCTGCTTAGCACAATTTATTTGTTATTTGCTGACCTAAAGGAGAGAGTGAAGATGACTTCTAAACAGTGTTTAGAGAACTTATGTGGTACATAAGAGGATTGTGCTGTAGTTTCCCTAAATAATTAACCCAAAATAGTGACACCAGAAGTCTAGGAGAACCACTCACTCAAGGCAGGAGTTCAATCATTTCTCTCAGCTCAAATTCAAGAAACAAAAGAGAAATCAACTTCTCTGGCCCTCGCATAGAACCAACTTATCTTCACTCTTCCAAAGACAGCTATCCAAATCCACCAGAGTGCCCAAAACTAAAAAACCAAAAAAACCCAAAACCAAAACACATGTGGGGAAAAAAATAACACCTAACTTCCCAAATATCTGACAGCATAACATCACAACACTTATGTAGTTTCCTTTTCTAAATAACTAGTGTTCTACTGTTAGAATTTGTTCTTATTTTTGTAGGAAGCTAAACATCTGATTTGTGGGAAGCCTTCACACTGAATTCTGGACTACACATTCTGCTAGACACCCAGATGACCAAGTAGTGACCATCTCAATGCTTCACCATTTTGGTGATGTTTGCCAACTCTCCCAGCTATAGAAATGACCTAGTAATATTCTCTAACCACATAGAGTATAATAAAATTCATGCCTTTGCTCTATCAATAAACAGGCTTTGAAGAATTCATTGAAAGATACTGTTTAAATGCAAGTCACTCTGCAGGGTATAAAATCAAAATTAGATTTTAGTCTATTAGAATGATCTTTGGGGGAAAAAAGTTTATGAGAGAAATGCTTTAGTGCTTGTCTGAAATAAAATGACAGGAACATGATCAAGGTTTGGCCTTTGGAAGACTTTCCTTGGTAGAATCAAACTACAACAATGAGATTTAATATTAAATACATTCTAGGATAAATACTCATTTCCTCATTATGATTTCTGTAGTTACAGGAAATAAAACTAGTATTGATTAGACAGACTGAGATAGTTTAATAGCTTCTCTTCTTAAGAACAAAAATCATCTAACTCTTCCTTTGTCATAATTCTTTGAATAAACGTTAGCCATCTGTGCTCTGGAGAGGAAGAGATTCATGCCTGCGATTAAAACACCCCTAAAATAAAGTAAAATAAGAACTGCAGGCCCGACACTACAGTTGCTGGAAGCAGAATCATTCTACGGAAAACTTAAGTCCACACCAAGGCAGCTTACTGCAACCCATCAATGCAAATTATTTCTGGCCCAGCCTGACAAACAGGTAGCCAGTTACCTGTTCTCTCTCACAGAGAGCCAGAAACTAGAAATGTAGTTTTTCCAGACAATACCCCTTAGATTCAATGCACATAGTTTTCAACTGTGCTTAGTATTGCTCTATTACTCACCTCTACAAATATGCATAACAGAGATCACAATTCAAATATCTTACTCTGCTTTTAGGGATACATTGTCCTTTATGTACAACTTACCCTTCAATGTCTGCCGTAGCTTCCCCCAGAATTAAATTCCAACTACTTTTGGTATTATTGACAGAAGAAAAAAAACCAAACCACCAGATCACACCTTCCTTAATTCCTACAAAATATCAAGGGGAATCAACCCCCCCAAAAGTGTTCAGCATTTGATTTTTTGTATGTAAGAGAGAACATCACACAATATCTAAATAGACCTGTGTCTCTTAGCAGAAGCATTTCTTCTTAAGCAGGTGAAAGCATACAATTTGTGTGGCCTGCCCTGCCAGTTTTATATTTAGTTACCTTGAACATAAAACATTACTCAGTTCCTAGTTTTATGTTCATCTGTGAAGGCCCTGACATTTCTGGCACCTTAACTTCAACTCCTCACACAAGTTTGATAGTCAAACGCAAACAAAACCTCACATAACAGTGGAGTTGCATAAAGTAACCACGATTTGCGATACTTCACTGTATGTATGTCAGAACTATTGAAGGTGGCCAAAACCAGCTTGTCAAGCAGTAAAATATAAATAACCTTAAAGTTCTCTTCACTTGTAAAGGGAGGGCAAAGACAAAACTATGCAAAATTTATTTGAATTCTTACCATTTTATAACAGAAGAAACACTCATCTCGCACTCCAGGCAGTGTTGACAATCTTAAAACTACCTGTATAAACAGACAGAGCCATTAACTAGCTGAAGTTTGTCTCAAACAATGCAGCAGCCACACCATAAATACAAGAAAACCGATTACAGCGTCTCACAGCTCTCCACCACCGCTTCAGCTCAGTTTGCCATCCTGTGGAATTTCCCTTCCCCTGTGGACCTGGAAGAAGACCCAGATTCCTACAGCTGCATACTGAAGGGGACCATGCACCTACATGCACCTAAAGCTAGTCCATCCTTCATCTGAGCCTGTGGGGGCTCATCTGAGTCTCCCGTTAGAGAGAACTGATCTCTAACAGATCTGTAGAGTTCTCCGACAGATCTTCTGCCAGCTGCTATGACTAATTCCAAAGAAATAAATTTTTAATTTTTTTTTTTAAATACAAATCTCAGGTGTTCATATGTTGGATCCTAGCAAGCTTTCCAGCATTCCCTCATGCTGTATAATACAAAAATATTTAAATTAGAAAATGACTGCGGATATTTGGTGTATTTTGCAAACCACATTTTGCAGAGGTTTAAAATGAAAATTCTACCTCTTCACAGCCTGAAGAAAACAGGAAAATTCAGGAAAGTTTAAGAATAGTTCCAGTTTGTGAAGGCTTTCCTATGTCCCTGACATCCTTACTGCCTCGGCTTGGTTTGGAAGCATGGTTTTCATCACAGAAGGCCTGTGAGTTTGGCTTTTGCTCAGCTTCTCTCTTCCATATAAATTTTATGGTCAGATGTTTCCTTTTCCAACAGTCTATGTTGTATTTTCAACTCGGATTTCTTTTCAGCACTTGGTAATATTCCATCAGAAGTCCTAATTCATCCTTTCTTTCTGCTGGTGTTTGTCATCATCAGAAGACCTCCTTCAAAGCTTTAAAAATGCAAATGCAGAAACAAGTGTAGACACAGGGCATATCCTGGTGCCATCATCTAAGAGAAAAATGGTTTCTCCAAAGACGCTGGAGCTATGGTAGACATTCAAAGCAGGTCTTTCTATTTTTATATTTTTCTGAGGAACGTTAACAATACCACAAGATGTAGGGTAAATATCCACAGCATATGTCTGAATATCAACCAGGTAATTTACAATGCATAATTATCTTTGAGGTTTTTTTTAATCAAATACTGCTTTCACTTTTTTTTAGGCCTTCAGGATATTTTTGAATTCTGCCTCTTTACAAAAAAATTGCAATCATGCTGTTCACCTCAGTGTGTCTTGGAGAAAATCCTGGTACAGATGGGCTTGTGTCAAACATTAAGCTCAGGAGAATCTGAGACATGGAACTGACCTTCTGTAGCCAGGGCCTGTTTTGCAAACTACTTAAGAGCTTCCAAGCTGACGTCCATCATGCTCACAGTTAGTCAAATCCTCTTCCAAAACTCTTAGGGAGAAAAATCGTTTGCCTAGTGGTTTTGACCGAGTGAAAGGACCTTTTCCCCCCTTTTCATTTAAGAAAGGAAATAAATAATTACAATGTATAGCCTACTGCCATGTTCCTTTAAGGATGTTTTGGTTAACTAATCCCTATTGGAAATAATTCTTTCTGTCTATATTCCCTAACATTTTCATTTGAGAAATTTCCCATTATATGTTTCAATTTATTTTTTTAAAAAACTAAGATATAGTCTGAAGAATTATTCCCTGTTCAGAAGCTTTTCTCCCTGGCGTATGAAAGCGTGTATGGATTTTTCAAAGAAATGAGATAGTGAAATAAATGAGATATTTAAATGCTAGTTTCCCAAGTCACAAACATGACCTGTGCGTATGCATTTCCACTACGTCCCGCTACCTCCTCCAAATGCTGTCAGGTACACAGTGCTTGCACATCATGCACAATTTTAAATGTCAGAAGAGTGTAGTATTTCTTAAGAGTGATTAGCTAACTGGGTTGAAAAATTGTGTTTATCCATGCTCTTTGGTCAGGCTTTCTTATAACATACAGTGGTCCTTATTACATTATGAAAGAGTCCTGGGCCATACTCAGGGCCTCAGCAAGTGCGATGAGGGTGTTGCATCATAAGACCGCTCCAGAAGATTCCAGGGCACACAGATGGTGAAGGTCTAAGCCTTTAGAGGCAGAAGACAGTCCAAACCCCAGAGGCCACTTCCAAACGATTTACAGAAGGTGGCCACTACCCTTATGTAAACCATTTGGCTGTGGTCTTGCCACCTTTACAGAAGGGTGGGGACCATATATCCCAGCTAGTAGGCATAGAGGGCACCTTTTCCTACGTACTAAAGGATGAGTTTAGGATCCCGATTCCTGATTTTGATCTTGATTTGGGTATTAGGTTACAGAAAGTTATGTCTTACTGTTTCAGGTATGTATCATGCATCTCTGGCACCTTTTACCTTCCGACAGAGACAATATTCTCTCCTCCCATTTTCAAACAAAAAATTGAAGTAATTTCCTTAGGAGAGGAGCAGCATATGTTCAGGTTGCTGATCACACAGCTCCAGCAGTTGACACTTAATATGCAAAGTAATTCTCACAGTAACTACTCCTGAGAAACTCCTTCCTGGCACAAAGCTCCTTAGCAAAAGATTAGTACCACGCTGACCTGATACTAAATGAGAATGCTTGATAATAAAGTTTAATGCAATAACTGTCTTTCTGATGCACAGCAGCAAGAAGTTATGAATAAAATAATAGGCTTGACAAAATATGTGTTTGCAAGAAAGACTGAATTTAAATATATCTGCACAAGGTTCCTCTTTACAGACAATGTGAACGGGATTAAGATATGAAAGGTATAAGATAGGAAAACATAACTATCTAGGCGCTCTGTACCTTTCTCCTTTTAATACATTATTTTTAGAAGACTTAAGTTATCACTTTGACATTACTGAAAGTTTTAGGTAAATCCAATACAACCAAACAGCAGTCTACATCAGTCCTATTAACAACTTGATTCAGTACATTTAAAACAGTCTGTTTCTGAGAAGATTTTACTAAAAGTGAAAAACAATTGGGGAAAAAAATTACTTTTTTTTTAGTTCCAGAAGAAGCAGAAAATAGGCTTGTTTATCCATACTGACAAATCAGTCTTCCAGAAACCTATGTAAAACTATAGAAAATTCACATCTTGTCATAATTTTAGCAAACAAAAAAGATGTGGACTTTCTTTGCAGGGGTTTCTTATCTTTGTTTTTAAACAAAGGAATGAGAATTTCAAAAAATGAGAAATGTTTTCGTTAGGTGTCCTCAGATTCAAACAGTTTTTTAACTACTCCTAAAACCAGAGACTTACAATTAGTAACCTCTTATAGGAAACACTCTAGAGATTTCCAGCCCAAATTTAAAATAGTAAAAAAATCAATAAAGATACTACCCATCAGAAAACTAGTACCTCTAAAAAAAATTTTAGCAGGGAGCAATAGAAACCCAGCAAGATATATTTACAAACAGGTCCAAGTAGGCCCATTCTGCTAGATACCTTCAAGAAAAATGGCAAGGAATTTTTTCCCACACTTTCCAGCCCTGCTCCTCCTCTTCACACTGCAAATAGTCGGAATTTTTCAAAATAATTGAAGAACTTACATGTTGGGATTTCTTCCCCTGTTTCATTACCATGTGATTGAAAAACTGGAAGACGCTCTTTCTGGTGTTGACTTTCTGCCTATACGCAGATATACAACAGAAACTCAGAATAACCCTCCTCCCCCACTTGATAGAGTTGAAGGACACGGAGAGAGAGTGTCACATATATCCAACAAGGTATATATGTTGATATAAGACCTTGTCATCTCTACCCTGCACCCAAGTCTTTGGCACTTCCTCCTCAGAAGTGCCTGCAAGGTTGCAGTATTTGTTTCCGAGCACATTTTATCTAAAATTCAAGTAGATTGGCTTAGAAGTAAGTCTTGGCTGCACCAGCTTATTTGAACTGAAACACATTAGGGGGGGAGTCATGAGAGCCACTTCACTGGCAGCAGGTGACGGGCAGCCAGGGTTGTGACTTCTTCCACCAGCACAACCAGGCCCTGGAAGAGGCTGTTTGTCCACAGCTGAAGCCCTGAGGCAAACAGGTGTCAGGCTGGTCTGCAGAAAGCGTGTAGGGTCACAAAAGCCGTTGGCTTTCTCCTGTGCCACGCTGTCAAGAAAGTCCACAATGGGCCCCAGCCACACACTGATCAACAATCCCAAAAAGCCATAGGATGCGTATGTTAAATAGCAGCAGAGGGGGGATTAGTACAGCATGCTCAGCATGAGGTTAAAAGTTTCTGGTAACTACAAGCATGAAACGACACACTGCAACAGTGATTAGCCCAAGGTCTGTAGTAAGCCTCCCTGCACCTGCTGGCAACTCACAGAAGTGTTGCAGGGACCCTAAACGCAAGGGAACAGAGTGGCATTCTTAGCTTTAGCTATTAAGGGAGACATCAAATTCAGAGAGTGCTCCAGAGAGGTCCCCACCTTCCCCTACTCACCTCTGGGTTTCTGATGAGCCCAGCAGACAACAGGATGGTGTGCCAAAGCTGTGCCAGATGACAGGGACACATACCTGTCTGCAGGTACGCACTGGCTATCTGCCCTGAGACAAACAGCAAGACACCCTTATGGGCACAACAGGTCTGCTGGCACATAAACAAACTGCATTATTAAGCCCACCCCATGTGCTGCTGTTTTCTGTGCTTTCCTAGCTTTTGAAACCTGTGGTAGAAGCGATTTGGAGACTGACAGTGCCGTAAGCAATGCAAAACAGGGGTAGAAGGCGAGATGCAAGGTGCAACAGGCAGGGTAACAGCAGCAGACAAGTGAGCCATGCAAACATGGTCCCCACGCACTGCAGTCAAGGTAAGGAGGAGTCTAAAAGAGCAGAGTCCAACAATAATTTGTTTCAATTGCTTATTCTTCAAGTAGTTCTCTGAGCTTCGATGGATTTTAATGCTGCCTAGAAGGCAGCCTAATTCACTTATTATTCTCTTCAGTTTTGGACATTCAAGCTTGAAAATACATGAAGTATATTTTCAAAAGCGAAAAGACGTGAAGGTATATGGTTTTTTTGGCCAAATCCCTAATCATCACTCACTCAACATTCAGATAGCCTCATTTCATGGGAGATGGAAGGAGTGGAGCAAGTGATGTTGGTTTCAAATATGAACACATCTGGCATGGCTTTTGTTCCTAGCATATGGTAACGGTTTGTGGTTCAATTAACAAGAAGATAGAAGACAATGTGAACTATACAGCATTGTAGAATCAGTTGCCTTCCTTGTTTTCCTACCTCCTGAAAAGCAGTAAGATGGAATCAGTTAGAAAACTGTCCCTGAGAGTTCATGAATTAAAGAAAGGCAAAAGACAAGCAATTCTCTCTCAGGATGCAGGGCTTTAAGCATCATCTCCATTGGCAGATGAGACATTGCAGACAGAAGAATTCATAGAGGCTGATACTGGCTAATCTTAAGAAGCACAAGTGGGTTAGAAATGTATTCTTTTAAAAAAGAATGCTTGTGGATCCTTTAGGATACTAGCCACCAAAAATAAAGAAGATGCAATTGGTTTGCAACTCCTTGTGTACTTTTATTGTAAAAGTAACTCAAACACTGACGTTTCACATACCCATCTGTTATAAATGGTGCATGGCATTACCTAAGGTTATGGAAATTCGATGATCTATCCCACTACTGAAAGACTGGCCCAGAGAGAAGCCCCAGTTTTCAGCTTTCAGAAAGATTTTCTAAAAACACACTCTGAATCTGCAGAAAGCCAACTGAAGTTAACAAGTCCGTTTGGAGGCCTTACTTCCATAGGTTTTGCATTCTTTCAATTCACTTAGACTTAACTTTAATACACATGATTTAACTTTTATCAAACATTAAGCCTTTGCATATAAGATTTTCCATTTCATTTGCAACGTCAGAAAGGACATCTTCACCAACTACAGTACCAAGAACTCTGAAAGTCACCATGGATAAGAGGAAAGTCTACAGAGAAAAAAAAAAGAGGAAGGAAAGAGCTTTGTAGACATCAGGAAAGCCTAAACAACAGGAACAGTAATCTGAATTAGTAAGAGCTCTCTTTCTAAAAGCAGATTGAAAATAATGAACCACAAGTATTCAATGACAGTCAGATTCTGGCGGATAGAATCACACTAGCCTCAAAAGAGGTGCAACTCCTTTGTTCAAAAGCTAACGTTAAAACTGATCTTGTATTTTCCCATGTCCTACTCTCAAAAATCTATGAATACTTTCCTTTCTTCAAAATAATAACGATGACCAAAAAAAATTTTTCTAAGCTCAGCAATGTGCAGAGTAACATAATTCCCATCCGAAATAACACTGGCTGAGCAGTGAACCTGGAAGGAAGGAACACCTCTGGCTGGGAAACAGTAGAGGTACTTGTTGAGCAATCACATCTATTTCTAGTCAAAATTCTGTGGGACAGAGATTTACAGCAGCACTCCCCCGGTCAGGTTGCAAGAGATTAGCTTGCTCTGGAAGGAGTTGCTTTTTTGCCAATGACCAAAACCCCAATAACAGTACAGAGGAAGCACATGAAGTTTCTGGCGGCGCAGTGTTTTCTGCCTCTGTGCCAGCCTTCCTTCTTTACAGATGTGTGAAGTCTTCATGTTAGTACAGCCTATCTGCTGGGCTCTGCCTTGAGCCCTGCCATGCTTGTGCCTGTTGGCACAGGCTTTGCTCACATTTTGTTTCTCTTCACTTTCCTCAAGGTGAGACCTTAAGCATTTTCCTGTTTATTTCAGCTTCTGCCTCTGCTAGAAATGGTTCTAGTACTCCACTTGCTTTTCCCAGAGGAAATAGCCCTAGGACAACATATCACTACAGGTTTTCATTTTGAAAGCCATTCATAGAATCATAGAATCAGAATTGCCTAGGTTGGAAGGGACCTTTCAGATCATCTAGTCCAACCACCAACCTAACTCTTGGAGAAAACCACCACTAAACCATATGTCTAAGCACTGTGTCTACCCGTCTCTTAAATACCTCCAAGAATGGTGCCTCAACCACTTCCCTGGGCAGCCTGTTCCAATGCTTAGTAACCCTTCCAGTGTAAAAATTTTTCCTAACATCCAGTCTAAACCTCCCCTGGCGTACCTTGAGGCCATTTCCTCTTGTTCTACCACCTGTTACTTGGGAGAAGAGACTGACCCCCACCTCTCTACAGTCTCCTTTCAGGTAGTTGTAGAGAGCGATAAGGCGTCCCCTCAGTCTCCTTTTCTCCAGGCTAAACCATCCCAGCTCCCTCAGCCACTCATAAGACTTGTGCTCCAGACCCCTCACCAGCTTTGTTGCCCTTCTTTGGACCCACTCCAGCACCTTAATGTCTTTTTTGTGGTGAGGGGCCCAAAACTGGACACAGTACTCGAGGTGGGGCCTCACCAGTGCTGAGTACAGGAGGATGATCACTTCCCTAATCCTACTCACCACACTGTTCCTGATGCAGGCCAGGACGCTGTTGGCCTTCTCGGCCACGTGGGCACACTGATTCAGCCGTCAGTCGACCAACACCCACAGGTCCTTTTCCTCCAGGCAGCTTTCCAGCCACTCTTCCCCAGGAACAGTTCAATGCAGGACATTGAAGAACAGCCTTCTTTTGCTCTAGTGCCTTTTTAAAAGCTTTGCACGTTTAGAGAAGTTTCTGTCTATTTCATTTGGGGGTCTCTTTGAAACATAAAAGAAACTTTTGACTGCATATCCTTACTCACTGTAAAGCAGCATGAATATTAACGCTAGTGGAGTGATTCAGACAGATGAAAACTTGTTGGTGCTATTGAACAGAAAGCAAGGAGACCATTTTAAACAGCCTGTCATCTCCAAGTCAAATTTGACATTTCAACTGGACACATCATCCAGAAAACACACTGCCTTGTTACACAGCACCAGGTACAGGGTTCAGCACTCACTTGGGAAGCAATGGAAATAGAGGAGATGAAAGTGAAAGCAGGATAAAAAGCAATCGTTTGGAGGTGGCTGTTGCTATTTTTTATGAGCTTCAAGAAAGGAAAGAATTAATATTTACTGCTGATTTTTTTTGTCAGCTGTGCAAATCATCACTCAAAATACTACAAGAAATGCCTTATACAAGGAGTATTTTTCCCCTTTAATTTTGGCCTAGACTCCTTTGTAGCATCCTGTTTGAGCACAGAAGGGGTTTTGCTTTGAGAGTTCGGAGCTCAGTGACATTTTTGAGGTTTGTGTTCCTTCTCAAGTTATGCTCCAAAGAATGCCTAGGTTTTGGTGGTGAGATTATGAAGTTCAAAAATATGAACAATCGGCTGAGGAGAAAAAGAAAAGAGAGAGAGGATTAGCTGTGGCAGTGACTCTGCAAACTGAGACCCTGCTGCAATCCAGCATCAGGGGAATGAAAATTAAGAGTGGAAAAAGGAGCTGTAGGAAAACTGAATAACAGCCTAGGGAAATATTTTTGTTTATTGAAATAAATTCTGGGAGGGATAAGAGGTAGAAATTCCCCTGCAGAGAAATTAAAAATACACAAGCTTGCTGCAAGTTAGAAGGAAGTAAAATGCAGGAGCTGTGAATTCCAGAGAAAATGACATGTCTGTGTTACTTTAGCTGCAAGCCTGGTCTCTCTTTTTAGGGCACCAAAGTCTTTGCACTTCTAAAGCCTCCATCCCCCTGCATCTCTGCTCTCAGGTGTTTTTCACTAGTGCCACAAATATTAGAACCAATCAGAGAAACCGGGGAGGGGAGAACGGCACCAGTTTTGCGAAGTACCATCATAATTCCCCGATTCACACCTTTTAGAGCACTAAAATGCCATCATCATCATCATCCACTGAGGCATTTCGGACCTAGTAACTAGTGAGCCCATGGTCCGGGTCTAATCAGAGGCCCATTGAGAGAGGACTGGATGAGTCACCAGGTAGGGCACCAGTACCTCCTCACAGCAGAATAAGCCAGCAGTTACCCCAAGATAAAGGCTAATCAGGTCCCAGTTTCCCCCTCCCTTCCCCATCTATTACATCTTGAAAGTTAGTGTTGTTTCCTTCAATACATATTTGGCAAAAGAAACAGAAGAGATCGTTGCAGTAACCTCTCTGGGCCTCTTGATTAAGAAAGAGCATGGACTTTTTGCCCTGTTTCCCACATCAGGGTTTTAACAGCTTTTAGGAAAGGATCTAGAAACGCACAATTCAACACATCTTCCATAAATGAAAAGCTCAAAGCTCTGAGGATGCTGACTTCTAAAAGAAGAATAACACAGCTGATTAGGGTTTTATTTACGTCATCAGAAAAACTGTACAAAATTCACACTCCTTTGATACTGGTGAGGCTTCAGAAGCACACGGCAGCCAAGCCTATAACGTGTTTTCTATGAGTAGACGGGAACTTTCATATCTATTCCAAAACTCACTTCTCTAAATTACAGAAAACCTTGCCAAGCTTGGAATCACTTTGGCTCCAAATGATAAGTTTATTAACTGTGGTACTAAACAGCATACAAAATGTGCGCAATGAGATTTACCACACAACTCTTCAAATCACAAGAGCTCCTGGAAAGAGGAAAAAACCCTCTCATCAAAAATTTGTTCCTTTGACAGTTCAGCTCAAAAAAGGTAGCATTGTCCTCAATCTTTGAATACGAAAAAGTCAATACCAAAATATTTTCTAAACACAAATATATGCAATTTATGCTTGGATATAAAAATATATGCCTTATGTAAGGCTCTCCCAGAAAACAATCAAAGACAATCTTACTGAAATAAAGACAATAACAGTACGACTGTCTAGACAAGATGCTATCTGTTCCCTCTGTTGCAGGCATCATTCCAAATGTAATCACTCAGTTGTCTCCTGACAAATAATCCTTGATAAATAATTATGACTGTAAGGAAAAAATGTCATCTACTTCTCATAGGAGAGATGCAAGTTTAAAAAAGAGGGAATGTGGTAAATTTCATAGGATTTTGAATAAAGAGGAAATAAAGTATGAAAGGAAATAAAATAATATATTCATTTTCCTTACTTCTTTCTGTATCTTCTTCCAAGCCAAGGAACAGATTCTATCCCAAAGCTAATCATGGTGAAACTTCAGTGACCTGAAATTTAGAAACTGTACTCAAATATTGAGCCTGTTTCTGTTCAAGGAAGAACAAAAGCCAACAGTGATAAAGAGACTTGCATCATTTTGGTTTCTTTGTTTTGCTTAATTACCTTGTTAGGGATTTTGGACGCTTGGCTCTACTAAGTTTTGGTACTTATTTACTGTTGGAAAAGCAATTTATTCAAGGCCAGGTTGGATGGGGCTTTGGGCGACCTGATCTAGTGGGGGGTGTCCCTGCCCATGTCAGGAGGGTTGGAACTAGATGATCTTTAAGGTCCCTTCTAACCTAAACCATTCTGTGATTCTACTTTGATGGGCACAAGTCCTTCAAAACAGCCAGACCTACACAGAAATATTAAAATACAATCACTATATTAAAAACAAACACATTCTCAAAAAAACCCAACTAAAAACCAAAACCAAACCAAAATAAAACAAACAACCAAAGCCAACAAAACCCACAAAAATTCTTGGTTCCCCAAACCCAAGAGTATACGTATTGGGATGCATAATCACTAGAGTCTCCCACATGACCAGCATGAAAACCTGATCCTTCCAACTCCATAGTAACATGCAGCCTTTCCCCGGAAGAGTGAATACTAGCAGATGAAGACTGACAGACTTGCACTACTCCTTACACACATGGCACAACTCACAGTCCCCAGCAGCAGGCTCTCCACAACACTCCAGACACTCTGGTATTTTCCCTTTTTTTCCCCAATTTTTTTTCCAGCTCGAGTTTGTAAATTTTCTACTGCTAGATTTCCTTCAGGCTTACATTAGTGTCCCATCAGCACCAAGCAGGAGCAAAGTTATCCCACACTGCTCTACTTGGCCATTCAAAGGAAGCTCTGCCCTTCTCCTTTTGCATCACCTGGAGGCAAAGGCAGCGTTTCATCCCCTGACCTGTTTGCAACACACCTTGATAACTGGAAAGGAAATGAAAGTGTCAGGAAGTTTTCCAAGAGTTGGAAAATAGAAAGGAAAAGAAGTCATAGAAAACAGAGAGAGAGAAGTCAATGCACAGCCACAGTATGACCAAAAAAAAAAAAAGAAAAAAGATCCAATTCACTGAACTGCTGCACCTTTTTTTAAAATGTAATTTTTTCCAAGTACAGACAAATTGAAGTAAATCAAGTACAAAGCTTGTGATTTTGGATATGAAATTCACTTCAGCAGCTAGATCACTGAGCCAAAAAGCAGCATTGCCAGTAGCAGGATCTGATATGTATTTTGGATATAAAATTATGAAAATATTACTGGACAGCCAACAGAAACACTTGTCTGCTGTTCTGAATTTCATGAAATTAATTCAATTTTCTTGCAATCGAAAAAATAGAAGTTGGAAGTTTAGCACGCCTAGAGCCAGTCTTAAAAAAAAAATGAAATGCCAGTGCACGGTTCATTTTTTATTTGAAAATATTCTAAGCATGTGTGCACACCCAAGCCTGCAGAGCCCTCATGGAGTTAAGTGTAGCAAGGATACAAGCAATGCCTCTTTAGACTTCTTACACATTCTTCATCTTGGCACCCAAGAGCATTCTGGTATAGAAACCACCAAATTATCATCAATCCACAATATCCTAAACTCCCCCTACAGCAAATTATCACTGTATAACCCACTGAAGTCAACGGAAATCAATTTTCTAACTGTTCAAATTTCAGCTTAAGGCTTTGACTTCGGTAGGCAGCCCTGTCCTTGTATCTTAAAGAAAATTGGCTCCAAAATACATGCTTAAGCTGGGTTTTTATGTGCAGTTATCAATTTGTGGATCTTAGTTTTTTTCTGTTGGAAATACGTTTCCAACAGCAAGTTGGAAAAATATCCACTTTAAGAAGTTTGGGTCAGAAGATTGCCATTGTACAAATATTATATCTCCTTGATTTCACATCAAAGTTCAACTTAAATGCCTCTATGCAAATGCACATAGCATAGGGGATAAAGAAGAGGCGTTAGAGATGTGTACGAAGACATGGTGGGATGGCTCCTGTGACTGGAATGTTGGGATGGAAGGATACAGGCTCTTTAGGAAGCACAGGCATGGCAATGAGGAGGGGGTGTAGCCCTCTGCATCAATGACCAGCTGTAGTGCATGGATCTCCGCCTGGGGACAGATGAGGAGCCGACCAAGAGCTTATGGGTCAGAATTAAAGGGAGGGCAGAGACAGGTGACATTACAGTGGGCATCTGCTACCAGGCCACCTGACCAGGAAGACGGAGTGGATGAGGCCTTCTATAGACAGATAGGAGCAGCCTCACATTCACAAACCCTGGTCCTCATGGGGGACTTCAACCACCCTGATATCTGTTAGAGGGACAACACAGCAGGGCATAAGCAATCCAGGAGGTTCCTGGAATGCGTTAATGATAACTTCCTTCTCAAAGTGATAGAGGAGCCAACAAGGAGAGGTGCCATGCTGGACCTTGTTCTCACCAACAAGGAGGGGCTTATGAGGAATGTGAAGCTCAAGGGCAGTCTTGGCTGCAGTGACCATGAGAGAGTTTACTCAGTGGATAAAACAGTCCTACATATTTCTATAGGCTGGTTTTCATTGCTTCAGTGTGATATTAAGAAATCCTGTTCTGTGGCTTAGCAACAGATTTGTTTCAACTGGTAAAAGAAACACAAAAAAACCCCTGAACAACAACAACAAAAAGAACCATGTTAGATGTCCCCATCAGCACAGATTCAAAGTAATTCAAGTCCAGGATAAGCCAGAATCAAGCCAGCTAGAAAGGGGTGAAATTTTGATCCAAACATAGACTTGAATCACAGACTATAATTTGACCTGAATTGTGATTTCAATGCCTGCATCTTACTGCTTCAAACTCTGTTTAAAGCCAAGCACATTTCCAAAATAGACCTGAAGAGGAACATTAATAACCAGCAATGTCTAGACTACAAAACAGCTTTGTTAACATTATGCAAGTAACATCGCAACACCCAGGTATTTGGACACTTGGTACTGTGCCTGGAATCGCAGACAACCATGCATTCAATTGTTATTTGAAGTTAGTGAATCCTTCTGTCACCAACTGACAATGCCATAGCCCAACCGTCACAGCTATGGGCAGGCAGGAATACACTGCAGGTGTATCGCCTTTACTGATGTCTGTGACCCATCCCAGCTTTCAGTGCTGGTCACTGATGTACTTGGCTACATACCTATGCAGATTACTCAGTTGTATTACTCCCAGAATTTTGTGTAATTCAAATACTTGTGCAGAATAATTTGAAAAAAAAAAAAGAACAGTTCAACAGCAGTCATATTAAAGTTATAAAAGCAGGGTGTCCGTCTAGCTACGGTCAAAACATTTTAAAGAAATTAGCATTAAAGTAACTTTTTGATAGAGCTTATGATCTACGTTTAATTTTTTTTTGGTCATTATTTCTACAATTTAATGAGCTTATCCAAAGGTCACTGAAGCCAGTGGGAGCCTTTCCATTTACATCAACAGCCTTTGGGTTTGACCAGCAGTTTGAGAAGTACTCTGTGATAATTTTGGTATGTAAGCATCTGCATAAATGAAAGCTTAAGTATCTCTAGCGAAGCACTGTGGATTTCAAATTGCAAAGAGTCGTCAGACAAGGGATGAGGAAGTCTGATTATATATCTGTAGAGGTGTACCCACTTTTGTAATTTTCAAGAAAAATGTTGTCAGGAAATATAATCATTATTTTGTTGAAACAGCATTATCTCAAACAGGAAATTGCATCCACAGATTCAGAAAGAGAGAGGAGTTAAGTGACAGGTACCAGCACTGATGGGCGCTGCCAAGCCTGCAAGTAGAGATACACTTATGCAAATATAATATCCGGTAGCTTCAACTATAGTTGTGCCTCATTGACAAAGGGCAAAACTGATTCATCAATCTAAGAATGTTCTCACATCACCTTTTAAAAATGATTTGGTGAGACTTGTCTGAATCTCCAAGACCCACAGAATTCAGTAGAGTAACATCATCAACACTTTTCATTGCTATTCATAGTGACAAAGTGACCTTCTAAATAAAATAGAGCAATAACTAGATAAGTGTCATGGTTTATATAAAATGTTTTTAATTGGGTTTCCTTTGACATTCATCCTTTCCCACGATTAAGCAGATCAGACAACTAGAGGTTCACATATAAAGAAGGTACCACGGAGATATTTACTTTCAATGTTCTTTATCTGTCAACAGAATCTGTCTCCTTGATGCTAAAATCAAACATATCCATATGTGTTTTCCCCACAGTAAACTTCAGAAAATATCGTGAACTTCAGGGTGAGCAGAGCTGAGTTACACAACATGATCCTAGATTACATTTACCTTAGTGCATTAGGAGTGGATTGGAAGATCAAAGCAGCCAGCGTCAAGAACTGTACGTGTGCACTATACGCATCCCAGAAGCTTTACTTCAGAGTAGTTCTAGTGTGGTCTCTGAACCATACTGTACATGCAGTTCAAAGGATAATTACGCTCTAAACCTTTGCTTTCTTGGATACAAGTCCCTTCATGGATCAGTCGGTCTCACGCGGAGAAAGAAGTACAGTGCTCAGCCCCTGACACTGTCACCTATCTAAGGCATCACAAATACAATGCAGATCACATTTCTACTGTTCTATTTGCTAGTGTTCTATTTCTTTGCCTTTCTGTACAAAACACTACTAATAATAATAATAATAGAGTGCTTGAAAGCAGAATCCTCAATATATACATTGAGAATCCTACTATATCAATATGACTAAAAATATATCTGAAAAATTAGTAGGATGTTTAGTCTAATAAGAGACTTTATTAGACTAAAAAAATAGCCTTTTAAGGCATACAAAATCGATTCCATGGCAGTTTATTATTTCCAAGGGAATTCAAGAAGAACATAAGAAGGCATCAACACTGGGCAAAAATCTCAGGTCCAGAGAAATTCAGGTCAGAGATATGAGGAATCCCACAGAAATTCACTTTATATTTCATAGAATCATAGGATTGTCTGGGTTGGAAGGGACCTTTTAGATCATCGAGTTCAACCATTAACATAACACTGTCAAAAAACACCATTAAACCATGCCTCTAAGTACCACGTCTACCCGTATTTTAAATACCTCCAAGAATGGTGCTTCAATCACTTCCCTGGCAGCCTGTTCCTATGCCTGACAACCCTTTCTGTGAAGAAATTTTTCCTAATATCCAATCTAAACCTCCCCTGGTGTAACTTGAGGCCATTTCCTCTTGTCCTATCACTTGTTACTTGGGAGAAGAGACCAACCCCCACCTTGATACAACCTCCTTTCAGGTAGTAGTAGGGAGCGATAAGGTCTCCCCTCAGCCTCCTTTTCTCAAGACTAAACCACCTCAGTTCCCTCAGCCGCTCCTCATAAGACTTGTGCTCTAAAATTTCATGACAAGAAGAATTATTTAAGTCAGGTAAAGATTCAACACTCCCAGTTGAGTAGGGACTTGCATGTCTTCCTGGTTAGCCTTAAAGTTCCAGAATTAAGACACTTTGGGGACAATAAAGAAAAAGAAAGACCAACTTCAAGGTCTTTGGGTTTAAGTTTATTTTCCCACAGAAAGAAGAGGTAATTTATTTTGGCCTGCTTATTCTGGAGGAGCTCCTTAACACTTCTTTGCACGTCCTCTTTCTCCTAAGGACTACTTCCATCACTCTACTCAGCTGGACCAACAAGTCATTACTTAGCCCTAACACATTAGAAGTTCCATCACACTTAAATTGTTTCAAAGGAGTGCTGAATGTACAACAAAGTAAGGCTGTTTACTCCTATTTGGTGGAGATGTTACCCAGATTAAGAGTTTTTAGAGACTTGCTTCCCACTTACCTCAGCAATTTTATCCATGTTTTACCAGCTGTTAATATTTGTAGCAAAAAATAGTGTGGAAGGAATTGATTTTTCCAGCTGATGACTAGGTGGCAATTTGTCAAAACACCCACATGCTTGACAGAGGAGAAGATGAGGGGAGATCCAGGTAGCATTTCCTTGCTAATAAAAATCTGGAATGTATTAGTGCTAAGGAATGGGGGAGAAAGAAATATTAAATGGCAAGAGGATGGGGACATCTTCAGTAATTCTATCTTCTTCAGAGATTATACAGAAAGACTGAATGCCTAGAACCGGGGAAAATTGGCTCCCTCTTTTTATCTAACTGCCTGAGCATTATACCCCTGAGTACACTTCAGTACCTCCCCTTCCAGATGCAGTCTTGGGAAGCTGCACCACACAGACTGATATTTGTATCATCACAGTTCCCCAGACATTTCTCCCCATGTTACTCACCTTACCGTCTTCCGCTGCACTTTCAACACTCTCTCAATTTCCCACCTGCTCCCATGCTGGAGTTCCCTTGCACAACCACACACAGCAGCAGCCCCCTTTGAATTGCTGTCCTGGGCAGCAAGAAACTTCCCCACTTTTTTTCGTCCCACCACGGCTGAGGAATGGTTTGGACCTCTGTTGGGAGCTGCCAGTGAGCATGCTTCCTCAGCCATTTCCTCACAGGATGCTCCCAAGGGTGTGCAAGGGTGGACCAGCCAAGCCAGCCAACATCCTGGTATGCAGCAGGGGCAGAGGCAAGGTCACCTTAAGCAACACTAGCCCCAGCTCCCACACCAGCGGCATGCTCAGCTGAGACAGAAGTGCACACGCCACGCCAATAGGACACTCCGTTACACCCAGCAGTGCCACAGAGATAGTAATCAGTCCCACACTTATCCCTGCTCCACCACACAGACCCACTGTCACTCTTCCGTGGATTTATTTCACCCACAAAAGTCATCGTGCTGATGTATTTACCTTCATTCTTTGCAAAGCCCTCCTTGCTGAGGGGGACTCATCACCTACACTGGGGCTCAGCACTGCTCCATGTGGTCCACGCAGGGAGGAGGCCAATGGGAAGTGCTGACAGCAGAGCGGGTGGGCAGGGGAGGCCATCAGTGGCCGTGCTCCCCGCTGGCCAG
This sequence comes from Stercorarius parasiticus, assembly GCA_013396915.1. Taxonomy (NCBI): domain Eukaryota; kingdom Metazoa; phylum Chordata; class Aves; order Charadriiformes; family Stercorariidae; genus Stercorarius; species Stercorarius parasiticus. The sequence continues at coordinate 291,132 of VWZL01001512.1, read as the reverse complement.
GGAGGGAACCAGTTCCCACAATCTACAAGAGCAGGTGAGGGCCAGACTGCCCTATAAACACCCAGCAGGGAAATCAGGATGAAACACTGCTCTGAGGAATTCACTGAATTTCAGACCCCTCACAGGAAGTGAACTTGAGCATAGAGAGCACAAATCTTAATAAACCCTACTGATTCATTTGAGGAGACTCAAGGGAATTTATAGACAACGTGTGGCAATAAATCTTGTTTTAATGCTAAGAGCATGGCTTAACATTCCTTCTTAGCATTTTGTTCCCTAGACCATAACCATGTATTAGTATAGGTACTGGTACAAGTTAATCCAAAGGAGCTTGGAAAAATAAATGAGTACATTAAAAGGTAAAAGTAGTGTTTGTTGCCTGCTTCCTTTTAGCATCCTTTTTGCAGATTCCTTTTCTTTTCAGTGCTTATAAACTCCGTTACCTATGAAGAGTTTTTGATTTCGGTGAACTCTCTCAAATTCAATAGGAGAGCAGAAGGGAACACTGCATTGAGGAACTGGGTATTACCAGACAGCTTTCAATAATTCAGGTCATCATCATTTCATAAAAGATATTCTTACTCTCAATATTTTTAATTTAAATCTACTTAGTTTGATTATTGAAAATTGGCCTCTGACCAAATAAATTTTAAAAGCAAATAAATTTCTTCCTCTTTTTCCTATATAAGCAACAAGATCTAGAGGTATAACCAAGGTCAGCTGCAGGCATTGTACAATGTAGGCAATGCAAAGGGCAATAACCTGTTAGGGACAGCAAGATGGACACGGTTCTGGTGCCCATTTTGTCTCATGCAGAAGGCAAACTTTCTCTGGCTTCTGTTCATTCAGAGGCCCAAGCAGGCGAGTTGTTGGCTGTTCCCAGAACGGGTAGCTTAACGCAACAACACTACACTGCCGGCACCATCCCTGTGTTGGCAAAAGGACAGTAAGTCCAACTCTCCAGCATTTTGTCCTTTCCTGCGATGGGAGCAGCCACGCTTTAAGCAGTGATGCTTGACACTGAGAAGAGGTGACTAACAAAAACACCGTGTTACCTGATATCAGAGGAAAGGCAGCACACAAGAGCAAAGATAAAAGAAAGATGAGCCCTTGCCTCACATGGACTAGATCTCCTCAAGCCCTGCTTGTACCTCCTCATAAGCAGCCATGCCTCTGTGGTTAAACCTCTCAGTCTGCATTAAAATTCATCATCCCCATACCACCATCTGAAGATTTGCTTTTTGTTGCAAGTGCTGAAGGTTCATCCCCTTCTGACTAACAGCTCACTACAGTGGTTATACAATGATGACACCGTCTTGTAGCACACAGGCAGAAGAACCTTCTGCTTTACTTTGTCTACAAAGCTAAATATCATAGAATCATAGAATTGTTTGGGTTGGAAGGGATCTTAAAAATCATTTAGTTCCAACCCTCCTGCCATGGGCAGGGACACCTCCCACTAGACCAGGTTGCTCAAAGCCTCATCCAACCTGGCCTTGAACACTTCCAGGGATGGGGCATCCACAACTTCTCTGGGCAACCTGTTCCAGTGCCTCACTACCCTCACAGTAAAGAATTTCTTCCTAATATTGAATCTAAATCTACCCTTTTTCAGTTTAAAACTGTTACCCCTTGTTCTATCACTACACTCCCTGATAAAGAGTCCCTCCCCAGCTTTCCTGTAGGCCCCCTTTAGGTACTGGAAGGCTGCTATAAGGTCTCCCCGGAGCCTTCTCTTCTCCAGGCTCAACAACCCCAACCCTCTGAGCCTGTCTTCATAGGAGAGGTGCTCCAGCCCTCTGGTCATCTTCATTGCCCTCCTCTGGACTCCGTCCAACAGAGGTCCATGTCCTTCTTATGCTGGGGGCTCCAGAGTTAGATGCAGTATTCTAGGTGGGGTCTCACGAGAGCAGAGTAGAGGGGCAGCATCACCTTCTTCTCCCTGCTGGCCATGCTTCTTTTGGTGCAGCCGAGGATGTGGTTGGCTTTCTGGGCTGTGAGCTCACGTTGCTGGCTCATGTTGAGTTTCTCATCAACCAACATCTCCAAGTCCCTATCCTCAGGGCTGCTTTCAATCCATTCTCTGCCCAGCCTGTATTTGTGCATGGGATTGCCCCATCTCACATGCAGGACCTTGGACTTGGCCTTATTGAAATTCCCACCTCTGAAGCCTGTCAAGGTCCCTCTGGATGGCATCCCTTCCCGCCAGCATGTCAACCCCACCACACAACTAAACACAGTCAAACATGGCCACATTGTGCCTGTCTTTGAGGTCAGACAAATTCAGGAATTTGGGCATCCTGGCTTTGCATCTGACACAGGAACTGCCTGCAAAAAACACCTTTGAAGTCCCAGATGTCTTTCTGCTGGTCTGCCATCGGGCACCTTTCTCCACCCAGCCTCTCCCTCACCCAGCACACCACTCCTGGCTCTCCCCTCTGTCCGAGCAACCCACAATTCTGATCAGACCACAGCATTTGGCAGTGTGGGACACAAGAAGTTGTGAACAGAAATACAATTTCCCAGTACAGTATTTTAATACAGTTATGAGCCCAGAGAGATTGTGTCTGAGATTTTTGGAAGTGTAAGATACAAATCCAGAGTTTATATGCAGACATGTAAAACAGACTGATTTTAAAGCTGGGGCTAGCAGAACAAGTAAAGGGTAAGAAGAAATTCACATTGGAATTTAACAACAGACTGCTCAATGTGAACAGTCTTGTCTTATAATTTCTCCATGAAAATAAAAATAAAAGCATGATCCTATAGAAAAATTTGAATGATAACAAGTTTTTACGCTGAGAAGCACAATGAATTAACAGGTTTGTAGCTGGCAGTCAGCTCTTTGATGCCATTTAAGTTTCTCAACCTTAAGTTTTAGAGTTTCTCAACTCTTAAATTTCAGATTTTTGACTTAGAAAGCACGCTTTCACAAGAAAATAGTTCCATCATCTCAATTTGTTAGATTGTATTTAATTGGTCAAACATAAAAAATTGTCATCAATTGTAGCAGATCTTCATCTCATATAGCACTGGATCCTAATAAAAATAGCATAAGTTCAGGCAGGCTTTTTCCAGTCACTGACCATTTGAAGCCTTTGGAACTTAAATAAGTCTGTGTTATGTGTTCATGTTCTCCATGTGTAGCAAGAAATTACCGCAGGTATCTCAGAGCACAAAAATCCAAGAGCACAAAGAACAGGAGTATTTCAAGGCCATACTTTTAACTGCAGCTGAGAAAAAAAACCCAACAAACCTACCCTATACCAAAATATAATACTGTATGTTGACAATTCTGCACTGAAGAAGTTTCTGTTCTTAGCATTATGACCGAAGCACTTTCCTTCCTTTTTTTAAGCAAGCCTTTTTTTATTTCCAATCAAAACCAACTGTTACTATAGTTGTTTAATAAAACTAGAGAATAAGTTACACTGGCCTTTCTCCATTTACAAATTATTTTTTATGTTCAGACCTACTCCTAGCCAAGGACTATAACAGACTTTAAGATGACAAATAAGGTACCTTAATCAGGGAATATAGCTATGCTGGCATTTATGCCTACTTTGCAAGAAAAGGGAAAGTAAAGGCAGAGACATACAGCAACTCCCCTGCTGTCACCCAGCCATCAGCTTTTCCACGTGGAAGGCAGCACACTCCATTCCTTATCCTTTGTTTTAAAGTTTGCCCAGAATCCAACCCTCTGCCTTGGTTTCCATACCAGAAGTTCAAGCACAAGAGAAGCTGATGTAGTTGCACTCTGAGGCAACACAGCTCAGGTCAGTGAGAAAGGAGAGGGACAAAGAGGAGAGGTCTGTGGGCTGTTTCAGGTGATTGATGTGTTGTAAACAAAGATGATAGAAATCACAGAATCATAGAATAGAATCATAGAATGTGTTGCATTGGAAGGGACCTTTAGAGGTCATCTAGTCCAACCCCCCTGCAGTCAGCAGGGACATCTTCAACTAGATCAGGTTGCTCAGAGCCTCATCAAGCCTGGCCTTGAATGTCTCCAGGGATGGAGCCTCCACCACCTCTCTGGGCAACCCGTGCCAGTGTCTCACCACCCTCATTGTAAAGAACTTCTTCCTAAAATCCTAAGTCTGTGTTGACACACGGGTGTTAACAGCAGGCAAACAGGGAAATAACTTTCATGACTCATTTTCTGTCTGTGTTACTGGCAGAACTCTATTGTGTTTTCAAAGATGCAAAGCATCTTCACAGATCTGAGGGAGTGTATAAAGGGAAAAATCCATAGATAAAAGACTGTTTGTTTTTAAAGCCTTAAAAATATCAGAATACCAAGATTTATATTCTTTGTTATACTGGGAAATCTAGTGAGAAGACAAGGAGTTGAGGACAGGGACCATGTACTACTTAACTGGGGAAAAACGTAAAAAAAAATTTTTTTAATATTTCCTCCCTCTTACACCAATACGAGGCAATCCTGTGCTTGAAAAATCTTTCATTCTAAACACATCAGCTTTAGTCCAAATCTAAATCAAGACCAGGCAAGGATTTCAAGAAGTCCAAACTATAACATTTTTCTTTCTTTTGAAAAGGATCAGAAACCCTAGTTACTTTTTTATTACAATGCAGATAAAACTGTTGGAGGCAGCAATGAAGTGAATGAGGGAAGAGGAAGAGACAAAGTGAACATAAGCACATTCCCACTACCACTTGGAAAGTTGCCTCTGCCCTTAGAAGTTAGGCACACGAATGCCAGAAGATTGTTGGGATTAGGCTTGACCACAAGACTTCCAAAAACAGCCCTTCAGCAAAGTGTGCATCTGCCTACAGATTGCAAAGCAGTGATAGGTAAAGATGTCAAAATAGATCATAGCATTCATCTGGGTTAAGATAAAGTGAGAAGTCAAGATAACTGTAGCCTGCAATTATTCTGCACCATGCTGTTGAGACTTAACCCAATATTTTTGCTTAAATTTGACACCCTGTGTCACATTTTGTTAGTACTCAATAACTGTACTTCATTCATATCAACAAGTATCTGCCTCTCAACATTTGCTCTATTTTGGTGACTGAGTGCCATTTATTTTGAACAGTTTCTCAAATCCGAGCATTTAACGGAGAAGTCAGTTTCTGCAAATTTCCTGTGGAAGGTTTTCCAAGTCAAAAGCTCCTGTGTCACATAACCATCAGACAAGCTCCTCTACTTGATCTTTCAATGCCATTCTGTTTTGTAAAAGTGTATTACAGGTTTTGTTTGGGTCTAGTGCAAAAAAGCATGTTGAAACCATTCAAATTCCTGCAAAATGTCCAGTCCCTAAGTGGTCAGTCCTGAGGCCACAACAGCACCAGCAAGCTGGGTCACTGGAATGACTTCTACTAAAGTGTTAATACAGCGTCTGGCAACACTGTTTCTGGCTGACACCCAGAAGTTCATATCATTACCTCCGTTACCGAAGCCTAAATTTCATCTGAAGGTAACAACCTGCTTCAATTTTATATTCTGCTGCAAAGATAGATTGTGGGCAGATACTGCTGAAAAACAAGATTGAGAGGCAGGAGGTCAAATAGCAGAACAAACAACAGCATCCCACACCCTACAAACTAAAACAGCAGCACAAGAATACTAAAGCAGCATTTTGTGCTTATTATCATAGCATCTGCAAAAAGCAAACCCCAGCCTGGTCTAAATCAGGCTGGCAGAGAGGTTTAACATGGGGATCTAATAGAACCAAAATACAAATGATTAAGGTGATGATCTGGACAAGACAAAGAACAAATATCAATCTTTATTCAGAATTTCTCTATTTACAGCACATATGGTGCCTGATATATTGTGAGCATAACAGAGCAAAGTGACCCAGGGGACAGCTTGCCTAGCAGTGTAATTTTTTTTCCCCTCACATGCACCCCCCAAATCCCAAGAGCATAATAACAACTTTTTCTCTGTAAGTTTAGAGCTTTCTTTGCAGCTGCAGAGATGAGGAGGATAAATATTCCACACCCTTTTCACAAGAGAGAACAATTTTCTTTGTATTTAAAAAAGAGAGACAAGCCTCCCCCTACACATTGTCAATTACATGTGTACTAAATAAGGAAATTGTTCAAGTGGTTCTTGTTAAGAAAGTCAAATATAACAACCCCTTTAATTACAAATTTTAAATGCTGAAAGCCTCTGTAGCTAGAAGAGCTAAAATGCATTGTAAACCATTGAGACAACAATAAGAGTCACAATATTTTGTAGAAAATGCCACTTAGAAACAGTTTTCTCCCTGTCTTATATCAGTAATCTACCAGGAATGTAAAAAAAAAAGCAAGAAAATGGGAATTTACAACAAGAAAAGCCATGTAAGTACTGATGAAGCAGCATGTTATCAAGATGACTGTATTAGCAAAGAGAAATCCCAAAGGCTGAAAAAATAAATATAAAAATTGCTAACTCCTCACAGAACATTTCACTTGTCTATCTGATAAATTCATTTGCAGCAGTCCCTCTGTCATCCGCAGTCTGCTGAAGTCCACTGTATGGCCTATATACAGAGTAATACTTGCTATTTTGATGTTTATCCTGCTGTCTCACAAAGAGGAGACACTGAAGGAGTGGCACTGAGTGATTTCCCAGATAAGTGGCTTTGCACGACTTACAGGTAACCGTAATCTGTCATAGCTCAGGCACTTTTGAATAATGATTTAAATGGCAGCTATAGGAAGGCAGGGATAGAGTATAGCATGATACCTTAGTCTAACCCTACTGAACCTTAAAACTACCGCTACGCAATTTACCTATATTTATTGACACACGCACTCATTTCCTCATTCCCGTTACTGGCTCCGAACCTGCAGGTATTTGTCATCCACAGGGCTCCTTGGGCGTGTGCCTAATCACAGGAAGAAGTCTTTGCCTGTATTTAACAGAAACAAAATTATCTATGAAGTTTCTTAGGAAAAATCGGAGGCCACTTGAAGAGGCTGCGGAGTTGTACTGGGAGCAGAGAGAGACTGTATCACAACTAAGTGGTTTGGTTTGGGCTCAAACTTGTAACTGAAACACTGCAGGGGTAGTTCCTTATGCTAGCTAAAGAAAAAGGCTGAGACCAGAGGCAGGATGATATTTCTAGATTAAAGTAACAACTTCTATTGAACAAACCATACGATTGGAAAAGTTAGACAAATTTTCAGGTATGCATGCCCAAAATACAAGCAGCAGCTTTCAAAGCTAAATGCAAGCTGAGAAATGCATTGCTCAAAGGATAACTGTAAGATCATTTTTTGAGAGCAAAGGCAGTTAGCATCCCCGTGGAATAAAGTGAGGTGATGAAGGTGAGGAAGAATTTCAGTAATTTCACCCTTGGGAGAACAAACGCTGGTCATAAAGACAAGTAATTAATCTCCTGTGGACCACATAGATTTTAATGTGCCATAAACCACTCGGAGTCCCTTATTTCTGAAATCTAGTAGTATCATGAATTCCAGCTTTTAGGCTCGTCTTTGGGTATTTTTGTAGTAAGGGACCTACAGATCTGATGAGTAGGACCAGAGAGAGCGATTGCTTTGTACAGAACATTTACTCATTGTCAGTAGGGCTTTTTTTGCCCTTAATAGGTTGCCAGTGAGTGTTTGTTCTGCTGCAGAATGGTTGCTTAGCTTCACACCTACTGCAAGAACACTTCGGATACATTCCTGGAAGGAATCTGGGATCTGGGGATGCCGATAGTTTTTCTGTAGGGGGTATTTGCTATTGTAGAATAGCAGAGATGAACAGGCACGTTTTATATGTTTTTTCCCTCAGGCATGTTTTAGGCATGATTAGGTATAGAGAGCTTTGCTTGTGCCCAGGTTCTGTGCTGTGAAGTCCAGCACAGACGGTTCTGGGAAGGTCTCTTTCAATAGATGGACTTCTCTAGTACCGATGCTTAACAAATTTCTATGCAAGTACAGAGAAGGATGGTATATGACAATCAGAGGCATAAGAACAGAAGAACTTCTTTTGTACTGAAGCAGTTCCTTATTACATTCAAGTAGCTCTCTCAAAAGCGTGCATCTTCCTCTAGGGGAGAATTCCTTATGGGTAAAAATCCCCTTCAGACTACATCTTGTTGGCTTTCCTTAGAGCAAAGGTACCTGAACCTCAACTATAACTTAGTACCCATCATTATGGGTGTTTGATTTAATAGCAGCTGTTGCGTTAGTTGTCAATCTTCTTTTTAGGTCCTTACCTATACTTTTACATGGTTGACTGTATCAAGGAAAGGGACATGGACATAGAATCAGCTTTCTATCCCAGATTCAGCAGTAAGGAAGCTCCAGTGTCTGTTCCTATTATAACACTATCTTCATATAATATTAGATAAGTCAGGGGCTTAGATGTGTGGGTTTGGTCATATAGTCGTTAAGCAACGTTCCTCCAAGAAAGCCCATGACAAAATTGATAACGTGGTCCCAGTGAAGACACAAATAGTTACTACAGTGTAGAAAGGAAGATTTAATCTTCTCTTTTTCTTTTCCTTTCCTTTTTTTTTTTTAAAGTTGACGCAAAGTGAAAATTAAGTGGTCAAGTTCATCAATAGCTTTAACCCAGTAATCTGAATGCTATCTCTCTTGTAAGCATGCAGACAATTTGTGTCTGCATGGTCCAAGGTGTTAGCATGGGGATTTATGGAACTAGGCATATACAAGAGGAAAGCTATCAAGGCAAAATGTACAAAAGTAAAACCATCAAGACAAGCGTCCAACCTAAACACAGTGACTTTTCTTATTCTTGACAAAATCCACGGTCATTCTTCAGCACAGAAATAAGATTGGAGAGATGTTCCTGTCTTCTTTAGACTGAGGAAGAGCCTCCAGGGCATTGTAGTTTGTTAGTCCTGCATTTACCTCTCCAATTCTCCGATCAGAAGAGTTCTAAAACCCAGGTGCCAATGAGAGACACTTCCATGTGAAGGCAGAGAGAAGGAATGTAATAGAACCTGCTAAATGGTAAAGCATTGCTTAGTTCAGTAACATGCAAGTCTTGCATTCACTCCTGCAGCGTTCCAGGGGAAAATAGTCCGAGTATTTTCAAGAAGATATAGTTTAGGGGCTTAACATTACTGGTTTCTCATCTCAGACTCACTGGCATAGGCATCATACTGAACTGCAAGCCTTGGTGTCTGAGTGGAAATAGTTACCAGAAGGCATATTTGAATCCTTCGTTTGAGTATAGGGACATTTTCAATAGCAGCATTCAATCTCAAAACATATTATTAACATCAGAGCTAGGAGTATTTTTTGTTTCATGATTCAAGTGCATGAAGTGTTACACTCAACTGCCTCTTATGGAAGCCATGCCAGAGCTAGACTTGACTGTGCAACTGCTCCAGCAATCAATTCTCTATATTTTAAACTCAAATTGCAAATCCAGAGGAAAATTTGACTATCGTTACCACTCACGTTATACAAGCCCCTTTAAGACCTGCCTGCGACTGCAGCTTCATTTACAGCAGCAATATCTCTGTCTAAGTGTACTATTTGGCATGAGAACCAGTGTGAATTGGAGTTTAATAGAGTTATCCCAAGAGGGCAAGGCAAAGCTTGAGCTTGATCTGCTAGGAACTAACTTCATGCTTCTTTTCCTTGCTCTGTGCAGCTGCATAATTTGCACACAACTATTAGAAGAACTGAGTTGGCTTATAATTCAAGCTGCAAGCACTATATGTCACATACACCAACAGCTTAGCACCTTCCCAGGAACTGATCATCATCTCTTGACTTTGCGTTTGGGTAGTACCAGAGAGGTCTTAAAAGGAATAGGCAATGGAGACACCAAGGAGATCTCCTCCACACATTCCTGATCAAGAAAGTGTTGAATTCTGGATATTAGACCAAGCCACCACAAACAACTGAGACAGTATCTGCTGAGAAATGGGAAGAGGCCTCCTACAACTGCATGCCATCTCTCAGTTAGCGATAGTTACACAGAAAGAGGATCCCAGCTGACGAGACTCTTCAAGCAGAGGTTGAACAGGGCTTAATGAAGATGCGGATCCTATTAGCAAAGGACCTGTGTTTGCAAATTTAGGAACTATGCTCCAGACAAAAGAAAGCACTCTGACGTAAATATTAAGAGTCCAAGCTGGAACTTGGAGGCAGCAGAGTTTACCTGACACTCGGCAATCTACACAGCAGCAGCGTCCACAAATATACTGTTGACACTTCTCAGTTATTAATTTCAATTCTTGTATAACTCTTCCCCCCACACTCCTAAGCACTACAGAAACATTAAACTTTCATTGCTGCAATGAGACACGTATGTTCCTCTTGGCTTTTGGGAGACTTCTGTAACATTCTGCCATCTTTGACTCAACTCACCTTAGGCATCTTCCAATTCCTCATTGCCTACTTTGAAGCTATGAGGCAAGATGTCAATATGCAAGACTAAATTAGTCTCTACCACTTGATTCGATTATTAATCTGTGAAGGAACCTTGATCAAAAGAGTAGAGCCTATCAACTTACTATATTGAGCAGAATTTTGGCACTATGGAAGAAACTAGGAATTCAGAACCAAGGTAGAAATACCATGAAAGGGAGCTTGATGCTCCAGGCGGCACAACTGATGAATAAGATACACCCTTGCATGCACTGTTCAGCCTCTCTTACCTGGACTAGATAATACTCATAAGCACTCTGACAAATGAAAATGAACCAAGGTGCACAAACTAACCCTTCTGCTTTTGTCCTTGTGCATGAGATCCTTCACCTCAGATTGCAGAAGCTTAGCTGAGGGAACAGGAAAAAAAAGTTGTCATTCTTAGCTCAGAGAGAGAGGTCAAACACAAAGAAAAAAGTGATTTGTACAGTGTTATCTGTCTATCATTATCCAAATATTTCACTGAAGACAGATTTATTGCATATATCCAGGATCATTTCACTTCAGTCTTATGACAGTAATTGCCTTTCCTAGTCAAGCCAGTTTACCCTCTCACACAGTCATTTGTACAGATGTGACTACTTGAAATCACACACAACCACCTACCTTTACTACCCTTCTGCCTATCATTACTGTAACAAATGAGAGGATAATATTATATTCCCCTTCATCAAGACATTCTTATGTCAAACTGAAAATGTTACAGAACTAGCCTGCCTTATGGATGTGTATAGGTTGATGGAAACCAAAGGAACAAAGAATTTGACCTTAAGGAGTATCAACATTACCTGTGATGGTAGACACATAAGCCAAAAGCCACCATATTACATACTTGCCTAAATCTCCATCTTTTTAAGCTAGAAAACAGCAGTCTACCAGCTATTTTTATTTACCTAACACTGCTCCCTTTCCACTTACGGCTACTTTATTCATGACTCTACAATCATGCTTATGCTGTCAGTGACCAGTTTGGTGATCTTCACACTAACCTGCACAGCCTTTTCTCTTGTATCTAACATCATCTTCCCCAGTATTTATCATTTTATGGCATAGAAAAAGCAACCAGCAGTGAGGTCCCAGCACAGTGGCTCAGAACACCAGTTACATTCCCCAAACAAGGAGCAGCGTGGCACTTAGCCTATAGATTTTAAATAGCATCTCACCTCACAGCGCAGAGGGAGTGTTTTTTCTCCCACAGAGGGATAGCAGGTCTGTCCTCAGACATCAGACCACAAACACTAAGAGCCAGGCCAGTCAGTATACGAGCTGAATCATAGACATTACCAGAAAGCACAGTTTAAGAGACAGCTTTTCCATTTACAGTATTTGATTTGCCTCATTGCTGTCAACAAGAGATGAAGGAAATTACCTTATCAGGCCTTTGCTGACGAACTGGCGGATTCTCCTGTTTGCTTAATGAAAGCTAAACCATATTTGATCTCCATAGTAACAATAGCAAGCAAATATGCTCAGAAAGGGATGGACAATCTACTACAGGAATCAGGTTCAGTTTATATCTACATTGTAGGCACATTTGAGTGCTAAACACGTCACAGCTGGGCAATAGCAGCTATATATCTGTATTCTTGCATTCCACACTGCCATTCTCTCAACTTCCCATCTTTCTTCTTGGAGCTTAACATTAGTTCAAGAGAGCTTCCACAAAACATTAGGACATATCTCTGCATCTCAGTTGGACATTTTCACCTGGCATCCAAGTAGGCAACCTAATTTAAGCCTTAATCGGGCTTTAGCTGTTCTCCTTCAGCTACACTGCTTACTATGAAAAGTATCATCCATGTCTAACAAAATAGTCTTCCTACCCAAGACAGGCTACTGCCTCCCCCCCCCAACTCTTGACACTCTGCAACTCTGAGAAGGTTCCCATCAAATCTCTTATTTAGTGGTACCAAAAGGTTGTCCAGAAATCTTCTTAATATCTTATCTACAAGTACTAGCACACTCTTTTTTTGTGTCAGCAGCAGGTAAGCCTTCTGCCATCAGACAACAGAGAGACACCATGCCGGAACTTACAATCCTCACCAAAGAGACTCCTAATGCCATGCTAAACTGCTTCTAGGGGTATCACCTTTCAAGTCATATTGCTCCTCATCTGAAAAAAGTGACATCCTAAGCCCTACCAGCTGGCTAGGGTAAGTCAAACACTCAGTAAGCTCTAGAGATCCTTTAAGAGTTCTCTGAAAGTCATCGATAACAGGCCATGAAACCATTACACAAAGCAGTATACTGCTTGCAGCAATTATTGTTATGGATATTTCCTCATTCTGAAGGGCAATAAGGTACCAGAATAAACACTGAAGCTAGCAAACTGAAGTTGCACGCACCTTTAGAAGACTCTCTGCACAGTATGCTCACCCTGCAGATCCAACCTATTTGGAGCTGGTAGCGAAGAGCCTCTCTCCGCTACATTGCGGGAGGACTTTACAAACAGACTCTCCACAGATGCGTAGGTAGTACTAGCCATATCATAAACTTTATTTACTAAAGGTAACATGTTCCATACTCTAGTCAGTCTAACAAAAGCGACAGCCAACAGCTAGCAAAATAATAGTACAGACTTGGGTGCAAAGCACTTTCTTTATGGATAGTTATTTCTTAGATTATTTTACATGCTCCATGGCTTGTAAGACTGGTGAGGCTACAAAGTCAACAGCTCCTTGCAGAATTATTGTAAGATAGGTTTGAGTTATTAATTTAATTACTCAGAAAAACTAAAATATAGCAGTGCTTTCCTGTGTAAAGCAGGGCTTAAAGTCATCAAGATGAGTACTGGACAGTCTGTACACATATAAGAGATATGCAAGCAACAGCACTTACCTGATGCATCTGCCCACCATTTTCAAATGAAGCCACGTGCCTTTCTTTCCCAAAGAGTTAGTCTTACAGCACAGGCAAAACAGAGGCAAAAAAAGAGAAGCTGAAATTACAGACTGGAGCCATGCCTGTAGGGGCCTGGGACCACCCGCTGAAGGCACAAGCCATGCAATCTCTTTTCATCATACGCACATTCAGAGAAGTTATTTTTAATGAAGCAAAATCACCATCATAGTTTTTACCCCGCGGTATTGCCCTCCAAGTGGTGGCTCTTTCACCCCCCTTTCATGCCTTTTATTTCCATTATTACCATTAAAACATCTTTTCATGAGTTCAAGATAAATAAAGAAGCCAAGTCACACGCAGAAAATAACATATTTCAAAAAACACCCACACTCACCTACACTCAGCTAAATGCCAAGCTCTTTCCCCAGCCAAATAGAAATAGATTTAGAAAAGAGCAGTTTCCAAAGCCTACCAAGCATTGTCCTAGCTGCAGCTTTGCAGCATCACAACTACATCAGATATTCACACATCTAAATACTACGCAGACCACTGAACCAAAACTTCATGAAAACACAACTTAAAAATAAAAAATACTCCTACAGCTTAAATGAAACTAACCTCAAACTCTCCATGCATCAGTCCGATGTTTTGTTTCTAGCTACTGGCTCAGAGTTTACACAGCCTTGTTAATTACTGACACTAAATTGAGAGAGCAACAAAAGTAAAATATCTCCTGTCCTAGGTATTAAGGGAAAGCAACTGGGGTCTCTTTATAGACTCCATGGCTTAGAGATAAGCACTTCACCATGTCTGATTCTAATTAATAGAATCATGTCTGATTCTTTGATTAGCAGCAGCATGTCATTCAGGTGACTTCACTTGAAAATCAGCATTTTGGTAGGTAACAGTTGTGTAAGAAGGGCTTCTAAAGCCAAGTGGTCATCCTTGATCTTTCATTAAGGTAAAAGGTGGTAGAGCTAAAAAAGGGATGGGGAAAACTGGGAAAAAAAAAAAAACCAACAACAACACAAAAGCTCTGGAAGAAATTTTAGGTCTAACTTGAGTATTTTTCCAAGAAAAAACAAGGTCATCAGTGATAACTCTGTCCTGTTTACTTGCAAATGGGCCATATCACAACTCTACGCACCCTGGGGAAATCCTGCTGACCTATTTTTTCCCTGCTCCACTAACAAAACGGGTAAAATAGTACTGCCTTAACTCATGAGCTTAGAGTAAAGATAAATCTATTTCTAAATGTAGCCAGGCTCCGAAGCTTTGATCACAGACTTTGAGAAGAGATGCTAAAGCTTTTCTTTGGAGCCAAGAGAATTAGAAGCAGGGTGGTAAAAAAAAACAAACCACCACAACACAAAACTTAAGCCCTGGCATCTCAAATGGCTAACAACAGGCCCTCTGTCAGCTGACTGCACAGATCATCTTCTTGTACTTGGTTCCGTCTCATAATGATGCAGAACCACCAGTGAGCAGAGGCAGATTATGACAGGCTCACAACAAACATGTCTGAATCCCAGGCATGTGATGATGTCAATGTTAGAGCAAATTTAAAAATACATTTAGAAAAAAAAAAAAATGCAAGTGGGAAAAATAAACCCTGCATGGAGCATAGCTGCAGCAGCCACATCTGCCTCTCTGCCTGCAGCAATACATGGCACAGCGGGCAAACCTCGGCAGAAGCGAGGTGTACTGCAGCCCCAGGACACACCATTTCCAACCCACTCCTGGCTGTCTGTGGGATGGACACCCTACAAGCTGAGAGAAAACCCACGTTCCTTTCCACAAAGGCTAAAAGAATCTTGGAAATGTTGAAGGTGGCCTGGCCACCACAGCGGAACAAAATGCAATACTGTGTCAGTATGGGCTACTCTGCCTTCCAAGGTGATTTTATTTGACATATTTATTACCTAGACTGTCTAGGTCTTGAAGCAATCAAATAACTTTCAGTGATGGAAATCTGTTATAAAAGTTTCAGGAGTACAAAATCTTCAGTGAAAGCTCAGAACTTCACCAGGAGCTGAAGGGGAATTTTTTTTGTAATTTGAGTTGCACAATACTTCCCAGAGACAGCAGCTTCTTTACCCCAGTTTTCTCACACGTAAACTCATTTGCAGTCAGAACTGGCTTACCACCACTGACAGGCATATCAGTCATGGCCTTTGCTCTTTCTTTACCCAAACAAGCATAGATTTGATGTCTGAGCACTTCTTTTTGCCGGCAGTATATTTATAGGAAACTAAGTGACAGACTGCTGATGAAGGCCAGACCATTCACTCCCTTTGAGATGTCTAGGTAGGCAAAGCAAAAGAAACTCACATTAGACTGTTGCACCTGGGAAAAGGAAGGGATGGCATGGAGTGACATTATCCTAGGCCATTAGAAGATAATGTGGCATTTCCAGTGCAATAGCCAAACACAAGTATCCAGATGCCCATCATGTGCTTGACAAGACTCACGAAAAGAAGACCAAGACAGAAAGATGCTCCTCCTGAGACTACAGACATGGCTTAGGGCTGGACAGATTGTCCACTAGTGCAAATTGTCAGGCCCTCACAGATAAGTGAGCTAGTTTACATTAGCTGATGCCTGCTATCATTCAGGTGACTTCACTTGAAAATCAACATTTTGGTAGGTAACAGTTGTGTAAGAAGGGCTTCTAAAGCCAAGTGGTCATCCTTGATCTTTCATTAAGGTAAAAGGTGGTAGAGCTAAAAAAGGGATGGGGAAAACTGGGAAAAAAAAACCCCAACAACAACACAAAAGCTCTGGAAGAAATTTTAGGTCTATCATGATATGACTACTAAATTAAGTAGTCATCTTTCTTTCATTTGGCTCTCGTTTCAGAAGCAGCATCTCAAATCTTCTAACTTGAATGCTAATTAGGACATGCCAGTGCAAACCAGAGTGCCAGGGCTGAGCCTCATCCCCTCCTGGATGTGTCCATTTGTTTCTCCTCATATTCTGTGGAAGCCACGTCTGGGTCTGTCTTCTTAGAAGATAGGCAGCAGTCATTTATAATTAAAAGTACAAAGGGAAATATAGGGAAAAGTTAGATTAGCCTCTTAATGAGGTTAGGTAAAAGAATACACATTTTACAGTGCATTACAGCATAAAGTGACTTCTAGAGAGCCAGATCCTGATCTTAGTTTCAACAGCAAAAACAGAGTAACTTCAAACATCTGACAATTTCCTTCTCCGTCCCTGAAAGTGAGAGAACTTTACTTTTAATTTTTATTTAGAAATGAAGCAGCAAAGATGAGGAGGTGAGCAGACAGGAGAGGTCTCACCTCTGACACTGAGAACATTCTTAATATTCTTTGTAAGCTTTGTAAGTGACATCCTCCCATCATGCCTATTGATTCAAATGACTGTGCATGATGAAACGGCACGGAACAAAGCAGAGTTCGAGAAAGGACTGTACACCAGCAGGTGGGTTTTTTTCCAATTCAACAATCCAGGTAGCTGGAGAACAATTATGAATTAATCAGCCCAGTTAAGTCTCCTGAAAAGCATTATGGACCCCCACCCGCCGCGCACAGACACTTCCACGTGCATCTGGCTGCCTGAGATTAAAGTACAAACCTAAATGAGCACAAAAGGCTCTCTGCCATTTCATAACCCAGAGCCTGCCATCCTGCAAGGACACACTAGGAGCTGGATGCAGTCCAGCGCAGACGTCGAGGGCTGTGCAGGCAAACCCAAGCGAAGGAGCTTGCATACGGAGGTAACACCAGGGAAGCTGATCTGCTGTAATGTCACTGTTGCTTGCCCAGCAATTTACTGCCAACAAAGTGCAGGTGAAAGGCCAAAGAGGGGATTCTTTAAGTATCTATTTTCTATGCTGGACCTCACTCACGTTCCTGGCCTCTGAGACATCACTATTTTCCACGTTTTCCCACATCTCTCTGATGAAAAAGACAAAAGATCCATGAAGATGTTAACGCACATCTCTATCTGTCGCCACTCTCATACTATTTGAACCAGAGCACAGAAACCCACCTTCCTGAGGCCAAGCTGAATGCTTGGTCACATTGTCAGCCCACATGCACCCCTACATATGAAAAGGACCATAATTTGTGTCAGCATTCCCGCTTGGGCTGGGTCGGTGCCTGGCTCACCCCAAATACAAAATCCTCCCCTTTACACTGATTTCACAGACAGTGCTTTTGCTCAGCAGATGTTAATTCAGCAAGACATTCACAGGAAAGATGTTGCCCAAATCCCCACACCCACCGTTCCCCCTGGGATGGGTTACAGTGTCTCTCCCTGCCCCCAGGCTCTTTGTGCAGGGTGAGGCACATGCTCCAGCTCCTGCAGTGGTTCCTGTCCTCCCTGTCCCCACCTCCGTAGATCAACAACAGGCCAAAAATGACATGGTAAATGCAAACTTGGTTGCTCCAATGATGCTCGTTTTGTACTTTTTTATTATGAGCCCTCCTAGAAAAATCCCAATACTTACAGGAGGTAAGGATGTCAACCCTGAAAGAAATAATAGAAGGGGAATGTCAAAATAAAAGAGTCACACTGGGTTTTAGAGCCAAACTCTATCCTCAGCTTGATATCCCTGGCATCTCCACCATGAGTCACCACTGACAGTGGGCATGGGTCATGTTGAGGGGGCTCAGGACAAGGGATGCACCTGCTGGTGGCCTCCAGGCCCTGACATGGGCAGCACAAGCACAAGGGCACCATGAAAAAAGGGGTTGCTGGCAAGGGAGGGTGTCAAACATCCAGGGAGAAGGCTGGGAAAAGAAATATAAAGAGACTGACTTAACCAAAATCATACAGGGCACCAGCAACTGGAGGCAACACTTGAATCCCACGGCCTCCTTCAGAGGCAACAACCAGCACCCACTGTGGCAGGTACGGGATGGTCACCCGAAGGAGAGTGATGGCAGCCTTGATGGTCTGCTAGTCGTCAGCTTACTCTGTTGGCAAACATTTTGAGCTGCAGGGCCACTGTGTGTTCAGGACTAGTGTACTGTGCAGCAAAATATCCTCAGAGACATTTTGTCACACACAGATTACCTTTTACATGGGTCTTTCAAAACTTGACATCATCATAACAAAAATCAATTGTCATGTTGTTACATGGAACCTTATGTATATGTTCAAGAGGCGTATAATGTTATATAGAGAGACTTTTTGGGGGGGGTACCTTTTTTAAGGTACCCCCCAAAAAAGTTCTCAATCAATTTTTTACTATCAGTTTTGGAAAAATTATTATTTACCTTTGAAACAAATAAATGTATGTTTCTGGTCCTTGTTTGAATTGAAGGTTGACAATACAACTTGGAATTTGAGTGTTTCTGGGCAAATGAATCAATACATCTATGAAAAAACCCCAGCCTAATTCTGAAGTCCTCTTTCCTATCTCATGTCTGATTCACTAGCAAATTACTTCAGAGAGCTTAATTTCTGCTCATAAGAAGTCATACCTATTCCTGAAGGAATGCCTTTATTCCCGTTGCCCATTTGAAAAGTCAGAATGCACTGCACTACATAAAAATGATCTATACTTGCAGGTTAAGAAAACAGGTTTTGAAATAGATCTAAATTAGGTTTAACCATCCCTCACGCATCCCAGCCCGAAGGAGCACCCTAGCAACAACCTTTAGCATTTTGCAAACATTTGCTACTAATTATGGGTTCTTAGAACAATAATACATGGCTCCATGCTTTACAGTAAGAGGCCAAAAGCAGCCTCAAAAGTAAGCCTTAGCCTTTAATTTAAACCAGTGCCATAGAAATTCTCAAATATACATTGCAAAAGCTTCCCAAAACACTGCTCTGATTAATGGCCCTGAAAACTTGTAAAAGCTCAACTGTCAAGCACTAAAATGTAGGCTGCGAAAAAACTCATGTGGAGCAGCTAAATAAAAATCCTTTGAAAAAGCTTTTCCCTGTACCTTAAGCAACAGCAGCACAATACAGCAGCGCACGACAAAACTCCCATAGGAGTCTCCCGAAAAGAGCCAGAGGGCTTGCTCTGTACCAGTTCAAGGGCTCCCATACCTGCTTCCAGCAAGTGACTCAGGCCCCATGACAGGCCACTCCGCCTCAGCAAAACTCCCCTCACCTCTGCTAAATCAGCCAGCCTTCCATAACTCACCCACTCGCATTCCCGTACGCGCAGCTGTCCTCTCTAGCCTAAAAGCTCCCCTATTACTGCTTGAGCTACTTTTAGCTTTCAAGTGCTCTTGAATTTCCCTTGACCTTAAGCAGGAGACAGAATGAAGCAGGCACAGAAGAAACACTACGCTTTCCAGATTCCTCTTGTTTTTATTCTCCGATCTTCTCATCTTAAGCAGCCAAGTCATACTCCAGCCCATCTGCTCCAGGTGACACTGCTTGAGCAGGCAGGTTGGACAAGATGATCTCCAGAGGTCTCTTCCAAACTCAGCCCTTCTGTGATCCACGTTAGCTGCACTTACAATAGAAATTTAGCATGAATATCCCTTCCCTGGGAAGCAAATGTATTGACTGGAACCATTCTAGCAAGGGACTCCGAAAGATGCAACATCTGTCCAAGATGAACTTGGGTCTTAAGGCAGAATATCAGATGATAGAGATGTCCCTAGCTGAGAAAATGAGAGGGTGGGTTTTGGTTGGTTGGTTTTTGGTTTGTTTTTTGTTTTTTTTTTATTTCCTGCTATTCTCACTTGGTACTATTTAACAATTCCTAGATAATTTATAGTGATTCAACTCTTTGGCCACAACCTCTGCGATACGATACCTTTTCAATTTGCTGCATGAAGAGATAAGGAAGGTGTAATGAAACTATTTTATTTGTCTTCAATGCAAGAATTGCATTGGCTTAGAAACTTCAAAACTAATAGGAGAGCAGAATGACAGAAATTAGTAAAGACACTAGATTACTGGCATTGACTCAAATATTTCAATGATTTAAATGATGGCAGAATTTCTTTTACACACAGAAAGTGAGAATATGAGAAACATCAAGGAACTAAAAAAGCTCTATTGTTTGCTGAGGCTGGAGTCTCCTTCCACGGGCTTAACAGTGGATTTCAGCATCACAGGCTTTCTAGTTCTCTGTGTGTTTAAAAGCGAAAAAGAAAATAGTGGGACTTGATAGCATGTAATGCATTGGGAAAAGAATGTTTTCTTTAGGGGACCAGCTACTTTGTCCCCTGCCATGAGACTGAAGCCAGTTCATACTACTGCAAAATTATTACTATGATAAATAAAACTACCCCTCAGTTTCCCTGGGTCTGATGGCTGATTTACCGCCCAATATCCAGCATGTCTCGTGAGATTTCCATCTGTCAATGCTGACCTGTCAAACCACAGTGCTTCTAATATCCTACAGAAAGGAGGGATTACATCCTTTATCTCCCACACCAAAGTACCATGTGGGGCAGCACTCCCTCAGCTACTTGAAAAAGCTCACTGAAAACCCAGTATCTGTGTGAAGGGCAGATGGGTGGAGGAGAAGAAAGGATGATCTAGATGCCTCCTAGAGACCCAGATTTTGATACTCATATAAAGAAAAGCCCAGCAAATACTGCCAGCAAAATACTGAACCTGCAACTGCCTGATGATTGTACTGCTGTGTTTTCTAATTTTAGTTGGAGGATTTGGTTAGCTATAGATGTGAAGCAAAAAAAAATCCCTGCTGTATCCGATTTTCCCCCAGGAAAAAAACCCAAACCAACCCTTACATCTGAGTCTTCTGGAGCTTTGGGATAATCTGAACTCCAAACTCTGCAGTTCTGGCCAGCCCTTACCTAAATCTAGCATTAACCTTGGATTCTCTGAGGTTTGTGTTATCATGAGATCACATCGGTGTTGAATTAAAACCTGATGGGTTTCAACAATTTGATAGTGATGGCAAAGTAATGAATTTTTCCTTGAGCTTCAGGAAAAAAAAATTTTGTTCTGAAGAAAGCAGGCTTCTACCCAAAGGCATCTCAAGATTACATTAAATTATGGGCTTTGTTTTATGAAACAAAAAGTGCTTTTTTAAATGGCAAATATTTTTGCTTCTACAGTATATCACAAAACTGGCACATATGTTATACAACGAAAATTTCTTGCTGAAGTGTTTGGAAATCATTGGGATGTCTGACCTTCTGAAAAATTATGTTGATAACTGAACAACCTTTGTGACAGACAGAGAACTAGTTCTTTTTAACACAAATTTTAATAAATGTCAGCAATAAGTGTACAATTGTTATATCATTAGACAAAGGCTGAGATGAGTCAGCTGTTACAAGGTTGAACTATCCAACTAGAAATATGAAAAGGGACAAAGTTTGCCATCAGATCTGAAATTAATGATAATTGGATCATTTACCACTGAATTATTTAAAACATATCTGATGGCGCTAATTCTTGAAGATAGGTTAGTAATTCTTTTAAGTTTTGGCTTATTTGGGCTAAAGCAAATGCAGAGCTTCTGGTACCCAGGCTGCTCTGTTGTTTATGCATATGGCAACTTCCAATTTACAAAAAACCTCTTTCCTCCTATGAAATTCATCATCCTCTGTGTTTAAGAAAATAGTACTTCCAAACAGTTCCAGTCAATATTCAAGCTGTGAGGCTTCCTGTTATTTGTGGCTTTTTGCAGGTCTCTTACAGTGTTTCCAAGGACTTCTCTTAATTAACCCAGTCCCAAGCCTCAATCAGCAGCAAGCACCAGTATGTATTTTCTTGGTATGATTCATGTGTGATTGGTTTTACAGACGACATTAGGACTGGAAACACAGACACCCATAAGGCGGAAGCCAACTGCAAAGCTGGCAGGTGACATTAAAGCAGTGGGAGCAAGAGTCAATAAAGAGGGATGGGGTACTAATGGCTGCAACATCCCCCTAGGAGGGAATAAAAATAAAGAGCTCACATTATTTGGGGGGGGGGGAGATAAAAACAAGTAAATGCACTAAATGATTTAAAGGGAATTGATTTCTATCCTGTCTCCTTCTTACTATCCTAAGTTTTGGAGTTGTTTGTTTTCTTCCAGAGGTAATGGACTCCTGTTACTGTAATGCTGAAGGTAAAGGGAGAGAGGAGAGGTTCTTCTGTTTGAAACAACTGCTCTTTTCTCTTGTAGCCGTCAAGACAAGGCTCAGAGTACAAATCAGGACTCATATGTGTTTTCTGGGACAAGTACCAGTTTCAAGTCTCATCATGTTACAGAAAAGGTTACATTTCACCCCCTTGTACAAATGAAATGGTGGTGTGTTGAGGAGGTGCATTGCAATAAGCATGAGAACAGCATGAAGCAGCAGCATCTGCTACGTACTGCTGGGTCTAATTACCACCCATTACCATGTTCTTTTTGTTTCCTTTTACAAAAACTTTATACCTTAAGAAGCAGCAGCGGGGTCAGCAGCCGACTCACGTAGATGTGTTGCAGCAAGGCGTATGGCATGTCTTGAAGCCTTTAAATGTGAAAAGCTCTCCTGTTTTATTTATAGGGCAGTTTTAATAAGCACTTTAGAATTCTGTGGAGGCACAGCCCCAAAGCAAGGTCATCTCTCCTAGTTTTGATAACCACACAGTAGGCATGTTCCATAAGATCCGAAGAGTTAAACGGCATCCATGTCTGCAGCAGTGTGATCCATCCAAGGCATCGTAATGTTTTGTGGTTCAATCTGCATAGCTGGCTCTGTGGGTCACCTATAATGTATTTTGAAAAGGAAATAGGCTGAGGAAGTGGTGGAACAAAACATGTTAATCCCACAGAAGTTCAACACTAGCAGTCAACAATTAGGTAAAGAAGAAAACCCAAGAAAAACATTTGGACCTGTGTAAGAATACACAGAGGAACGTATTTTCTCCACTTCCTTTATACTGTGCATATTTTACACTGTTTTTTAGACCAGTTTTACATTTCTGGTAATACCTACCTGGCTTAATCAGTGGTTGAAGCCTGCAGGTAGATGAAGAGCCTAAGATACCGTGAGCCATGCCTCCCAGTATGAGTATGAGAATAAATGCATCAAAGCTTACACCTTTTTTTTTTTTACTGGGAAAAAGTTAGCTGTAAATAAACACATGTTGGTCAGAATTTTCCCCTCAGAAACATACATTTGTTCAGAGTGAAACATTTCACAAAAATGTATTTCTACACTATTTTTCTCCTCAGGGGTGGGGAGAGGAATTTTTTTCCAGCATCCTTAAAAGGGAAGCAAATGATCTGGTTATCAGGTTTTCTGAAGCAACTGTTTTAGTCTTAGTAGTTGGAGTATGAAGGTTTTGGTGTTTTTTTTTTCATTTTAAAACTTATCTTACATAACAACATTGACAGGATGAAAGGAAACATCTCAATATTATTAATTTACCTGAAGTTATTGTAGAATCCTGTCTTCAGAAGGATCTTAATGTTTTTGGTTAAGTTTAAAATAAAATAATAGAATAAAATAAAATAAAATAAAATAAAATAAAATAAAATAAAATAAGAAAACTTGAATTTTTTCTGCCTGTTGGAAAATTTAAGCTATCAGTACTTTGGGTGGCTTATATAAAGTGATCTCACCCAGGCACAGTGCTGCATTCCAAGTGGATTATTATGACTTTCAAGTATTGGGATATTTGAATTCTGTCCATGTTAATTAATTGATATGTTTAAATAAAATAAAAAAAGAGAAATATTGTCATTTCCAGAAATCTGCTCCATTTAAAAGCTAGACTGAGTTTGATGGCAACAAGAAGAGGACTTGACTGTAATGCACATCTCCAAAAACAAAAAAAAAGTTGAAAGCTGTACACAGCTAATGCACGCATTCATTCTTTGAAGGCCTCCTGTAATAGCATTTCAGCTACGACACACACTTTTTTGCACCAGCAGAGCAAAATGTTTTCAGAAGATCAGTTATGATCTTAGATTTTATTAAGTTTTTGGTTTTGGTAACGCAGAAGGCTGCACAGCTTATCTCTGCGTATTCAGTAACTCCTGCATGGGCAATGCCAATGAGAGTCTATCATCCCCCTTGGTCCCCAGCACACCAGAACCCAACACAAGGCCTCCACAGTGGAGATGTGTATCAGTGTAGGGTTTCCAGGTCCCAGAGGCAGCCTGGGACCCACAGACCCAACAGCCACTGCAATTTTACAGCTGCTTAGAGCCCTCAGTCAAAAGGCAGAGTAAACAAGACTTATAAATCCTTAGTTATAATCATTTTGATTTTCGTCTCCCTCACCTGTTTCCACCTTTTTGTGATGGTATGTACTATATATTTCCCCCTACAGAGTCCGTCAACTCATTTAAAACATGCTTTTCTTCATAGATCGCAAATATGGAAACAATTTGCCGTATTATATTCCTTAACAAATAATCTATCATGAGTGCACAGTGTCCCTTTGACAGGGGAATTTCAAATAAATGGCAATATGAAAACTTACGGGTACAATTAATCTTTTGTCATTTCCTTTCAGTTCCAGCTGCAGCTATAAAGGTGCATGTGTTCTGTGAGATACTGCATCAAACCATAAATCTGAAACACTCCCAGGTCGATCACAGGGGAACAGAAGCAGTTTGTTGACATGAGTAAGAGGCTTCCATCAGCTTCAATTCCATGACTCAGAGGTGCCATCTTCAAGGAGATATCTCTGACAACTTTTTCTGAGCTGTAGCAAGACACAGAAGTGAAAGGTTTCCAAATATAAGTAAGGTAAACATGCTTGAGTACTTTTTCAAAACAGCAGAAGAGGTCAGCACAAAAAATAACCTTTTCAGTGTGTCCCCTATGGATGCCAAATTTTTCTTCTCTACATTTTCCTTGCACATTATAGTTAGACTTCCAGAATGAGGCAAAATGGATTATATAAGATCTTTTTGGTGTTAACTCCTCATGCCTCTGTCTTACACAGAGCACTGGCTCTATCCGTTGCAGTAGTGACCAGATGCGTCTTGTGATATTATGTTTCTTTGAAGCCATGAGGCTCATGTCGGGAGCAGCCGGAAAACAGGAAACTACAAAAATTCCTAGGTGCCGGATAACCCCCAAAACAATATTTACTAAAGCAGTGCAACAAAAATACATATTTATTTAAGAGACCTGAAGAAATAACATCTTTACAAAATGGCTATCAGTCATGCACTTGTACTATCCTCAGGTCTCGATTAGCTGGCCTGAGCAAAGCCTGTAATGTAGACAGACAAATTTTATTAAAAATCAGGTGAAAGCTTCCTGCAGCTAATTGCTCCTAGTTCATTCTTCTGGGAATCTTCAACCCACATGCTGAACTTTACCTTCTTGGTAAGGCCTTTGACACTGTCCCCCACAGCATTCTCCTGGAGAAGCTGCCGAGTCATGGTATAGACAAGTGTACTCTTCGCTGGGTTAAAAACTGGCTGGATGGCTGTGCCCAGAGAGTTGTGATTAATGGGGTGAAATCCTCTTGGCAGCCGGTCACCAGTGGTGTCCCTCAGGGCTCAGTTTTGGGGCCAGTTTTGTTTAATATCTTTATCAATGATCTGGATGAGGGGATTGAGTGCACCCTCAGTAAGTTCCCAGATGACACCAAACTAGGTGGGAGTGTTGATCTGCTTGAGAGTAGGAAGGTTCTGCAGAGGGACCTGGACAGGCTGGATCAATGGGCCAAGACCAATTGTATGAGGTTTAATAAAGCCAAGTGCCGGGTCCTGCATTTCAGTCACAACAACCCCAAGCAACGCTACAGGCTTGGGGAAG
>VWZL01001512.1:215971-265056 GCA_013396915.1 Stercorarius parasiticus | reverse complement strand
ATTAGATATTAGGAAGAATTACGTTACTGAAAGAGTGGTCAGGCACTGGAACAGCCTGCCCAGGGAGATGGTTGAGTCACCATCCCTAGAGTTATTTAAGAAACGTCTAGATTTGGCACTTTAGGGCATGCTCTAGTGACAGAGATTGTAGGGGGGTTTTTTGTGTGTGTATGGTTGGATTCGATGATCTCAAAGGTCCTTTCCAACCATGAAGATTCTATGATTCTATGATTCTTAGAGAGGAGTTGCCATTTCTGCTGGTATGTGCGTCACCTCTCCCAGGGGTCACCAGGATCAAGAACTCATGCAGCTCAGGCATCTTTGAGCAACCTAGTCTAGTGGGAGGTGTCCCTGCCCATGCCAGGGCGGTGGAATAGGTGATCTTTAAGGTCCCTTCCAACCCAAACTGTTCTATGATTCTATCTCCAGCATGCAAGACAGAGGAAGAAGAACAACGGGAGGAGATTAGGTAGTGATCAATCTAAGAAAATTTACCTAAAATACAAAGGGATGATGAAACATGGAAACTAGCACATGCATTATGTGAATTTGCAATGTGAGGCAGCAAAAATATCAATACAGTTTCAGAGTGTTTGGTGCTTAGGCAACAAGCTATAGAGCAAGGGAGCAGCAGGGGTCATTTCTCATGTAGGTTCCCATTCTCCAGGGAGCTTCAGACAAATGAGCTCCCCTATGGAGAATCTTACTGAATCAGTAGAACTATAAGCACATGCAAAAGTCTACCACCATAGATCTCATTGCAAGAGAGAGGTATTGGAAAGACAACGTTGTTATAGCCAACCTTGGTGCAAAGCGTTTAATTCCAAGAACCTCAGTTCCCAGGAAGAAATAACCCAACTGAAGGTATTTCAGAGAAAATGACAGAAACCGTGTATTTATCAGCAAAATTTGCTGATACATACTGTATTTATCAGTATGTATCAGCAAAAATAAGTGAAATCTAGGAACAGATTGTGAGAGATGTACATTGCCACATCTTCACAGAGGCAAGAGAGCTAAAAGAAGCCATGCAAGATAAATATCTCTCCTTATAGAATAGTAAAGTAATTCAAAGCAGATCTGGCAAAATACAGAGTAGGTAAAAAAAAGCTGAAACATAAAGAAAGATTCAAAATGGAACAAAAGTTTGAAATTAAAAAAGGGGAGAATGTGATGAACAAAAACCTGACCCTGGAAATAGGTGCTGAAAGTCAAACCTAGGTCTTGAAAATTAGAGTGGATGAAGAATAATTTCACAAGCCCAGTACCACAGACTGGATGAAAAATAAGGTCCCTTTGTAATTGCTCTGAACCTCTCAGAATCCCTCGGGGTTTGGGAAATAAAGTCGTTCTGTGACAGGTATGAAAAGAGAAAGTCACAGAACAATCTTCCTCATGGTCACAACAAAAGAGCCACTAGACAGGAGGGCCTGTTACACAGCATGGCCTCTAACGAGTGGAAGAAGCTG
This sequence comes from Stercorarius parasiticus, assembly GCA_013396915.1. Taxonomy (NCBI): domain Eukaryota; kingdom Metazoa; phylum Chordata; class Aves; order Charadriiformes; family Stercorariidae; genus Stercorarius; species Stercorarius parasiticus. The sequence continues at coordinate 263,587 of VWZL01001512.1, read as the reverse complement.
TTAGTACTTTTAAAGAAAAAATTAAATCACTTTAATGGCCAAAGGGAAGTAAGCGAATAAAATTTAGATGAGGTTAAAAACAAGGAATTAGGATCAACAGAGTCCAGAAAAATAAAACTGGTGCAATCATCCTGTGAAAAAAAAAAAGAAAAAGAAAAAATGTGTAATGGCTTTATAGACCTGAGCATATTAGAAATGTACTGAGTTATGCTTCTCCTGAACCAGTACTTCCCCTCCCTCTCCCCTTGTGCACCAATGGCAAAATGTTTAAAACAGTGGTAAACGGAGACACTTTAGAGCAGAGTGTTCTCATTCCTGCAAAATGCAATAATAAATTTGCATTCTCTTTAAACAAGTCATAACAGAGCTACTAATACAGAGTACAAATCATAAAATTAGCAAAGATAAAAACATCGGCAAATGTCTTTCTGTGCTGCCATGCCTTTTCAAGAAGTGTCCAGGCTAGATTGAAGAGCGATGTGATAACATTCATTTAGAGACGTGTCAAACTGCTCAGTGCACATCTGAGACCAAACTTGCCCAGAATCTGAGCAAAGGCAGTTCTGAGGTTAGGTGCTGGCCCATCGTTATTTTTCATTCTGGCTCGCATAAACATCAGGCACTTAAGTAACTACTTTACCATACGTTTAACCCCCATGTAAAATAATGAAGATAACTGTGCAACAGCTAGAAACGACTACTTTAACCAGCCACAGGCAGCTGAGAGTTTGAATTATGGGAAACATCCAACTGGAACTGGTTGATGCCAACAAAACTCTTTACAGTTGGAAAGGTCTCTGGTGTTAATTTCAGGATTTCAGAAACAATGTGCCTAAAAGCGATGTGATCGTTGGACCAGAAGCTAACGCAGTGCATTGGGGAAAGGAGACGTAATGATATTTACATGATCAACAGGTGCATATATGGAACAGCTTAACTAAAAGTCATAAATACTCCTGAACAGCAGATAAAGATATTTGTGGGAGTACCAAATTGAAATCTCACCTTGTTTGTCTACTGCTTTTTCCAAGGAGAAAAAAATAAATAAAACTGTAACTACTCCAGTATTATTTATTTCTCCTTTAGTATGCATCATCACCATGCACACACTTTTTCTCCCCCCTTTGTTTCCCTTGGAGCTTAAGTAAAGCATCTGAAATGCTTTTAGAAGTCTGGCTTTAGTCAATGATATTTACCTGTGGAGTTTGTTGTTTAGGAATAAGATAGCCATCAAAATCCATCAAAAATAAGCACCCTTCAAAGATCATATGAGATTGAGTTAAAATTGTGCTAATTTCCTGGGAACCTTACAGAAATATCTATTCCTATCTCCTTTCCTTGGACTGGCATTCGCAGTCTGTAGAAGTATCCGCTCAGTACCATGCTGCAGGTTTAGACTCTGATACCGTACTTTTCCTCATCTCCCACATCCCACTGAGACTGAGCAGCCACAGGTTGTAATCAGAAAAAGACTCACTCCTGGAATCAAGAATATCCATCCATTGGGGCAAAAGAAGAGCTTTACCATCAGATTACGAAGCAATTTTTAGTTTTCTTTGTGTCTGTACATCTAATTCATCCTTTTGCTTAGACGAGTCAAAAAAGACCAGATGTCTTTCTTGGGGTTATAAATATATTCCCCCAACTAAAACATATTCCAGAGCACCAAATATGCTTTCCTGTGACACGTAGTAGTGTGAAGGGTTGGGATATTGAGAACTGGGTTGGAGGTGAGAACTCCAAGACCTTCATCTTCTGCTAGTGTGGCTACCTCATTTCTAATTTTCTCAGTTGTGAGAGGAGAAACCACAGCCTCAGCCTCGGCGTTGATGTGATTAGGAATGTTTATAGGGTTCAGCCTAACTACAAAGATAGAGCCTGACTTTGTATTGCGTGCTGAGGATGCTAGGCATCAGTTTTACGTTCAGCAGAAACTTATACGTACCTGCAACTGCACTACCCTGAGCCATTTGCCCCGCCGTCGGCAGGACGTGCTGCACCCATTGACACTCCCTGTACCAGGTTGTGCATGCAAAATACTGTGTATTTTTGTTATACTGATATAAAACAATACATTACTGATTATATAGCATAGGATCTATGTTATATAAAATATCGATACACATATTAAATACTTTATAACTGTTAATACGATGTACGCCATATTACACTGATGGCATAAGTGCAATTTTTCTTGTTGTAGCAGCATGGGATTTTTTCAGATCATGACAACATTTCAGAGTTTGTAATTACAAAACCAAGCAAAATATAACCTGTCCATGCACTAGGCAGCTGTTACAAGTTTATCCTCCTCAAGAGGAAATGTTCCAAATCTGTCATGAAAATATGCATAGTACTAAGTACTTGATAAACGCCTGGACAGAAGTACAGGAATATTAAACAGATTGATTTCATTACACAGCTAACATCTCATGCCTCCAAAGCAGAGGCAAACAGTAACTCATAACTAGAAAATATATGGTGGACTGGGGGTAGTGCCGGGGGTTTGGAGGGGAAGTTGGTTGTTTTTTTTCCAGAGGAGATGTATTATTAAATTAGAATCCTTAGCAATACATGAGAAGTATTTCAATACACTGGGTGGATTTATGAATCAATTTACTGCATTTGAAACATAATCTTCACACCTGCTTTGTTCTAAATGCTAGCTGTGAGAAAAAGCATCGAAATAGTGGTTATGGGGAGTTTATGCCAAAAGCAGGTTATACTGCTTGTAGGTGTCATAAAAACACATACCATGCCTGCTACTCTAACTCTGGTAAGCGCATCTTGCATTCAGTGATGCACTTTCCAGATGTCATTACTGTCGGTTCGTTTGTTGTTCCCTCAGTTCCTCCATCCTGGCCCTGTCTGAATGGTTCTTTTTTTAACATTGTTAGAGGATTTCTAGTACTTCAAAAGTATGCAGGCCACATACACTCCCTGTAGCTGCTGCTATATAAAAGCAGTTATTCCCAGAGTCGTATAATAGCAGGAGATACACATGGACCTCCGTTCTGTACGGCACTGGGCTCTGTTACCCTGACCAGCAAAGTGAGCCAGATCATTTCGCTTGGTAACATCAATTCAGCCTAATTCACAACCGCTTTCCTTTTTAATGGTGGGCAGGACAGGGAGACAAGATGAAGCACCGCAACACAGAAGCCTACTGCGCTTTCACTGAGGAAACAGCCAACTTTCAGTCTTGCAAGGTGCTTGTGTGAACAATGGAAAATTTAAACCAAAATTCCATCTGGAGACGAGCACGCCACTTCGAAAGCTCAATGGAAATATATGGTTTTGAGTAGAACCTGGTGTGACCATTCATAAGCAGGGTCAGCCACAGGGCTGCAGCAATCAACATGCGTATGTGAAGTTCACAGCATTATTCAACGATGACATTCGATCTCTGTTCACAATTATTTTAATTGGCAATGCCTACCATTGGAAGGGCACAGCACTGGAACATACCCATTGTCACTAAATTCCTTCAGGTCCTAAGATTTCATTGAAAAGTCAAGTTTCTACTGTCTGTATTTACCAGAATAACTTTCTAAACATGGAGTATATCCAAACCAACAAAGGCTGTTGCCTTATTTACCTCACCACTGTGGAATTCTGAAGTCTACTGAGATTATTTATAGATGAATATTCTTTTTTTTTATTATTCAGCATTTTTGCAATCCAAGCTTTCTCTGCTAGTATCCCAGCTTCCAAAATCCTAAATGCCAAACTCACAACTGCACTTTTTGACAAACACAACCATGTAATTACATGCTGGCAGTTATTCCAAAGTATTTTAAGTACCAGGAAATGTGGGAACAACATAAAATAAATAGCATAATACAAAAGAAAAATACTATGAATCACACAGTATATTTTTTATGTTAGCTACGCGAAAATGCTCTGGTTTAAAGTTGAGCTGAAGCTGTTGCAGTATCTTCATTTTAACTGATCTGGAGTGCCATCAAGAATAATATGCCCTGTTACAGACCGTAAGTCAAGGTGAGATAAATGATGTAAAGTCTTAGATGTTATTCCCATCTGCGATTCTCCATTCTGCTTTCATCTCCTGCCCTTTTGGAAACAAGGGGTTTGTTCTGGCCAAGCAGAAGTTGTCTTTTCCCATAGCCTGCAATACTTGGGTGGAGAGACTACAGCGTCCTTGCCAAGTGGCTGGAACTCTAGGGATTTGCTCCAAGTGCACCAAAGTTCTCCAAGAGGACATCACCTCAGCATGGAACTGTTTCCAGTGTCCTGTAGCAGCATGAGATAAGAGGGCCTCAGACAACTGCTTCTTCAGCTTCTAAATATGGCTTGAAACAAGCTGCTTTTGCTCCAGAAGCCACATCATCTGAATTTAGAATATTCTCAGTAATTATACTTTTGGTCAGTTTTTTGTTCGTTTTTTTTTTTTTTATTTAAACTTAAGCTTGTTAGAAAACTGAACAACTGACAATATCAGTAACTATATTTGAAGTTGGTGGACGAACAAATGCTTTAGAAAAAGAGGAAATTGACCTAACAGTTGCTTAAAGAACGCTTGGTTTCATACCATGTCTGGAAACATGACACAGAACTGTAATTGTTGATGATGGACAAAGCTTGAAATTTTGCAAGGTGCTTTTCCACGCTTTTGATCATATGAACCCCTGCTTTAAGACTCACCTGCTTCCTTTTTTAATTCACAGGGTACAGCACTGCAGCACAGGGATTGATGTCCTCCCCTTGGTTTTCACTGTTTTCTCCACCCTTCATCAAACATTCTGTAGACCAAACCCAAAACCCGACTCCTGCCAGCCCTAACACAGGCACAATCTTTTGAGCAGCTTGAAAATCAGAAGATTCAGGAAAGATAGTTTAGGGAGATGTGAATCACGAGGCAGAGGGGAAAGGAAACTTCATGTAATTCAACTCATTAGCTTCTCTGATACCAACCATAAAATATCTGAATATCTGAAGTGATGCTCAAAAAAAAAAAAAAAAAAAAGGCAGAAGGACTTGAAATCATAGAATTTAAAGGAAAAGTATACCCTGGCACTTTTAGTGAGATATTCAGCCTTAATGTTGATTTTATTCATGTTCTCGTTCTCCATTACTATGACAATTTGGCTTGGTTGCATTTAATTACTTGCAACTAGACACTTTAAACTGAAGAAAAACATCAGATATCAAAAGACTGAAAGAATTGTCTATTTGATTCTCTCTTCCTCTGCCTGCTGTGACAATGTTTTATTAGTAATATTTTACCAGTGAAGAAATTAACATGAAGAGCTTGTGGCGGGGTCTCAGCTATAGAAGAAAGGGAGAGCGACGTTAGCCGAAGTGGCGTATTTTGCATGTTTCAAACTGCTCAGAGAGACCCAGAGGGAGCGGAGGAGCTTCCTCTGACACAAAGGAACGTAATTCACACTGGAGGACTTATAACTGGTCTTATTCCTCCCACTCACATGAGGGGAGCCGATGAATGGAGGTGAATCTCAGCAGTACCCGGGATTTATTTCATAGCATCACAATATGTCAGAAGAAAAAGACAGACAGACTCCTCCGCGTGTTACAGCGCCAAATGCCACAGACAAGCTGAGTAAACAGGGACAGGCTAAAGATTTCTGGAGATAAAGATTTCCCTCCCTCGACTTGTGGTGTAAGATTAGAGTCGATCCAGAGCTGCTCTGGCTGCCTTAGGACTGCAAAACCTCCAACATCTGCTGTTCAGCCACCCTTAATGTATCTAACAGGCTGCTTCGCAAAATTCCCATCACAAGCGAAGCTACAATAAGATCCCATTCCTCCATTAAACACAAACAAACAAAACTCACCAAGTCACCACGGCAGTTATGACATCTCTGCATCGTTCCTGCCTCTGGTATTAGGATAACTGCTTATTTTCTCTATAATCTTTACCTTTCCCCGACTGAAACAGGAAGACCCAGGCAAACACTGACTGTCCTTCGAACCTGGGGGGAGGAGGGGAAGGGAAAAAAATTAAATTTTTAAAAAAGAATTAAAAAAATTACAAAGATACTGTATTTGCCCTTTAAGGTTCCACAGGAAATTTTTACAACAAGCTAAAAAGATAAGAACGCAAGCAAAATTTTCTTAGATGTTTATTGTAATTAGTGAACATAGTATGATAAATAGCACGTCACAGAAACACCTGAACATGTCTTAAAATAGCAAATCTAAAATATACCGTAAAAATTCCTTTTTCAACTGTTGACTTTTTAATTTTATCTGATTCAATGGTCTATTTCCAACATGAACAGCTCTGAGTTATTTATACAAGACGGTAATAAATTATTAAAGTATCCCTTGTTATACTATTTACCATTTTGTCAAACCTAAAGCACATAAATCTTCATGCATCAGGTGAGATCTGCATTTCTACTTTCTGCAGCTGGGCACTGTCTCATCAGCACATATTTCTTCAGAACCCAAAGAAGAATCTCATAACACCTGTAACTCTGTGTGGAGGATACACAGTGCAGATCAAAACACAGATGGAGATGTTTATCTGTGTATATATGGCACTAACCAAAAGCAAACCTTAAGCAACTTATTTAGTTTGCTCAATGTCCTTGAAGTTCAGATTTTGAGTTACAGGCAAGCATTCAAGGATGCTCAGACTGTGGATTAAGTTAACTCTCTTGCAGGGAAGGAAAGATGGGAAACTTTCTTCAAAGAGACAAAATCGGAGCACATCATTGAATTCTGAATTTAAGTTGGGGAGAGCAAGAAAGCAATCTTAAAGACTAGTGTCACAATCAAGTGCTAGTCTGAATTACACGTGCCTTGAGAGCACTCAAAAATTGTGTACAATGTCAGGGACATGGGGAAAGAAGTACACCAAAGAGCTGCATGGACAACCCCTGCTTCAGTCTGAGCACGGAGGAACTGAAAAACAGGCTGCTGGAAAGCTGAGAAATCATGTGGAACCAAACAAATAACATAAGTACTGCAAACTAGTTATTGCAGGTAACTTTCTGATAAAAATGCAATATCACGCTACACTTTCTGAAGGATTTATCCCTCTGCTAAGTGAGATGCACACAGACGCAGGAAGAGAATTCAGCTCACTAAACTATAGCTGCGTAGACTTAGTTGACTAGACCCCACTTGAAGGCCAGAGAGGAACCACCTTGCACAGGGTTTTATCTGCAGAACAAGGCTTGGCCATCTGCCCCAAGGTGAGGTGAATCACTGTAGGGGAGTACTCATGGCTCCATTGCCTGCTGGAGAAGTCTGTATGAGGGGGTGAGATGCATGATGTAGATGCCTCAAAGCAGGGAGGAGGACTTGAACCATTGATGTCGCATTAATCCCTGCAGCAACTGAGTGGCATCAGCAGCAGTAGAAGCCAGTGTACACAGGACCTTTTGTTTCCCTTTTCAGGGCCAGGAGCCAGCTTCCACCCCAGCCAGTAAGTGTAGCTGTCAATTGCAGAAAGCCAGAATTATAGCTGGCTTAAAATAACACCCCTCCTTCTCAGAAGCTGGTGCAGCATCATTCCCCACTCAAAAGCTGTTCACTAGCTTTGGGAAAAGAGCAAAGACTATTTGTATGAACTTTCAGAACACAGTTTAATTTATTTAATGCTTTGCCAGGCATTTTGAGAGAAAGGGCAGCAGAGTTGTGGAAGTTCTGGAAGTGTTTTGCAATGTGCTTCATGTTGGGGGTAAGCATGAGGAAAAGGTCCTCTTTCAAGATGCCTCTCTTTCCTTTCTGTCACAATAACCATGTCAGCTGAAATCAAATTAGGAATGTGTGATATAACTCCCACAGCTGGGTATGTTCAGATCTGAGATGTCGATTGGCGGTTGCAGAGCTAAAGTACACCTAGAAAATCAGGAATGAGCTTCATGCAGCTGCATCCATCACTTAGGGTTATTCTGATCCATACTTATATCTGGGAATATCTTTAATCTGTAATTCTCAAGGAAAAAAAGAAACAAAAAGAGAAAAGGCACTCTTCCCCGAAAGAAACATCTCAACCTATTGCTTCAGTCCTTTCTTCACAACCTACTGCAAGTCTGAACTTCTTTTGGGTTTAAAAAAAAAAAAATATAAAAAAAATAAGAGCAAGAATCAATATGTTTCAATATATCTGTCTTGTGCTCCTGCCTCCATTCTGTGCTCCACTGAAAGGCATGGAAGATGTGCCAAAATAACATTAAATGACTGTTCTTCCTCCCATGCTCCCAGCAAGACAGGAAACATTGTGGCCTCATGAGAATATTTTTTAAAAAACAACTGTGGCTGATCCTGCACTGAGCTCCATGGAAACATCAATGGAACTCATTGCTGGACCATAGCCTAAAGCTGGGGTTTAGCTCAGTTTTTTTTGAGCTGGTTCTCATTTTGTCCAAAACAGCCTACGCATCTCTGGTACAGCTCTGCTGGCCTGTCAGAAGCTAAGCCGAGTTCTCCAACTTCTTTTAAAACAAGATACCAAGCAGCCATGAAATGGTAATGACTTTCAGTATTTGACCCAGTAACCTACAGGAGGAATGCAGGTAAAACTTTGTTGACTAATCTGCATTATGTAAAGCCAGGATCAGATAAGTGTTGGTATTTTTTCTATGCTTGCCATGATGAATAAAAGCACACAAAGCTTTATTTCAAAATATAAATGAGGTTGGGCTGAACAATTCCTGTAGCTCTTTTAAAAATTACACAGTTGGAAAAGAATTGTCAATCAATTTTATAGGGAACAATGAATGCTAAACCTCATTCAAGACTGTTTCTGTACTGGTCTTATTTTCTTAGCACAGAGCACATTATTGTGATCCACATATCAGATGGTATCTTTATGCCCTGTCCTTTGAATGATTTCATCTTTCGTGCATTAAGCCACAAGAGAATCCTGGAAAACCTTTTCAATTTGTTGATCTGAAAGAGTGTTTGAAAACTGGAGAAGCCTAGCTATTTTATATCCTGGACTTCATCATTTTTACAAAGTACAGCTACATGTGTTCCATTTTAACCAATAAGTAGGCCCCCGAAAAGTATAAATATGCCACTCAGTATGCAGGGTTTTTTCCCCTGTCTGTAACAAGATGTTCTGCCAACTAATTCACATTTGCATGACATTGTAATATTTCCATTAGCTTGGCTGATAAAAGTTTTGAGAGTCTGGACATGCTGGCAACCTTCGACATTTTTTAAGAAACTTTTGCCCTACCTCGTCTTGAGGAGGGAAGAAAGAAAACAACAGAAGTCAGACTAAAGGACAAATCATCATGACTTAGAAAAAGGTGAATTTTACTGTAATTAGCCTCTTACATTTGTTTTAGGTAGGACAGAAATTCCATTTTTTAATGTTCTGTTGTTTTAAATGTTTTGAGGAAATCAACATTGTAAGTGAAAGGGACATCCTGTAAAAGTTGGGCATAAAGCCAGAACAGGTCACACTCCTGAGTGAATGTAGTCCAGAACTCTACCATCCACAAAGACGAGATACAAGTCAAACACTGAAAGCAGCCAAAGGCCAGAAGGACGAGATAAAGGATAGCAAGGAGACAACCCTGAACAGTTCCTACTTTATAAATCCTAAGAGTAGCTGGCAGACCTTGTCCAGAGAAACCCTACCTGGATGAACAAACGGGGCCCACCAAAACAGGTCTCCTCCCTCAAATGGTGAGAGGTCAAAGCGCCAGAAATTCAAGCGATGCAGGAAACAACAAAAAAATAAATAGATACCTCTAACTGAAAGCAAGCAGGTAATCAGGATACTAAAGCCTCTGCTGCTCTGAGAAATAGGGATCAAAGAAATCACACAGGGTCACAGATATCAAAGGGAGAGGCACTGTTCTGTTTGTATGCTGGGAGACCCATGTGAAATTCAAGCCCCCCTCATCTCACCTGAGAGAGTCACAAATCCTGGAATAGGGAATTTACCTTTATTTTTTCTTCTTTACATAAAAAAACAAGGCAAACTAAAATAGAAAGGTTAAATTATAAGTATGGTGAAAATAATTAATTTAGATTAAGAATATTGGATAAGAACGCAGCCAGAAAACACCAAAGCCCCTTTTCTCCTCGCTCACAGCTCCAGACCCTGCTGCTGGGAGCAAGGGGAAAAGAATACACCCCCTAACCCTCCCATATGTTTCTTCTTGTTGTCAGGCAACACTCCTACATACTCTAATGTGCTGATTAACCACCGATTAAGGAACTCACAACTTAACCTTTAGTTAGTTCATCAACATCTTGCAATCAGCAATGCGCAGCATACAAAATTCTAATCCTGCTCTGCTCAAAGCTAACTTGACCCTGCAGAGTATTTTGTGCATCATTATTCATAAGTGCAGGCTGTTCTCAAAACTGATAATATAAGTCTTACTATATGGTAGAGCTGGAGGGTTTTTTCTTCTGGAGGGTTACACTGGTACAACATTTGTGCCTTCTAGAAACGTTATACAAATGAGGAATTCAGCCTATCCTGTCTCATAACAGTATTTTTATTTTTTTTTAACATGATAAGGAATACACATTACAGAATCACAGAATGGTAGGGGTTTGAAGGGACCTCTGGGGATCATCTAGTCCAACCCCCCTGCCAGAGCAGGGTCACCTAGAGCAGGTTGCACAGGAATGCGTCCAGGCGGGTTTGGAATGTCTCCAGAGATGGAGACTCCACCACCTCTCTGGGCAGCCTGTTCCAGTGCTCTGCCACCCTCAGGGTAAAGCAGTTCCTCCTCATGTTTAGGTGGATCTGCCTATGCTCAAGTTTGTGCCCATTACCTCTTGTCCTTTTGCTGGGCACCACTGAGAAAAGACTGGCCCCATCCTCCTGACACCCACCCTTTAAGTATTTATAAGTGTTGATAAGATCCCCCCTCAGCTGTCTTTTTTCCAGACTGAAGAGACCCAAATCCTTCAGCCTTTCTTCATAAGAGAGGTGCTCCAGTCCCCTAATTATCTTGGTAGCCCTTTGCTGCACCCTCTCCAGCAGTTCCCTGTCCTTCTTGAATCCAGGAGCCCAGAACTGGACACAGTACTCCAGGTGTGGCCTCACCAAGGCAGAGTAGAGGGGGAGGATGACCTCCCTCGACCTGCTGGCCACACTCTTCTTGATGCACCCCAGGATGCCATTGGCCTTCTTGGCCACGAGGACACATTGCTGGCTCATGGTCATCCTGTTGTCCACCAGGACTCCCAGGTCTCTTTTCACAGAGCTGCTCTCCAGCAGGTCAGCCATTAATGAAGTCCTTTATTAAAAGTCCAAGTGCACAGTGCTGCAGGACATCCTTTAACTGCAAATTCTTGTGCCCATGAACTGTTCCATGTAAAATAGCAGAATCTCATACAAGAACAACTGAACCTACCACACAATTGGGTCCTATGTAAGGCTATCTCTTTGAGCCTGAAGCCATGTTTCACCTTAAATAAGAATTTTAATGGTCTAACAAAGGTCCTCAGCCAGTGGAAGAAAGCTTATTTGTTTCTTTTCCACTTGTTCTCCAAGGCCAGACCTTGCACCCTTCATAACTCTGCAGATGTCACTGGGATCATCCCAGGGATGAATCTACTGCTGCTGGGTTAAATCTTTTCTTAAGGAGTAGGAATAAATGTGTTGCCTTCGCTTGGTTAAAAAACACCGCTGGCAGAACAAGCAGGATACAACAGATCTCTAATTCGTGGTCATGCAACAGCTCCAGTAGGAAGCAGTTCAGAGGCACACATCCTTCTCCTTACTGTAGGGCACTATGATGCCCCTGTTAATTTAAGCCACCTTAACCTTTGGGTTTACACTTCCTCATGATCTTGCCACTAATTTGTTCACACTGTTCTCATAAATTGAAAACAAGACTTCGAGGGACCATTTCAAATGTCTGTACATTTCCATACCATTAACTCAGAGCAAGAATTGTTCTAAACTAAGTGCAGTCTTTAAAATCTGTAACAGCAGTGGGTGAGAACGAGCTACGCCTAATGAGCCTCAGCCCACTAGAACATATGTTTGTCAGTACCACAGACTAACTGCCAGGATTTATTGTGTAAATTATTGTACAACCATTTCCTGAGTGGCCAATACCAATGACTTGGTGTGAAAGCAGATCATATGCAGAAAAGAAAATCAAGAAAGAAACCACGTTATTCATATCTGACTGTTTTTATTTCTGCCATCTACCATCCGTTCTACAACGTCATCCAGAGTGTTTCTCGAGATAAATCTTTTAATCCAGTAGTGGCTGCCAATGAGTTTCTGTGTTTGTGTCTGCAAAGGGGTCTAATAATAGTAAAAACATTTTGGTGCACATTGAGAACCAGAAAGGGAAATAAAAGAGCCTCGGACCCAAAAGATCATCTTACGTTGTACCCTTTGGATTCCATAGGAAAGAATTACACAGTTCATGGAAGATCCTAATTATTTTTCCCATGTAATAGGTAAATCCATTAAGCAACCCACCCAGGACTCTGTGACATTGCCTGATGTTTCACTAACTGCTCTTCATAAACCTCCTCTTCAGAAACCTCTACAAGTTCTGCAGCCTCTTGAAAGGATTTGCCAGAAATAAAAGGTTAAAAATACATACTCACAGCAGCACCCTTTCCAGAGGTGGGTAACACCTGATGGGGACGCAAAGGCAGGCAACATGAACAACCATCCAAAGAACACCATATAGTGCCACAGCTCCTTGGTGTGGAGCCCCTCCTTTCCAAAACACCGTACTCATAATTCTGCATCAGTGAGCGCCTACAACCAAAGCCACCCTTTTTTAATGTTTTAGTTTTGTAGTGCAGGGCTGAGTATCTGCTGTAAAAAGAGTCTCAGCTGCCTTTTCCTTAGTTTAAAAAAAAATAATAAAAAACTATTAATTTTGACCTCTGTCTGAAAGAAACATTTTTCAAGTTAACAAGTTACCTTTCAAAAATATCTTTGCCGTCTTAAAAGTGATTGACAGACAGGTAGTCCCCAGCTCCCTATTAACTAATTTTAGGCACTTAACTAGAGTTACCCTGAGAATCCTAGGAGATAACAAGGCACCTACTGACAGCAATTGAGCTTTTAGTGGTATAAACAGCTTATTTCTCTCTACTGACTAGAGGAGAGACTTAGGACAATTATGTTCCTAACTGAAGTGCATCAATTATGTACCTAAAGTTAGGCAGGATGAATGCAGACCTACAGAGCCTAACATTTACAGACAATCAGTGCACCTGAGGTGCTTCTGTCGACAGGTCATTCTTTTAAAAGGCTTTTAAAGCCCCATGTTACGTTTTTAGGTACCTAATTCCCACTGAATTCACTGGGAGTTGGTGAATAACTACTGTAAGAAGACCTTTACCTAAAGGTCATTTGAAAAGATTACCTCTGTTTTTCACCTGCTTTGGGTGGCTGTGCGCAGCAGCAGAGCAAGTGAACACCTAAGGAGAACAGCTAACAAGTTAAGGGAGGTGGTACAGTTGGAGAAGAGAGAAAATTGCATTACCTTGTTGGTATTTCCAGCATTTCAGAGGCCACTGGAGAATCCTGCTGGCATTATGTAATTGGCGTGATTTATGAAGGCCAAGGAGCCATGAGCAGCAGCCCTAGGTAGATACCACAGCTGACGGTGTTCCTCTTCAGTGGGAACACAGAAGGGTACAAGGCAGTGACAGCACGTACAGTCTATCTCTGGGATATGAACCACTTTAACCCTTTATAAAAGCACATTTTGTAAGGGCTTGTGTACTTATTTGAAAGACAAAAATATCCTGATTTCGGCAAAAAGAAGCTGTTACAGACCAAAAAAACCCCTTTGTTAAATGTAAAAAAATGGAGGCTCAACGGAGAAAAGCAGAACACACACACAAAACTGGTTGGTTTTATTTAGCATGCAAAAGATCCAAAGAGAGTTGAGGGTTTGCCAGAGCACATTTGATAATCTTCCATACGTAATCGGAGAAAAGAATACAAGTATATCACAATGTATCTAGCAGATCTCCATTGCTGTATGCTACAGGAAGAATTACAATCCTTTTCTCTCTCCTGAGATGGATCATTTAAACCTGTTGCTGGCAGTTGGGCTTTAAAATGTATTTTCACAATTATAAGAGGCATAATACAAAAACTTGAGAAACTTAGGCAGAAAGAAATCAGTAAGGAACATCCAGCTCCACACTTCCCACTGCTTCCATCACGAAAAGAAGAAAACATCTGCAGCAGCAACCCTGGTTCCTTTCTCATTACTGATTTAGAAAAAATATATTACCCCATGGGTGTGAATTTCCAATACATTTCCATGTCGTCTGCCCATTAGCTCTAGAATATGCAGTTTCCAAATGCCAGACTTTTCACTTCAGATATGGCTGACAGAATGGAAGGGTTTGCATTAGTACAATCCTCTTTCTTGCACATAATATTACTTGACGCAAACCACAGCCCTTCCCTATGCTATGTCATCCACTTGGTGGATTTTTATGTAGCTAGTGACATGGCACAGTTAAAGCTGTTCCTCCTTCCTATAGTACGACAACACTGTTCTGCTTAGAGAAGGGTCTTTCCACCTCAAAGGAGTAGGTGGAACAGTCAGCAACAATAGCAGCAACAGGGGATGGACAACATAGTCCAAATACCCTGAAGTCAACAGTTTCCTTCTCTGTCCACCAGTTGACCCATCTCGCTGTCAGGGACAATTATTTTACCATTGGTACTCCTGTCATTGCCTCCTTTTGGCATTTGCTACCACATTGTGCCCTCTGTGATTGCACAAGTACCTCTCAAATCAACTCTTCAACCTGGCTTTCTCATCTTGGTTGCAGGCCAGGAATTTGTACATTCAAAATGTCCTATCAGAAATATCAAACATCATGGAGAATGAGAGGGAGTGAGAAAAAGAAATGTTCACTGGTAACTTCTAAAACATGCATTACTGACCCAGATCAGCACTATTACTCACTTTTAAATAAAAAACTGTGACCACCTAACAAGGTGTTGATCTGTTTGTTGATCACACCTCAGCCAGACATGTCTCCTGTATGTGGTACCAATACGGGACTCTACTGAGTAGTGTGTCCTAGGACACACCGCAAAGCGATGTGCAAGGCAACGTGAAAGTCTGACCTGACAACCTTGGGTAGCCGCTGCCAATATTTATTGGAGAAAGTGATAAATAGTCTTTCTACAGAAAAAAGCCAACGTTTTATGAAATTATTTGTCACAAAGTTGAATATAATCCATTTCCTGTTATGCAGGACACAGCAAAATACATTGCATTTGGCACGCTGCTAAATGGGGTGAAAGGTGGAACGAGTTTCTCCTTCCAATTGGGTTTTATTTAATTATGCTTTTTTATTCTGGCTGAGTCAGATTCCTGCATGCAACCATGGAAGAACGCTATAGGAGGCTTCCTGATCCTACAGCTGCAGCGCTACAGGTGAATGTGGTTTATGAGTTGTTCAGGGAGTATTAGGAAACCTGTGTCAGCAGCCAGCTCTAGAAAAGACAGCACTTCAGTGCAAGGCTATTCACTGTTTAAACAAAGACTGAATTTTAAGAGAGTTGTGGTCCATTTTCTTCATTATAACATATGTGACACCTGAGCATAGTGAATAAAAATGCTATAAAGAATCTCTGGCCCAGAGCAGGTTATGCTTTTACAGCAAGAATTAATAGCAATCTCTAATAATCTAGGCAAGTCTCTAACCTTTCTGAATCTAATATTTCCTTTCCATGAAACAGATAATGCGTATTACCCTCACAAAAATCACTACGATGATGAAAAATATTTCTTAGACCTAATCCCTCTTCCCAGTGAAAATTTCCGTTTAGAAAAAGATTAAAAACCTAGTGGATAGCCAAGCTCGATGTAAGCTCAGCAACGTTTTCTTTCATTACAGAAGACATGAAACACACACTCACATGGGACACAGGTTATGCCCTTACTTCTTGTTTCTCTCTGTAATTTTGCACTATACTAGAAATTAGAGGCTTTTTAGTTCTTTATTGAGGTTTGTGGTGGCCTCTAGTGGTCGCTGTGCGAATGGGACACTTTCCTCTTCCCCAGCTGTTGGGTGAACTAAACGATGCCTATGAACAGGAGTGGCTCCCACTCTTTCACACCGAAAAGGTGTATAGCTCTTGTATAGCTGACACTTTGGGATGACAAATATGGACTCTTTGAATGTAGGGAAATAATTTCATTTGCTCTCCAGTTCTTTGCAACAAGCTAATCTAAGTCCTTATGTAATATTTCGTAATGTTTCATCGTAGTGAACAAAAATAGTGCCTCTTTCCTAAAGTTTCCCTCAAAGTCTTCAGGGTCTATGGTTTTTAAGGTGTGCCCAATCTCACTCTCGGTCCCGTGGAAGAGAAATCCAAGAATAGTCTTTCTTAATGGAGAAACACAGATTAACTTTCAACACTCTTGGAACATAGTCTGGCCATGCTGTAATAACGAGCAGCCATAAAGTTGGTTTTTAGGGTCCGATTTTCTCACAGAATAAATGTTTTTGAACTTCATTCCTTAAGCTGTCTTCTAAATATTCCTCAGGTTCATTTCAAAAGCATGACACTATCCTCTGATGAGAGAAGTATACACACTTTTCCTCACATGTAAGGAAAAACTTCTGCATGCACTGTCAGGCCTTAATAGCTTCTTTGCCAGATGCCATTCATCGTTTCTTTCTTACCCACCTTGAAATCATTCTCACAAAAAGACTTCATCATCCAAAACAGGAGTCTCATTGCTACACCAATGCAAAAAATCTTTAAATAGTTTCCCGCTTTACTCTTCCTCCCTTCCTCCCCAGTTCAGACCCAAAGATCGGGCCCCTGTACCATGAGAGGCTCCAAAACCAGCAAAGCACTGACGTGACTGTGGAGCAGTAGTGGCAGCGCTCACTTTAGACACTACACTATCCGTGTTTAATGGATCTGAGAGAATCCATTCCCAACACACTTGCTAGCAGAAATCAAGCTTTACTGAGGGTTTGTCAGAGATGTTTGAACTAGACGTGCCCAAGGAAAGGTGAATCTATTTGAAACACAGGGGGATTTTTTTTCCTTCTCATTTCTTCAAGGGCTTGTACAGAACTCTCACTCTATTTAGCTTTTAGTTTCATCTGAAATACAAAACATTTAATAGTCAATTAAAATAATTATATTGTCTCATTGAGCTTTTCAGCTTGGTTCCCAGAAGAAGCTATAAGACTCAATGGAGGAGGCCATGGAACAGCTTTGAAGTGAGCGTTTATGTGGGCTGGGAAACTGAGGCACAGATAGAAGATCACATAGATAGGACATGACAAAGTCAGAAGTAAATTCCCATTTTCCTAATTCCTAGGACCCCATCCTGATCCCTGAACACATTCCTTTCCTTGCAAGGGGTATTTCAAAATGAACCGTTAAATCCCACCACCGTTCTCATCTTTCTCTGGCCCGATGATATCACATGTTGCTTTAATTATTGGTTTGTGCTATCCTTTGGCTCTCCTGCTCCACTCTAGCTCTCTTGGCTTGGCCCATGAGCTCTTCAAAAGTACAGTGCAAGTATTATTTCTGTTTCATGCAAAGCTTGCCTAAATTTGTGGCAGGGAAAAGGCTGCAGAAGAACTGTATCGTGTGACTCCCAAATGAAACCAGCTGCCTATTATTTCCACATCTGTAACTTTAGACCAAATTATGTGAGCTGGAAAGCTAATCTTTGGCCACCCTTTGACAAACAGTTCTTTATAATTATTTTTATTTACATTTTGTGCTGTTAGTATAGAAATTTGATCACAAATGTGACCTTGCTGTTATCTCCTCTCCCTCAGTCAATTTTGCAGCTACGCTAATTACAATAGTGATATGGGGTATTTGCCTTAATGTGTCTTTAAATTGTAGCTGCCAAGTCTACTAATAAGAAACCAATGATCAGCAACATCAACTTCCATAGGTCAACAAGGTCCAGGTGCTTGTGGCAATTGGTGGCAATTGATGACAATCAAAAAGCTCTCCCGCAGTCTTTACCCTGCTTCCTGACAGGGTGTAAAGACTTCACACCAAGCCCCATGCCACTATAGACTGTCCATGTCTGGTAATCATACTGCCTAATCTAGAGCTAATTTGTGTAGGTATGACATTAGACTAGAGAAGGATATTGGCATCACAGAGTCACTAGCGTAGCTGAGAGTCACTGATGCTACAAGCTTATCTGTGAGACGAAGATTGTATGTCTTTCAAAAATCAGTTACCTCACTCAGAAAAAGTGAGTCAGTCCAGAAACTGTCCCATGAAACACTATGGCCAGCACTCTGTAAGGTGTAAAGTATGCGATTATAGTTTTCCCTTTGGTTATGAAAACAAATGGTTTTCTCTTGAGCCTATATGTTAACGAGCGCTCATCTTGCCTTGACTTATTTCACTCCAAGCATTTTAGAAGTGAAGTTCTTCGTCCATGCTTCTTCATTCTTGGGGGCTGGAGGGGTGGGCAGAGATGGGGAGAAACTGATATTTTTCTCATGTTCTTCCTGCCTTAATTCTTACATTTCATTCTTAGTCATTCTGCCTGCTTGGGGTCTTGCAATTGACTATACATGGCAGTTAAGTGACACCAGTAAGTGTATTTCCCAAAGTTGGGCTCTAGTGACTGTGAAAGCAAGTGCATGAAAGTAGTCATAACATTGCAATAACTAGTGGCTTTAACCAAAATTAAAATTTCAGTGCATTAGGAGCTGCATAGCATCACTTCCTTAAGTACCAACTAAAAAACAAGCTACCATTCGTGTCGTTACCACCTGTACTCTTAAGTGCAAATGGATTGTGTCTATGGCACATAAACTTTATCTGTTCTCCACGTGAGTTCTGTTTTTTGAACTTTTTCTCCCCTCAGCACTTCAAAAGCCAAAGTTCAAAGACCCACATAGTCAACCTTCAATAATGTAAAATGGCCTATGCAACCTATTGATAAATAGATAACTGTTTTCCTGAATAAAGCAGCAGATTTCAAAGACCTCTAGATAGAAGTAATACATGGCATAAGATACCTTCTTTCTTTGGAGGAAATGTTGCTGCTGCTTCTTTGGAATATTGCGCAGTAAAATATTTACCACTGATACTATGGAAAATCTGAAAATCCAAAAATAGAAGGTGGAAGAAGCAGGATGCCTCAGGGCCAGCTCTGAATTGTTATGGCCTATTCACAGCCAGCATTTTGAGGCTCAGAACAAATCCTGCAATATACGTTCTTCTAAAAAGAATTTATGGTCAGGAAGAAAGCTGACAAGTGGTATGAACTCACCGTAAAACAAACACATGCACAAATCCTCATACTCTTCGAGTGGTAATAGATTCAAATCTACTTCCATCCAATTATTTGTTCATTTTCAGAGGGCACAGAGGAATGAAAGTATGCAAGCTTTATCTTAACTCTGCCAGATTTGCGTAACAGTAACCGGCTTATAGCTTAAGGTAAAAACATATCTATTTCAAGAACCTTTGGCTTCCTGGCTGCACATCTCATGGGCTGTGAATATCCCACATCTTTGGCCTGCTTAAGTCTCCACTTCAGCAGATCTTCAGTGTAACACATTAGTGAAGCTGCATTAATTAACCAGCAAGCTAGGCACTGTCTCTTTTGACAACCTGGGAGTGCAGATCTCCTTGGCTTTCACAAAATAATTTTTATTTTTTTTAATTTCCAGAAAGATGTTTTACTTTTGAATTTCATTTAAGTTCAGAACTACAGCAACAATACCCAGATGTGAAAATCCTAGATCCTAAACAACACTGGTCTCACTATGTCCACAGTTTTTTTTCTTACAGAGATAACTTAGACGAAAAGTCCCAGCTCCTCATGATTCTACAGATGTCATTTTCCTGTATAGTTCTGCAGTAGCCAGGGTTTTGGAATTTGGTTGCCAGCATGTGACTCTCTCGGCTATTCTACATAATGAAAATCCCCCTTGTAGTTCTAAATAAATATATGTATATTTGCACGTTTCTGTGTATATATATTTTCCTAAGTGTCAACATAAGCTGATAAACATGTAAACAAATCCTGGAGGGTGTAAATTATAGCATGCATCTGGCAGAGTCTGTTGTAGTTGGGTTTACCTACTGATTTTCATTTTAAGTCCTTGCTCTTACATACTCATTACTTATAAAAGACTTGCTTTTATTATTATTGTTACTGATTGGTGTTATAGTAGCATTTATAGACTCAAGCCTTTTCTTTTAGATAGTTTATGTAATAGACAGAAATGTTCTGTGATTAGTTTTGAAGGTATCTCTTAGCTCTTGACATGACCCATAATCTGACCGAGCCACGTAGGTTCAGCAAAGCCCCAGACAACCCTTTCTACTGACTGTGTGGACCATGCAAGGGACAGAAGCGTGCTGAGGTGTTGGCAGAATTTTGGCAGTTTGTAGTACCTAGAATACATATGCTGCTGCAGGGTTCATGGATTATTTTTAAGGCAATTTCCCAAATGCCTTTACTCTGATTTCTTCCAAGTACAACTTCATTCATTTAAGCCTGCTTAGACATTCTAAAATTAATTTTCTTCATACTTTCTTTTTTAGTCTTGAAAAAAAAAAGTCATAGCAAGTCCTTTATTTAAACAATATAACACTAAACTGGCTGAAACAGAAGTATTTTTCATGAAGAGTTTCCAATGATGAAACACTTTGAAAACACAGGACTTGATTTACAAGGACTAGCCTGGCATAAGACACTTGATTTCTACATGGAAGTGTGAGGGCCTCAGGCTGGAACAATGCAGTGGGCACAGATTTAATAGAAAGTTCAAGCGTAGGATATCCAGCACCTTCATGGGACCAAGTTTCCCCCCCCTCCCCGCCCCAGTGTTGGGCTACCCTCAATGCTGTCTTTGATGGATGGTTAGACAACCAGAAGCTCCCGATACATGCATCCTTCTATGTAGAACACACCGCCTGCATGTGCTTCATCTGGATGGCCAAGACACACACATGTTGGGTTTGCTGCATATTATATGCAGGAACCTACACAATTTCCCATATTAGACTCAAACGCATGCTATGGAGACCACGTGTCCATATTTCAAAAGCTCAAAAGTTCCCAGGCCAAAACAAATGGCAATTTGTTCAGTGCTGTATGATGCAGCATGTGGTTTCAAAGCCTGCCTCTCGCTCTCTCCCCCCTTCACCTCCCACATCTCACCTGGGACTGCATTTTCTTCTGTGTACTCACCTTCTTCTCACTCTAGTGGAGATGCTAGGTCAGCTCCAAAACAGGCAAGGGTGTGTTTTGCAAAGATGAGAAAAGAAAATAGAGGCACACACAGAAAATACAGTTGCTTGAACAATCCAAAAGACAGTACTTCATGAATAAAACTTGAATTGATTTTTTTGGTCCTTCTGCTTTCACATTAAACTTCAAAAGCATAGTTAGACCTTAAGTGGTAATGCTAGACTTGTACCTGCTTTGGGATGTACAGTCTGAAGCTCCAGCTGGCATGGACAAGGTTTACAGCTGAGAATTGCCACCCGACAAAAGCACAACATGGACAACTAGCAAATACACTGAGTTGAAACTTCATTGCACTTGAAGACCTGAAGCCCCAAGGTCTTCTCAGAGCATTGTAGCTTCCCATCTCCACAGCAGACTCAATCCAACCTTTTCTTGGTTGACACAGACATTATAGTGGTGTACCTAGCAGCGCTATGAACAGGCTCACAACAGAATTGAAGACTTCACTCATATGTCTGTCTAATCCTAGACACCACTGTTGAATCCACTGGAAAATATCTTGCTTTTCAGAGCCTGCAATTATATGTTTTCAGTCCTTTTTTTTTGGCCCAGATTCCCATTTTATCCTTTTACTAATAAAAATTTACAGTAAAATGTTCCTTCACAGCTTCATTTAGTGTCTGTCTTAAGCCAAGCTCAATATATAAACTTAACTATAACCCATGCAAGGCGAATGCCAGTTTTTATTCTTTCCGTGTGCCCATTTGAACAGGAGAAATTTTGAACGCAGTAAGACTCATCAGAAATTGGAGGTTTTCTGTCTTAGAACAAACACACGTTGTTTTCAGAGTCACTAAGACATGGCTCAACACTTCTAACTTGGTTGTGTTGGCATTATAGCATCTCAAAGTTCTGCTTTTTCATCACTATCGTCTGTAATGTCATCTGTGCAGTATCCAGGAGCCTTTTGGCCCAGACTCCTAGCTGATACAACTCAGCATACTGGTGTATGTATCAGAGAGCAGACTTTTCTTCGTCGTATTTACAAACAAAAACCTTACAAGTGAAGTACAATAGTGACTATTCTGTGAGTTTCCAGTTGAGAAGAGAGAAATAACTTTCAGACTACTTTTTGCACAAGTACTGAAACAAGTTGAAAATTTCCAATGGATACTGGCAGGGTTTTCAAAAATTTGCCACTGACTTTGTAACACACTTGCATGGCCATTACTATTTAGACTGCCACAAAGAGACTTTCCTTAGGCTAAAGTTACTCTAAACAGAATTTCTAATCTATACTTTTGTACACAACCTGAAAATGGGTTTGAATCATCAAGTTACTCTAATTAATTTAGATATTCAAGATATTGAAAAGAATAGGGAGCAAAACTCTCTTTGTATTTCCAGTGCTGTATGTATACCAAGGTTATTAATTTCATGCCACGACAACAAATTATAAAGGTCATGACTCCTTACTTCATTGAGATATTTTTGTTCCATCAGGTTGCAGGAACTGACCCAGGCAATAGGATAAGTTTGCTCAGTTAATAGGCTTGATTTCTAAGCCTTAACTCACCTTTGACACATTGCAGATTAAGTGTTAGCAAGTGCCACGCCATTCTTATGTCACAGTTTCCTGTTGCTCACAGCAGAAATGTTTATTTTAACTTTCATAACAACCAGTCTTTAATGATTGATGAGGAAGCTTCTTAGGATATGAATTGCAGGCTGATGATCCAGATGAACTCTCTCCACCAGCAGTCAAGCTCTCTAACTCAACATGGAAAGAAATCAAGTCCAACTTTTACTACACAGGGGAAGCCACAGCTCTCCTTTGGTCCTGCTGTACAATGGCATTTCAGAGAGCTCATATGCCAAATTGCATCATACATAGTTGGAAAAGAAAGGGGTACTGGGTCTGCCTACCGCTAGCTTCAAAGACAGTCTCATTGCAGGCACTTAGAGGCAGCATTTGACCACAATATTTCTTAACCTGAAAACTCTAGCCTTGCAGTTAGCATCCCAGCCATAACAACTACGTTAGAAGAGACAAACTTTCAGTTTGCTGGCTTCACCTAGTAGTGAGATGGGAGTAATTTGCTGCAAATCACTTATCGGTCTCAATCTTCAGTGAGGCTGAGAGTACGCAAAATTTTAAACATATTCTTCCCCTGCATCACTCTGTATAGAAAGATGGGTACTTGAAGTCGCTAACTTTTTCAGGTTTCCTCAGGAGAGAAAGAATTTCCCTCATTTTCACACGTGCTATGCCTTTCTTACATCTACTCCTCACCAAGTCCTCAGGCTTCTTGCCCTCAGGTACCCACACAGCACTATATAGCACCGCTGTTCAGAGTATCTCAGTAGAGCCACGGAGCCAGAGACTTTCATTCATAACACCCAGTTACCTAAAGGGTTTTGTGGCTACATCTGTTTAATCCAGTCTTTGCAGCAAAGTGCCTTGGTGTTGCTCACAGGAGAGGTGTTTTATTGGTTTTTTGTTTCTTTTTTAAGCTTCAGTAAAAATCAAACTTTGATGGGATGAGAGAGACCTTCTCAGTATGTGACTTACACACTGCATTGGGTGATTACATGCACCTTTCAATATCTTTTTCCATCTGGAAAAAGGAGAAACGCCTCACTATTTTAGGCCAGAGATTAATCGGTGGTGATGGCTATATAGAAATCTTAGCACCATTGCTGCACGCGAAAGTGATGTGGCAGTTTCTAATAACTCTACTACCCAAGAGTGGGTAGATGTGGAAGCAAGATGGGGGAAGAGCACCTGGGACTGACAGGACTCAACAGGGACTTGAATATATTTTTCGGTCTGGTGTGACACAATACCATAACCTCAGCACAACATCAGCAAGACCTAGGATAGCCTGCACAGCAATACTTACTGTCAAGACAGCACAACATAGGATCACAGCTTATAGTGTGGTGGACAGAAACGGAGTTGAAGTGTATTTCCTGAAGATTTGTAACTTAAGGACAGAAAGGAAAATAAAAAAATCATTTAGTGAATTTAGCCGAAGGATTTTCAGAGAGTAGCCAGCGTCTGCTCTTTCTTGCTATGACTATTAAGCCAGCTTGGGACTCCATGTCGGTCATGACTGAAGAGACTCGTTTACCCTGAAATTTGAGATATTTATGGATTATAAGCTACCTTTTAAAAATTATAAATAAGATGGAGAAAGTAAGACCCTTTTACAACTATTACGTCTTAGTGAAATAAACTGGAAAAACGATGAGGCTTTGGGTAAAACTCCAAGCCACCTGAAGGCTTCCACTGACTTAATAAGGCCAAGTATTTCCTCATTTCCAATTTCTTTTTCATTATTTTTTTCTACTTCCCTTTGAGCACACAAAACCAATAAATGTGTTTTTATCACAGAAAAATAAAGTAGCACTGCTGAAATCTGCAAGAACAAGTGGGCATGGAAATGCCTGCCTTCTATTAAAAAAAAAGTTTTAATAAAGATGTATATACAAGCCTTGCAGCTCTTCAATAAGAGCCTGAGCCTGCATGTTGCTTATAGGCCTCAACTTCCCCTGAAGTCAGTGAACTATTTTACAGGAAACAATCTTGTGCTGGCCCCAAGGCAGCAAACAATATTATCTAATATATCTTTTCCATCTTGAACCTTCGCAATCATCTTTTTAATTATATCAGTTGGAGAATACCTATAAACACAGGAGAGCAGATGCACAGACCCCAGCTATTTGCTGTCCTGGTGCAAGAGGAGGTACGTGCTCCCTTCCAGCCTTGTGCTGGAAGGAGAGAAAGCTCCCAGGCTCCCCAGCCAGCTCTGTCCCACCACTGCCCCAGGACCAGCCTAAGCCCATGCCCTGCAGCAGCACTTCAGCTGTTGGCTCCATTAAAGGACTAAGGCAAACAAAGCTTGACGGCCAACAGGTCTAACTGCTACTGATAGTGCTAGGACACAGAAGTCCAACATCATGACAGCCGGCAAGTTTTTGTTTGGCTGGCTGGTGGTTTGGGTTTTTTTAATCAAAAATCACAGCCTGAAGGAAGTGGCAGTGTTTAACACCTTTACTTGCAGTAAGCAGTGAGGACATTTCAGAAGGAACATCACAAAAATAATTTTGGAGCCAGTAATTCAAAATTTTTCAAAGTAAAAGATAAATAAAATGGATTAATACTGGTAACAAGAGTTTTCCGTATCAAAAGGGGAAATCTGATAAATTGGAAGTACCAGTTAATAAAATGAACTAGCCAATTCAACTAGACAGAGAAACCCTGGGATCCGAACAGCTGCTTGCAATTTCCGCAAGTTTATAAAGGGTGCATAACCTCAAAAATTCACAGCAAGTTCATAAAAGGCTTTATAAAACATGGTGCTTGCAACCATGAGAGCAAGAAAGTAAGCTTCTGTACAGTCCCGGGAGACTTACCCCCCTCCTTTTCCCCAAACCATCCTTCATGATCTGGCCTCCTGAAGTGCCTTCTCAGACCTCCTTGGTGTCCTACCACGAGCCCAAGCAGCTTGGGCACAGATATCCCCATCACAAGCAGCAATTCTGCAGCTCCTCTTCAGGCCAGAGGAAAAGTTGGTATAAAATTTGGTGTCCCCTAGTCTGCTCAAAATGTAACACTAGAAGATTCAGCTCACATTAGGGGTTTTTTTTGAAGCATCTTATTCGTGTTTGTACTCAGAAATGTGCTCAGCTGACTTTCACTGTAATAAAGAAATATCATTCCTTTGGCACATACTACAGCTACTTAGATATTCCAGTGAGAGCATTTCTTTAATGAAAGCAATAGTAAGAAAAACAAACAAACAATTTTCTCTGCCTGTTGAACCGTGACAACTGCTTTGCCTCCTATCCACCTCCATTAACAGGGGAAGTAGTTTTCCCCAACAAGTATTTGTAATAAAAGCTGTAGGCGGTTCCAAGTTTGTAGAGATTAGCACTCTGAACTTAATTGCAGATGCTTTTGGATGCCTTTTAATACCATTTTTTTTTAAAGAAGTCAAGAGCTACAGTATACATCCAATTAAAGAACAGACCAGATCAGTTATTTACCAGGAGAAGGGCTGATTGTGTTGTAAGGCTCAGCCACACTGGTGTAAGTTAGTAGTACAACACACAGATTTACAGATCTAGGGGGGCACCCAGGAGGCATGAAACAGAAACAGCAACTGACAGAAGATGGAATGGAGACACACTAAAAAAAGAAAAAAAAAAAAAGAAAATAAAAAGGAGTCAACTCTATGTGTCATTTTATTTTTTCCTAGCAGTCTGTGACAAGACAACTAGTTTTACTGTCTGCCATTTTCTCAAGCTGCAGGAGCGCTCGGAGGAGCAGGGCTGATAGCACATCAGGCTGAGACAGTGACAAAAATTGATTTTAGCAGCAAACCAGTCCAGACAGCTCACTCAAACAGCCACCGTGAAACAGGTACACTTTGATTCAGGTATAACACAGAAACCTGCAACTCTGTGGCTAGATAGGAACTAGTGACAAGATAGCACTGTTGCAGCCTAATTAAGGTACTGGTAAAGTTACAGAGACTTTAATTTCTCAGACTCAGACACATAACATGTAACACTTCTTTCCCAGTTTCTCCCTTGCCTGTCAGTCTTACCATTACTAACAGATAACCAAAATAGCTAAAACTGCATAAGGAGCACAGAATATTTTTTATTAGGTTCTCGTTCTCCAACCTGACCTGTTTTTCAAACTCACGCTTAATCCTCTCTTTTGATACCTTGCACCATCTAACATAGAAACTGAGCAAGAGATGCCCTCTTCAGAATACTGGGCAACAGGACAGAAGACACAAAACCAAAAAGAGTTTCTCAATTCACCAGCTCCTTAGCGTCTACACTTTAAAGTCTAATCGGCAAAATTACAGACAAGAAAATGAAAAGCATTACAATACAAAAGCTGTGGCCAGAAGGTATCATGCCATCGTTATATAAGTGCCATAATAAATAGACACACTGATCATAGTCCATGAGAACTATAGGGAAAAAAAATATTTGCAGGTATGACACTATAACTTACCTTTTTAAAATTAAGATTGTATGCAAAGAAATCAGAGCATTACATTTGTTGCTAATATATCTAAGCATTAACGTTAAGTGTTCTCTTAATGCTAGACTATATTTTCATAAGCTTATTGCAACAGATCATACATATCAACTCACAGCTACATTTAGCTATATGTCTTAGGAACATGGGAAAAACCACCAGCATTAACTAGAAAAATAGCTGCCTATCTATTCTGTCTTCCCTGAGCTATGCACCAATTAAAAGATTTATCTTCCATCCAATATAAGGTGAAAAGGCTTGTCTACTTCCTGATTATAGCATTTCTGCAGAAATGGTTGCAAACACTCACCACCTAAGACATCCACAATACTCAGTTCATGCATGTTAAGGATGTTTACGTTGTGTAGATTAGTTTGTTTTGTTTGTGGTTTTTTTAAACACAGTAAGTCAGCTCACAGTATAGGAAAGTTTCAGCTATTTTAGAAACCTTTATTGGAGAAGCAAAAGAAAAAAAAAAAGGTTACTTAACTGAATTATCAGTGTCCTGATGGTGCTAGCAGACCTTGCTGTCCCTGACCAACCTGAGCCCCCTGCTTAAATAGGGAGGGGTGTAAGAAAGGCCCCAGGTGAGGCTGGTCAGAGCCATTAAGACACATTTGTGCCTCCAGGACCCTGACCTAAATATCTCAATATCTCATCCTCCCACAGTTTGGCTTATCCTAAGATAACTGCAAAGGAACAAGTAGTGCATTCCCTCGCATTTCTGAAATACATAATCCACTCTGTATTACAGCAGAGAAGTCCCTGCATTCTCCTGATGTAGGAGTTTACTTGATTGTCACAGTTAGAAAAGAACACGTTTTCACTTGTGCTGCGTGAAAAAACAGCCATGATACACGTTAAGTCACTTTTTCAGCTCCGGTGACTCACAGCAACAGGGACTGCAAATGACGCACATGTTGAGGCAATTCGGATCTTCAGAGCCATAGCAGCCAAATGAAAGGAAAATGATGCCCACTGGAGACCTGGGCCAGTAATTAATCTCTAGAAAACATTCGGCATTTCAAGTAAATTTGATCTAGAAAGTGACTAATTTTTCAGGTGTTCGCAGAAGTGTAGGGACAGAAGGAGAACAAGAACGTGCCAGAAAAAAGGAGAAGTCTCCAGCTGCTTTGAGCAGGAAGACAAGAGAAGGCTTGTGGTATCTCCACAACTTGACTTCTCTCTGTGAGCCTACTCTGTCACAGCCAGGCTCATAAAATGGCCATCTGCCTGCTACTACTTTTCAAATTTATATATGCCAGAGTCCCTGTCCTTCAGAACTTATAACAGGAAAGGAGAAAACAATAGCAACAGGCAAAAGAGAAAAAAAAACAAACACAAACAAACAAACAAAACAAAACTAGGGTATCCATTTCTGGCACTGCTGCTTTTAATTAAATCAGTGGAAAAGCGTATGACACAGATTTCCACTGTGGGTAGGAACAGAAGACTGCCTCCATGATCAAAGCATGGGTTTGATACCATACAACATATACTTTCTTTTAACTGTGTTTCATTATAAAGCTAAAAGAAGCAGCGAGCAAGTCCAGGGCAGCAAAGGTGAAGTGAACGGGACTGTAGAGGAGGTGCAACTAGCAGGAGAAGGAAAGTGAGAAGAGGTGGGCAGCAAGAGGAGAGGATAGTGAAGGGCTGCCATGGTAAGAAAGTGATACGGCTAATGGGAACCAACCGCAAGTACAGGCAAGAAAGAGTCTAATTCCAAAGGCATCTAATCCAGCCAACTGACAAACTCTTGACAGCTGCTTCGGATGCCCCCTTGTGAAGTACTCTGTGTAGGAAAGTCCTTTGGCTGGAAGACCTTCTTTTTCAGTGGTAGCTATGGCAGCTTTCAAAAAGGCTTCTCCCAGCACTAAAACCACGCATCTCATGGAGCATAAAACAACAGAAAGAGCCACACACAGCTGTGGGGCTGGCCACCGCCTGCAGGCAGTACCCTACACAAGGGTCATCAGATGGTATTTATACAAAACGATGAAGACAACAAGACAGAGAAACATTCTGCGCCTAATCATTAACAAACTAGACTAATACTTCATTCAGTGCTTGCTACAGTTGCCTTATAGCAATTGCAGACTGCACCTCCCACAGATTGCTGTTACTTAATTGAAAGCACAGATAACATCATTCTGTGTTACTTTGCTGTGTAATCTTCACCACAGTCTGTAATTAAAAGCATTAAGCAAAAGAAAGAATCGACAGGAGAAAATTATGCTAAAAACTGGGGTGAAAGTAGTCTATTTAAGTGACAAGAAAAAGGTTTGTATTCCTAGCAGAACATCAAGGAAGAACCCTGATCACAAAGATCATTTAGAGTCAACCCTCCCCTGAAATAAAATTTGAATAGGTTTTGGGGGGACCCTCCTATGTAAAAGGAAAATGCTTTGAATGGAAGCAACAAGGTCTAGAGGTCAAATGGATCAAAAATGGATCTAGAGCAAAAATGGATCTAGAGGTCAAGAGAGACTCTTACTGACTTCAGCTAGGTAAAAATCATTTTCTCCCTCATCTTCCTTACCCACCTACTGCACCAATAGTCACCACCTCTGCAAATAGATGATAGCTGTGATGGGTAGCACAATCGAGGTTGCTATCATCAGAAATGAAAATGCGCAGATGTTTTTTACTCTCTGTGGGTCTGACTGCAGCCTCAAAAGATTTGGACCAGACTAAAAAAAACAGTAATAATCACATGCTGGCACATATTACGAGTTCTTACAGGAATGCTGAAGAAACCTGGCATGATCTTCAAGGGGGAGATGTTAGCATTAGAGGAACCATTCTGAAGTTGACCATTGTAGGGCAGACTATATAAATATTACAAAACTATATTTTTTGCCATCAGATCAAAGAACATATAGATTAGCCAAGAGAGAAGATTTGTGATTTATAGTGACAAGGCAAGAATTTGGAAACAGTAAGTCCATCAGAACAATAGGAAAGAAAGATATAAAAAAGACATTTTCAAAGGTTTCCATAAATTAAAAATACAAAATCTTCCTTTGTGTGTATATTCTCATGTGACTATGAGGCAGCTAAGTAGGCTATGAAAGTCAGTGAAATGGAAAATGTAATAATGTACACTAGAGGTAAGTTTACAACAGCAGAATAACACGTATTATTGTGGTGATGTGGTCAGTACTTCAGGATCACATTAAAAGGGGCTCCGTTTCCACAATGACACACCAGTCTTTGATTAACGCACCTTACTGTGTGGATGTTTTCCAGCATGTACAACAAAACACTGGGAAGCAGTCAAGTATTTTATGTCAGCTCAGTTTCCAATTTTCTTGTACATGTCAAATTAGCAATCTGTTCTGTTTGCAAATCAGCAGCACGGAAGAAATGAATTCCACACATAAACTCAACTAGTGTGAAATAAAAGAGACAGTATAACAAAGCTTTAATGAAACTGCATCCAACATTTGGGGAAACTAATTATTTATGGAAAAGATAGACAAGATTATTCACAAGAATTCAGCAAAATAGCATTTGTAACGCTCTGATAAAACGTGAAGCACAGTATAATCTTCCTTCGGCTTGCTGGAGTGTAAACCAGCAACATTTTTCAAAGTCATTAGAATTTCAGCAGTTGATAGTAAGGAGGCTTGGAAGTGATTTTTTTTTTTAATTGGTATAAGATGTTAATAGCAAAATTGGAGTCTGATGAGGATGCTTGTGTGGATGAAGCTACTGTCTCCATTGCCAAGGCAAGATCGTATAAGAAAAGCCATCACAGAGCTCTGTAGTGCCATCCTACAGCAGCAGCTTAGTAGGGACAAGTTCTTCTCAGCCCTGATAGATCTCAAACACACCACTCAGAACTCCCATTCAAGTGGGTCTACTGAGTGTAAGGGAGATCAGCAAGACACCAAGTAGATATAAATATTCTGATTTTTTGCAGTAGATATACTCCGCTTATGCCTTATGTTTGGGGTTTTTTCCCCTCGAGATGTAATGAGGTGACCAAGCAAATGGCTTCTCTTTGACACAACAGTCTTTTCCTTTGGAATTCCTAGAGTGAAAGGGAGAAAGATGATTACCCTTTTAATAACAGAAATATATTCTTAAGATTTAGTGAAGTTGATTCCTGTACAATTGTCAAAAACTTGATAGCCACGAACTTCTGTTATTCGGAGAGAACATAAAGTACTGGCATGGGTAATGTGAGTTTCCTTCAATAGCTAAAATTTTCTCACTGGGTTTTAGAAAAATTCTCAGTTGATATTGGTAGCTACTTCTGCTGGAAAAAAAAGGTATTGTGTGTGATGGTTAGATACAAACATGCCAAATCTCTTCTCCTTATTTGAAGGCACTACAAAGAGTTTATTTTCACAAAGAGAGAAAATATTCTTCATTCTAGACAGCTAATTCAGTGTAAAAAAATCAGTAAAAATTAAAACTTGTGTTGCTTTATGTGAGCTATTTAGTTAGGATAAAATCTATAAAGGCCATGAGAGTTCATATTGATTCCTTGACTGAAATGAAAACTACCATCTGATCTGCATTAGGATTTTACCGCCCAGTCATTCTGAAGTTATTTTTTTCTTTAGCAAATCCACTGCCAAATGTTTTTTCTCTCGTTGCTCTAATCCAGTCTACTTCCTCTCTGTCAAGTCTGTCAAACAGCTAATGGTTGGTACACTTGAGTGTATGTTCTAGTTCAGCTGATCATTGCAACTGAACGGACACCTACTCACTTTTGGGCTACTCTTTTTCCGAACTAGCTGTTGAAAAAAGACCAAGAAATTTACTTTGAAAGCTTTCCTCAAATCAACTTTAAATTAATAGCTCTTACACCCTCCTGAGCACATCCCTTGATTTTATTTGTCTTTCTTTGGATTGTTTCAGAGAGACAGGCTCTTGTAACCTCCTCTAGTGATACAAGCCATGCTTCCCCATATCTACTCCAACTTGATTCCACTTGGATCCCACCTTTCTAAACACAGGTGACTATATCTGTACATAATGTTTCAGGTAAGGACTGGCTGTGATTTTAATGGCATTAATGCTCTCTCAAACTCTAACCAAACCTCACCCAACACATCACAGCTTTTATTTAAAGCCAAAATTTATCAGTGAG
The DNA here is from genome assembly GCA_013396915.1 of Stercorarius parasiticus. Lineage (NCBI taxonomy): Eukaryota > Metazoa > Chordata > Aves > Charadriiformes > Stercorariidae > Stercorarius > Stercorarius parasiticus. The sequence continues at coordinate 231,282 of VWZL01001512.1, read as the reverse complement.
CATAGATGACACAGCAGAAGGCCAGCAAGAACGTCTCCAAATTAGCAGAGACTTGAGATAGTGAAGATTAAAATTATTCTTTGAAGCACTTTTACATTTAGAGAAAAGGTACCCAGCATAATCCAATCTTTATTTTTGAGACTATGCCATCGAAAGCTTTCCTATGAAAAGGTCAAATTGCACCAGAGGCGTTTGGCAGATTATGGGCATCAATACAGGCATCATGAGGTAACTTATCAGCACTATATTTTTGTGCGTTAAGAAGTGCAGGTGGAGAGAGAAGCTGAAAGGACTGGATTACCAAGGAATTGGGCTGGTTTGAGCCATCTTTGATGCTACTGTCAACACGTCAGTGAAATTTCTGTGCCTCATCCAAAGCATACTCAATATAGTAGGAACACTTGCCCTGATTTTCATAGGGTTTCAATCAGGCCCAGGGAGAACTAAAATTCAGCCTCAGATAAGCCTTACACAAAATGCAATGCAGGTGGTTAGGAGCTGTTGTATTTCAGCTTCAGATTGAATCTGAAGTGAATCTGTTTTTCAAGAAGTATTTCAGAGAACATCTGGATTCTAAAGTTAAACAAAATGAAAGTTTTGAAAAATATTATTGTAGCTCTGAAGAGAAACCCTGCTTAAGTCCTATTTTTTATTTGGCGAAGATTGGTATATCCTGATATTATTAAAATTCATAGGCTTCTTGCGTGTAACACCTTACAAGGATTTCAACTTCTCTTTATAAGGAGTTATTGGTTCACTTAAAAACATAGCCATACAGGCAATCTGCATTTAGAGAGGAGAAACTCTTCCTTTCTTTCTCTTCCTGTCTGTCTTTAGAGATTAATCAGGAGTTTGGTCCCTCTCTACACTCATTTCTTTTCTGCAGAAAGAACCAATATATTTTGATTTAAGATGATGCCTCTTGAATGAGAATTCGACTAAATCTCTCATCTGTCTTTGCAAAGAACTGCAAAAAGATAATGACTGAATGATCATCACAAAACCAGCATAAAAGATTCCCCCAAAATGCCTTATTTTTATGACACATGTGTTGAGTTCCCCCCAAAAAACAGTCTGGGGAATACATTTACCTCTGCTTAGTCAGATCATCGTAGGACTCTTACCCCATGTTGTGGTTTTGGCCAAACTGGCCAATGGCTGGCAACAGATGCTTCCCCCCAGCCTCTTGTACACGGAGAGGAGGAGGAGAGATAAAGAGATTTACAAGTTTAGAAGAAACTAAACTACTTTAATGAAATATTAATAATAAAATAAAAAAGGAGAATAATGAAATAGATAGAGTATATACAAAACCATATTAAGCTCCTAGGATGACATCACCGGCAGGCACTGGGGAAGTCCCAGACTGGAATCAGTGACGGGTGGGAACTGGAACACACGGATCGGGATCAAAGGCAGACGAACAGACAGGGTCCTCCTAGGATGTCGGCCATTGAAGGAAGCGAGCTAACCCTTTGATCCCTCAGCTTTTATACTGAGCATGGGGCAGATGGGATGGAATACTCCTGTTGGTCAATTTTTGGCCACCTGTCCTGTCCACTCCTCCCTGCAGGTGGGACCCCTCTATGCCTTTCTGTTTCCAACCCTCCAATGGGGCAAATAACAAAATTAGCTGACCTTGGTTGTTACAGCAATAAGTATAAGCAAGAGCCTCTCTGCATACCATTCCTTGGCACAAACTGTCTTTTCACTCTGAACGAACCGTTTCAGACACAGCATGCTGTTAATTTCAGAGACTTAGAAGAGGCCTAGCTAAGAAATAAAATTACTGAACAGGAAGTTGGTTCTGTTTTACCTCAAACCAAGACACCCCAGAATGAACTGGAAGTTCATACTGAGGATGACTTGATGTATCTAATCTGAAGTTGATGAAAAGGTTTCAGGTTTCTAGAGCTTTCAGTATAATTTCTTTCACAATCAATAAAAGCTGTTTCCAAAATAAAATACAAAAAAAAGGATGTAGCAGACTTCTGTTTCTATAATATTAAAATATAATGAAACTGAAGGCTCCAAGAAACGTGGTGACTTATTAGAACCATTTGAAAGCCAGAAGTTAATCACAGCAGCTACACCAAAGAGAAGAGACAATCCTGCCTTGAATTGGACTCCTTCATCTCTAAAATACATCAGCTGGTCTCCTTTTCCTTTGTGAAATGATGACAAAATAGCAAAGTCAGACAGGCAGAAGTCAGGAAGCTCCAAATCCATAGTAGGAAACTGGAGATCCCTAAACGCACCTCTGCACTCCCTCCCTTCAGTTACGCTTGGGCTATATCAAAAACTCTGAGCTGTGGATGGGAAGAAGATGACCTATTTCTACATGTCTCCACAGGCCTTTCTGCCTCACAAGACGAAGGTGGCTGTGTGTGCCTGCCCTCCAGAGCGAGTGGGCAGAGCCTGGAAATGATCATCCGCTGTTCCACTTTCTAATGTAGAAACAGTAGGTGTACCAACAAATCTTCAAAACACATCACAACTACTTTGATAAAAGCTTAAATCACTGTCCTATTAGTCCTTTGTCCTAATAGGTATTAAATTGTTACAGAAAAATAAAAGGTAGCCAAAATTAATGATCATATGGAAGACAACTGTCTAGAAAGGAAAGGGGAGTATTTGATTTCTACTGTTTAAAACACTAGCAGTGTCCTGTTTGCTAATGGAAATTAAGTGAGAATCCAGTGGCATTTAAAAGAAAAGTCTTCCTTCTCTCACTCTGACTGTATATTTTTTTTGCAGAATGCAGGGTCCTGGTCGGAATCTTGCCTGGCTTTGCCTAACAATAGAATATTAGAGCTTCTTTAACTTCTCATTCAGAGAAATGTAATTTTAAAAACATATTCTCTCAGCCATTTAATCCTCTCAGTTTATCCGGTGGTCATAGTGTGTTGCACAGGATCTTCTTGCCGCAAATAGAGCCAGACTTTTTTTCTAAACCAGCTATTCCCAAGCGTGGAGCCAGTGTGAAGCCGTCTTCTCTTCATGGAGCCAGCGGTTTGCAGGCAGCAGTTGCGTATGGGAAGGAAATCCCTTTTCACTGGATTCTACTGCCTTGTAAATACCGACATTATCTGCATATACAAAAGAGCCCATGTGCAGTGCTGGGTGGCTTATAGAGGAGGGGAAACAGAAAAGTTAAAAAGTTCTTAGCAATGCCAGTTACTAGAGAAATGCAGCATTTAAAACCTTGTCCAGATCTTGTGCTTTACACCTAGCAAACTGAGCCCCCGAGAGTTTGTGCCCAAATTGAGTTCTGGAAATGAACTTCACAGCTTAGAGGCTTCTCTGCATCATTAGAAACGATGCAGGCAAGAAATCTGTCAAAAATATTGTACCTAAGGAGTGCCATCATACTCCCATTTTAGTCATTGTTTTTTTTAAAAATGAGTGTAACGATCCACAGTGCTACACCTCTGTGCTTACAGCTGCCATTAATAACGCCGGGGCTCCAGAGGCAGCAACACCTGTCTTACCATAAGGTTTGTCTTTGCAGGGCCCTTCCCCATCTATTCTCCCTCATAAACACAAGCAAACATGAAACAATGCCAGTTTTTTCAAATGGTAAATTCATTGCGGGAACATCACTCGAAGTACCAGAAACCTTGCTGCTTTTATAAATCCTTTCTTGTAATAAAAGCTTTGTTGCTTACATAATTAAGTCCCTTGGAGGCAGCATGCTTGGAATGGATTGCAAAATAAGACCTTTATTTTCCTCTGCCTTTCTTCAGCAATCCCTCATACATCTATTTTTATTTAAAAAATTTTATTTATCTCTGTTACTAATTCCACTGTTGAAGGTTGCCAAATTTATATGAAGCTCTATCAGTCTCTTTATTAAAATGATAAGTTTTTAATACAGAAATGAAAGAATCAAAGACGTCAGCAAAAAGGACTAAAATTAATGAGTTTTTTTTCCACCTGGCAAGGCCCTCCATCAACTCTCATGCCCTAGGATATGTGGAAAATAAAATTAACATTGTAATCAGATTTCCTAAAATGTCAGCTGATAATAAAGGACATGATGATAATATTGGGAAACAATAAATTGTCCTACATACGGAGAAAAGTTTCCCAAGGGGGAAGATAATCCCTATGTCTTCCTTCTTACCACTCTGAGTTTAATAAAGTATTAGTTAATACACTGTTGAAATAATCACACATTAAACTTCTCCACTCAGGCCAGCCTGTCCTGAAAATAATGTCCTGGAGCTGTATCCCACTCAGGTATCGGCATCCCACCGCCCCGTGTGCCTCACCACCACTGTGAGAGGATCCAGTCCAGGCTTCCACACTGCACAGGTCCATCCCTGCCACCTGCGTTCGGGGCACAAACCAAAAGAAACACTTTGCTGCTCAGGAAGATGATTCTCCTACAATCTCAGCCTAGCACGTAAATAAATCTAAAGGCACTATTTTATTCTTCATCATTTGTAGCTTTGTCCCAGGCTGTATATAGGCTGTCTCACGTACTCCCCTATATCTATATATAATGAACAAGGCAGTCTGCAAAATAATTACCTGATCCTAAGGCTTCTATTTCCTAATGTGCCATGGACTGTAATAAGCTGTATTGTTAGTGTTTCCTCCGTGACGTTGCCTTGCATTGCATGCTCCTTTGAGTAATCGCACATTATTACAACTGGGAGCTCCCAGCTTTCCGATCCTAGGAGAATACCACCATACCGCACAAAGGGCAGGCAGCTACTCATAGATCTTTCTCTAAATTATTCAAATATAAATATCACTGGTTTATAAGAAAGCTGCAGATGGGTACATAATAAGCCCCAAGCCCTTAATCTTTCATTCGTGAAGAGTAGTATTCCTCTTCCCTGCCAAATTCTATCACTGAGGCTGTGTTCTTTCGAGCAGATCTAAATCTTGTTGTTCTTGGATACAAAGAACACAAAACTGTCATTATGATGTTAACACAGCTATTGCGATGTTATCCTAACATCTTTCAAACAAACATCTTACTTAACAATTAATCATTTTCGTCTTAGAAAGATGCATGTACACACTTAGTCAAAGTTATTAAAAATCTGCAACTACAAATTATATTATGCTAAGTGACTACTTTTGAAACTTCTGGACAAAATGACTTGCACTGGATAAGTATCAGAGGCAAGATGAAATTTTTCTGCTAGTTTGCTATTCTCACACCAACTCATAGTTTTATAAGAAACAATTTTGTTAGGTCTCAAATAGGTAAATAATCCTTTGCATGTAACAAATTATTTCTCAGTCCTTAAAAAGGAGATGAAACACACCATCAAGTACACGTTCACCCTTATTCAGTAAAGCTCTGAAGTACCTCTTAAGCGCTCCCCACAGGACCCAAGCCAAATGGAGACATCAAACAACTGTTAACTGAATATATTGTACAAAAGACACAAAAAGTCTATCCCTTTCTCCCAACATTTTGCTATTAAATTCAGTTTGTGCAGCTCCATCCTTTAAATATAATGGCTCAGCCTCTACCGTTTTTCAGTGGGATCGGGACTAGCCTGAAGGAGCTCTTTCTGTTCTCTCTGGTGTCACCATCATCCGCAGCCACGCTGAACATGAGGAACTGTTCTGCGCCTTAGCATAAGGGTAGCCATTTTGCGTCTTGACATCCATGTCAATTTTTTTCCATCAACCCAAAGATGACGTATAAGCAGGTCATTGCAAAAGAAGCTTTTGTTACAGCTAATTACAACTGTATTACATTACAAAGTCACAACAAAGTCACATTACAACTAATGTGCCCTGGTTAAAAAAAACCTGCAGAAGTCTCTCCTTGACCAAGTAGAGACACAAATTTAAATTCCCATTCATTCTTACACAAAGGCTCATCACGTAAATCTTACTAACCTGAAAGGCTGCTGTATACCCAACCATATTAGAAATCCTTTCAAAGTTGGAATGGAGCCAACTATAAAGTAAAAAACAAACCCAAACAAACAGAAAAAAAACCCCAACTTATTAAGAAAATGGAAAGTTAGACAAGTTAGACGAGTGTACCACCACACTCTAAAAACTTTCCTGCACCTCCTTTGCCAGGTGTTTCAAGTTTGAGGGTTTTTTCCTAATAATACTGCTCTAATGGTAGTGAAACATGTGTTTTAGTTTGCAGGAGAAAATTACTTTTTTTTGACAGCAATAAGCTTTATCCTAGAACCCCCAATATTTTAAAAGATGTCTTTCCCCATATCATTGTCTTCACACTTTCTCACATTGAAGACCTCTGCTAAATCAGTGAAAATCAATGAAGTGCAATCATAATAATGTCTCAGATATTTTATTTTGCTACTCTATGCACTGCTGAGAAAACGTGAAAAGGAAATGCGTTGCCAAAACTATGTAGTCGGCCATTTACCTCCACTGTGTTCATGGTGTGAATGAAGCAGCTTAGAGCTGGAAGCAAGCATTCAAACAGAAGCAGTTAACCAGAAGAAATACAGAGATTAAAATAAAAGGCTGGAGAGAAAGAAGAAAAACAGAGACGAGGAAATGATACCATTAAGGAAAGAGACAACATGACAAGGGACCGAATAACACTAGGCTAGAGAGAATGGCTCAAACACTAGGCTTAGACTTTGAAGAATAAAAGACTTCTGCAAATGAAATGGCAACAGCCCTGCTTGCAACAATAAATGCTTTTATCTCCTTTTTTTTCCTACCTTTAAGTTTCTAGCAAGGATCTTGCTGCTGGTGAAGTGTTCCTACAATTTACCAAAGCAGCAAAACATACCAGGAGAATGAAGAAATAATTCAGCTTCTTCCAAGCTATGTTACGTGGAGATTTTGCACCCTCTACAGGTCCAGGAAGATATAAATATACTCATCCTACAATAAAATACAATAGCTATAAGCATAATTTCCAATTCCAGCAACAGGAGATTTTGTGGGGGTTTTGAATGTGGTATTTATGGGTGCTGTATTTATGGGGAAATAGTTTTTTTCCCCCTTTCAGACCTTCACAACTGCTCTCCTTCAAGAATCGAGCCGTATATGATATTTATTTTTCCTTTTGCACTCTGACTGACTACAGAGCACTAAGTACCCTGTTAGCTGGGTTCAGGGTAATTGAAGTGACCATAAGGCTTCTTTAGATAAAGTTATTTTCTTCACTACTTGGAAATATTAGAAGTGGTTTTAAATGACAAAAATCTACAACATATTTAGCCTCATCTAAACACAATCATCTTGTACATCACTATATATCAAGTTAGACAGTCTTTCTTCTTCATGTATTAGTTCACAGTCTTTGTACTTCTCTGGATGACTTTTGACCATAAATGGTAAGACTGAAAAAACAGCATCAATCATACAATTTCTTTTAGAGATAAGATGATTTTGGTGTCACTTGGAAGGATTCAACAAAAAGATACTCTGTATTCTAAAAAAAGGTGTCAATATTAGAAGCTAAACAAATATATCACTGTAATCATGCAATGAAAATTCACTGTGTAAAAATCATTCAACCTAATACACTAGCACAAAAATCAATATAAATAGATATAAGAAATTAAATCAATGGAGATTGAACTTTATTTCCTCAAGAGAGAGTTGCCCTCTAAAATATTAAAAGAGAAAAATCTTGACAGTGGCTGACAAAGGAGCAAAATAAAAGATATTGTATTTAAGATGAAAATGAGTTTGATGGATTTGGTAAAACCAGTTATATTACAGCGCACCCTTATCTGATACATCTGCCCTACTACATGCTACACTGCAGCAAATATAAACAAAGGCAGTGATTGATGATAAAAATTTATGATGAAAAGACATGTTGGACTAGTATCAAGTGTATTCCAGGGAAAGACTGTATACCACTTCTCCTGATGACTTCAATGTGTATTTAAAACAGACAGCTGCTTTCAATTGATTTTGAAACCTCCATTGACGTCAATAAGAAAACAATGTCAGCAAAAGATCTACAATAAAATATGATGAGCTTTAAGAGCAACTGCGCTTTTGGTTATTTATTTTTAAAGTACTTTGTTGCTTTCAGTGGGACTCAGATGAAAAACATATCTACATTTAAGAGTATGAGCATCCTACTTTCTCTACCTCTCTTCTTTCTCTCCGCATCTCTCATTTCTCAATCTCTAACCTCTTTGTTATCCTCTGCACCTCCTACACAGAAGCCATTCCTAACTCTTTCCCTGGTTTTCCCACCAGTTATGCTTCCATATTCTTCACAATTTACTAAAGATCAGCAATAAAGTCATTCTCTTCAAGCTTTGTTATTAGGCTTTATAGATTATCATGCTAAGGAAGAATTCATTATTTATGCCCTTCAGGTACAGAAAACTTAGAAGATAATATAGACTAGGTGTAAGCATTGCAATTTAGTTTTCACAACCAAAAGACCTTGATGTATAATTCTTTCTTTTTAAAAGTTCACAGTTAACATCCAGGTAATCCTAATATGCTATAGGGGCCACATAAATACATTAGGAAGGTTTGAACATATCTCCAGCTACAAAAATAGCTTTAAGATCAAGAATAAATTAGGCCAAAAATTGAAGGAAGAATGGCAGAATCTCCTTCCAATGATCTAGGGAAAGGTAGGGCCTGTGGTCTTCATGCCTTCATAACACCAGCGAGTTTTTCAAGCTTTCTTCTACTTCTAACATAAAAAATAATCATAAAGCCACTCGAAGTGACCAAGTAAAAGAATTTCCTTGGGAAAAAAAATCCCAATTTTTCTCTCTTTCCTTAAAACATGGTGAAGTTGGCTGTTATTTCTAAAGCTATTTAAAAGGTGGATCTGTGTAATTGGGCTGTTAGTCCAGCTTTGGTAATAATTTGATTTCTTGAATAAAAGAAAATAAGATTGTCATAATACCTATCCTGAATCGACTCCAGCATATGATTGTCTTCTCTTGCCAAACAAGGTTGTAAAATTTCAATTGGAAGCCCATCTGCAGAGAGTCACAGGACACTTCCTCTTTACCCATAAACACCAACCACGTTTAAGACTAGAAAATTCTGATGTAAAAAAAAAAAGTCTGTAGATGAACAAGAAAACAAAAATTTAAATCAGGAGTGTAACAGTGTAATACAATGAAACAACTCTGTTTACATAAATGTGGTTAAGTATATCCCCTTTCTTGACAAAAGTACATCTATTTTAGTAAGGCCTTTAAATAAAAGACTGCCAATTCTCTTGTAGCAGCAATGACATCAATAAGCCATCGTCTAAGCCATTTAAAAATCAGTTCTTTCCGGTTACTAAAGGTAATTATCTTCTCAGGTAATTTGCTGGATGCCACCCGGGCTTATCTGCTTGTTCATATTCAGAAATAACTGCATGAGGTTGAGCTGACATGCACCTGACGATCACCATCAGTGCTTCAGAGCACAAAGAGCTGGATTGCTGCCACACCAGTACATTTCCTCACAGACCGCAACTTTCCTGTACTCTCTTCCATGACCGGCCACTGTCACTCCCTTCATACTCCTTAGCTCATGCCATCGGAGTTGTCAAGGTATTTATCTGGATCCAAGATGTTCTCTCAGCTCTTTTCTAAAGTGAACTGCAATGTAAGAGCTCCAAAATTTAAAGGAGGAAAGGAAGAGAGGAAGGGACCTAAAAGCAAAGAATGAGCAGCAATCAGACTGCACAATTCTTGAATTGAAGAAAGCCTTCACAGGATTTAACTCAAGGCTCTTTTTTAGACGGTCAAAGTACCTCCTCCTGGAGAAACACAACATACTTGGCTTGGGATTCAGTGGAGCTTTGATGATTCAGGTCCAATGCATTTCTAACGCTGGTCTTAGAGTTTTGGTGAAAAGTTTCACTTCAGTGTTGGTAAAATTGGTGTCTTGCAACCACCCCAAAGGCAGCTGCTGCAGGCAGATGTTTCCAGTAAGTACTGAAAATCCATGACATGCTGCCAAACTTGTGTTCTGATCATTGCACTCAAGGAGGCGAGAATCAATCAAAGCATTTTAGATATGTCTGTCTCACATACTGAACTTTCATCACTGCTGATATACTGCTTCATACTGACATTTTGAGATACACAACTTGACATAGTGCAAATAAGACCAATGGAAGTAGTTCTGTCTCAGTTAGAGTAGATATTTCCTGCTATAAGTTGTTGTGGTTTGTTTACTTATGTTTTTAAAGAAAGGATGAGAGAATACAACAACTCAAAAGCACACTGAAGACTGGGAGTGTCAGGGTACAACACAAAAGGTCAATGATTTGGCTTCACTGATTGCCACAGGCATCCTATAGGAAGGCCACCTGCAAGTCAGTCACCTCCAGCAAGGTGAGAGACACACTTTGAACATCACTGCCATGTTTGCCGTTCCTACATCGACACTCTGCAGTTTGGGGATGCCTAGGACCAGTTGCCCAGGGAAGGCTACCAGCCTGCCCAAGGCGGGGTGGGGCCATGACTCAGCTAAAGCACAGAGGCACATGTGGCTTGATCTTCACCCATACTGAGCACTGAAAAAAAGCCTGGAAGGCTTTTAGACTCCCATAAAAACAGGTTTTATTAGCCTATTTATAACAATATTTGCCGCCTTCTATAGAGATAAGGCAATTAGGTAAAACGGAAGCATAAAGGCTTTATGAACAAGTTTTTGCCACTCCCTGACAGATTGATAGCTTACTGAGTTGCATTAGACTTTGTACCTTCATCCCTAGGAATTGCTTTCCACCACCTCCAACCCCTGGCCAGCTGCTGGACAGATCCTGCTTCTCCTCAGACATGTGTCTTGCTGCAACATGCCCAGCAACGGTGCCCAGCACAACCCTGCAGCCCCTTTAGCCTGCCCCAGCTGAGCAGCCTCCAAACTACCATCAAGGACAGACCAGCTCCACCTGCCTCCACACAGATAAAGCTCTTCTTAAAGCAATGCAACAGGCACCCTACACCCTAAACCACAGAGAAATACGTTACCATCTCCGCCATGGTCAAAGGCTGACCTGCTCCACATCTCTCTGAACACACAGCAGAAAGAGGTGTATCTTACATGGGGAGAGGATACAAAGAACTGCTCTCTAGTTATTGCTCTTTAGATATTTTGCAGACACCCCAAAAGACCTCAACGGATTGCGCCCTGAAGCTGCACAAAGGAAGCCCCCAGCAGGCACGAGGAAGGGCTCAGCACTGTTGCAGATCCTATGCAAGTAGCATGGCCAGACAACAGCAGAAAGAAACATGATCTCAAGGTCCATGGCTGCTCCTCCCCACTCTCATTGCGTTAGTACCAACAAGGCCACTCTTGGCTGGGACACAACTGGTCCAAATGTTAAACAAGTGGGAGGAAGAGAGTTACTCTTATCTCGTAGCATCTGTATCTGTGGGCACAACCTAACCTTAAGAAGAAAGTGCACAAACAGGTATGATGAAATGCTCTAGTTAAGGAGAGCAGCAAATTGAACCTTGTCCCACTGGCTCCAGGTGTTCAATGGGGTGAAAGAGGGATCACAGCAATGAGGAGTTGATGGCAGCTTCATCCACTCAGCCCCTCTCAAGGAACACAAGTTGTTGCAAGCACATCCATCTGCTGGATCTGTGCTGTTTTGAAGGCCTGGGATCCAAGCAGCTCCTTAAATCCTTGTTTCTCCTCCTTTCTTTGGTTGTTTAGATGTCACATTATTCAGCAATTTTAAGTCCCTCCCTCCACTGCAAACTGTCTTTGATGCTCTCGGGAATGTGATTCTTTAGCAAAGAGTGGGGATTTCCATGTCTTCCCTCTTCGGACCAGCTTTTCTGAGGAGAGCTGGCTATTGCTATAGTCAGGCTAGTGACAGGAAATTGACGGACAGGGCCCTTAGAAGTCAGTCAGCCCAACAAAAGAATCTTTGGCTGGGCAACAAGCCCCCAGCAGAAAAGGGACCCCCTCATAGAGTGCTGAGATGGGTACGTAACACAGAGGTCAGTCTCCAAGGTGGATTAGAACGCAAAATAGGTTCCTTGAAAAGGGATGATACTCACACAAGCTGTAGGTTTGTGGTTTGCTACAGTGTAATTCCAACCAGTCACAGTGTCAGACGAAAATACACACACAGACATCATACAGCTGAAAATTTGATCAAAGAGAAAGCACAGTTTAGTCCGACAGATAATACTTAAGGCAAATCTGGACATCATCTGTTTCAGCTGACCTATAATACCAGACTGGCTAAGTCCATAAAGGCTTACAGCACATTTGCACAGAGAGGGTTGGCTTGAATAGAAAGTGAAGCATCCGAATTATAAACAATTTTGAATTGATCAAAACTGGTGATCATTTACCTTCTCCCACCACTTACTAGTTTTACAGAAGTAAATTATTTAAAAAGTGTCCATTTGGAAACCTCAGGTCTTAGAAGACAGGATTAGAGGGAGGAAAAGCGTTGAAGACTCTCTTTAGACACCTGGATAAAAAAAAAAAAAAAGAAAGGGCCAACTATGGTTGGTTCTTATACCTTTCAGACCAAGATTTGTTGCAATTAAAGGTAAGTTGTAGCTCGATCTCAACATTTTCTAGTCTGTTCTTTACATGATTTTAGTCAGCTGCTATTGCTGTAGCACCCAAGCATCTTCAATAATAAATTAAGCAATAGGTATATGTCATAGGCTTGGTGTAAATGTTTGTCAATGTAATCAGAAGTCAGTGCAGAAGAGTAATATGGGCCTTTCTGGCCTTAAAATCAATGTACCATTATTGATTTTATAAAATCTCTATAGGTTTGTTTCTGTCTTTTTTATGTACATCTTGCTCTCTCTTCCTGTCAAATTCCTCACATCTCTTGCAGTGGCTTTGTATTTTTCTTTTTTTTTGGGTGTTGGTTTGGTAGGTTTTTTCCATATTTGTTTTCAGCAGAGGAGACCTCCTCCCACTGCTCGTGTTTGAGCATATTGGAGTTGTCATGTCAGTTTGAAAATTTTGTTTCCCTGCCCTACTTCCCTCTCTCTCTGCTTCATATCAGTTCTGCAAGGTGTGATGACACAGCAGAAAGGTGACAATAAAGCTTGGTTAAGCCAGTGGCTTGGAAACCAGGCCGAGGAGAGCAGGAGGAGATTTTGTTCAAACGTAAACCCAGAACATAAACCTGCCAATGAACTGAAAATATCGCCCTGTAAAAGCAGCTTAAATAATGCAAGTGCACAAAAATTTTAAGAATCTCATCAGCCATCATGGTTAGAATGCACTAGTGGCACGATAATTCACAGTCGCCTCTATATTTTGATAGGCAAACGTTGCCAGTCCAAGCATAAAACATTTGATTGTCCCTCACTCACACTGTACAACTCACAAGACGATACCAGTGGAACTTGCACAACATGTAAACTGGTAGCCAGGGGTCAACAATGAGCAAGAAGGAGTTTGTAGAAATATAAGCAAAAGAAAAAAGAAGACTCGAGAAGCAGAGAATCCCTACTCTGACAAACACGATGTCATGTGTTGCCTGTAAAACGCCATGTGTTTCCTGTAAAAATAACAATAAAACTAATACTGTGAAAAGGCAGAAAGATCAGCCTTGCGAACTAGCTGGCTGGTGAGCGGATGCAGAGCACCACGGACACTCTTCTGGGGAGGGTCACAGAGCAAGGAAGGAGCCGGGTGAGGGGCAGTGCCTGAGAACATACAGTCAGCATCATCCATGCAAGTCTCATGCGCCGTGCCTGAGACCTGAGTTGCCTTTTTAATCACCCCAGGGAGACTTCCCCAGACCTTTTCGACGTAAAATGTTTGCCTGGTGTCTGCATCCACGTCTGCTTTTGTCCTTCTTTGAGCTGGGGTTATTTAAAAAAAAAAAAAAAAAAAAAAAAAAAAAGTTGAAATAACACACTTTTTGATGAGACACTGGTCTCTGCATTTGTGCCAGCATATCCAGAATAGAAACATGAGAAAGTGGGGGAATTTAATATATAATGTACAATTATGGCTGGTACTGTTTAGAAGCTATAGCAAAAATGCATGCAATTTTAAAGGTGATTAGAAAAACTATTTTGAGAAATGAGATAAAGTTACAGCTAAATTGGGCACTGAAAGGCCCCTCGAGTGCAAAAGGCAGGAGGCCTCTAAAACCCACTGCAAAGTGGGACCACAGCTCTGATGCTTAACATCAGGTCTCTGAACCCATATTAACATACAGAAATAAATCGCACCACTCTTGGAAGAACTCAGCACTCGTAGTGCCTGTTGAAAAGCATTCAGGCACCACAGCCACAAGCACCGTACTGAAAACCTAACTAGCTGGAGTCATAAAAGTGAGAGTCGGGGGAACCCCTCCCGTTATTTACTCTTGTAGCAATCCTCCCGTTGAGTTTGATGGCCTGGATTTCACCTCAGCTTCCAAACGTGAAGCAACTTTTTCCTCCAAACAGCTGTCAGCTAAGTAGCCCAGCCCTCCCAGGCCCCTGGCTCTTGATTTCTGAGGCACTCTGTTCACATGAAGTTTCCTGCAGCCTTTAAACGTCAGCCCTCTGAATGTATTTTGACCCTACACAAAAAGCAGGGGCGTTATTCGGCCTAAAGCACTGCCTGTAGACAAGCTGCCCTCACAAATCCCTTTAGCAGCCTCCGACACGCCGCTGATGCTGACTGCCATTTTAATTGAACGCAGGGAACCGATACCTTCACAGGGACTGACACCGTGGTCTTGTGGGGAGCAGGACGGGAGCCCACCCCTCAGCAGAGACAGGGAACGCAGAATCCAGGTAACGTTAAGACCACGTTCCCTTTGAATGAATTCCTCTGGCAACAGTGGGTGAGCCTAATGTTTTCCTGGGATAAAGGGTGGAATTTCAGGCCATTTGTCGCCATTTAACTGAGAAAATCCTTCAACGGCCGGGACACCTGTTGCCTCACGCACTGGTTCTCCTGGCACCTCTCAGGCTCTCCCCGCTGCGGAAAAACAAGCGCAAAGTGCCAAGTTCATCACTAACGGATTTTCCTTTCGCTTGTTCAACGCAAAAACAAACAAACAAACTCACTCCTCTTAGCATCAGGCTTCTGTAGCCAACGAAAATCCCAAAGTCACGGGCATCTCCTGCCTCCCGTGGAAGGAAACCCCGGGCGGAGGCGGGGAGGGCGGGGGAAGGCGGGGAGGGACCCGGCGGGGCGGCCCAACGCTTTAAAGCGCCTTCGGGCCGCCGTGGGCACACACGGGCGGACAGACAGACATCCACCCACCGGCCGGCACCATGGCGAGCCCTTGCGTGGAGCTGAGCAACAAGACGAAGATGCCCATCCTGGGGCTGGGCACTTGGCAGGTACCGGGACGGGCAGGAGGGCGCGGGTCCGGCGGGCGCTGCCAAGATAAAAATAAAATATTAAAAAAAAAAAAAAAA
>VWZL01001512.1:178027-215922 GCA_013396915.1 Stercorarius parasiticus | reverse complement strand
CGTCCCTGCGTGGGGGGTCTGGAGGGGATGGGGTGGTCAGTCTCGCCGCCCGCTCGCCGGCCATCGCGGCCGCTTGTGTAACCGGCCAGGCGGGGCAAGGCGGGGGGGCGCGGGGGGAGGATGAGAAGAAAAGGTCTCGGGAGGGAGCAAAAGCGAAGAAGAAAAAAAAAAGGCAAAAAGGCCGATGAAGGTGGAGGGAGGCAAAAGAAAGAGGAGGGGAAGCAAAAGAAGGAAGCGACAAAAAAGCAGCAAGTTGCGAAAGGCTGCCCGGCTCGGCCCTTGTGGCTGGCAGCCCTGGGACGGGGTCACTGGCTGATGGCAGCCCTTGTGCCACGGAACTGCCTTCCTGGGGAAGGATTTGGGGAAGGTAAACTGGCAAAACTGCTTGGGCAACACTGAGAGCAAATACGGGGAAATTATTAAATTAAGCTTGGAGTTACGCTGCTGGAAATGGCAGAGTCCAAATATCCCGCAGAAATGAACTTTCTGCTCTGTTCCCTTCCCCTACAAAAATGCCGTTTGCCTGGAGAGTTGAAACTCGGGTGACAAGGGAACTTCCAGCTGGAAAGGGAGACTCTGCAGAGCTATCGCAGCTGCAAGCGCTGGCAGAGGGCCATGGAAAAGCTCATGGTTTGGTTGTGCTTGCTTTCAGGCTCCTCCAGGAAAGGTGGAAGAGGTGGTGAAGCTTGCTATTGATGCAGGCTACCGCCTCTTTGACTGCGCCTACTTCTACCAGAATGAAAATGAAATAGGGAATGCAGTCCAGCAGAAGATCAAGGAGGGGGCTGTGAAACGGGAAGACCTCTTCATTGTTACTAAGGTACAAGGATGCAGGATTACTGGGATGTTTAGCTTTTCTCAAGGAGAAACCCTTGTTCCACCTGTAAAGTAACCTAAGGGCTTACTTCCTTATATGATATTAATTTCATGGTTGTCTTGTTGTGTTCCATCCTTTATTTGCAATTTGGACTGAGCTTTAACTAAGGAACCATTGACAGCCTTGGAAAGATAGCATAGCTGTTGCTGATCTAATAACTTCCTTGTATCTATTAAGTCACCTAATCATACTGAAGGTCAATTTGCACGCACCCTGGAAAGATCAGAAAAAAAAAAAGACAAGACGGATGTCTGAATTTGAAGGTGCCATGCTACCTAGTGCTGTGCAAGACATTGGAAAATGGTGTCATGTACAAAATGTAAGCCTGAAAGGGAATAGAAATTAAAGTATGGGACTTCGGTCTGAAGTATTTTCCATGTATTTACTCCATTTCTTCATCTCATCTACTTGTCTCAGCAATTCTCTTTACCAAAAAGTGAGAATACTTCAACTAAAAAAACTTATGATTCAGTGTTTTCACCAGCAAAACTAGAAAATACTGAGCATAACTAAGCTTTCCCACATACTCTTAATTTCTGTTAAAGAATAGGTTTTCATTTGAGTAATGCTTGCAAAGTTCTTCTATTTAAATGACTTCAATTCTCATTTAAAGAATGAAGTAAAACTCACAACAGGTCTCACAGTGGACAGATAAAAGGGACAGAAGGAGGGTGGCTATGAGCTGCTCAAGACTAAAAATTTAGGCTGAAAAAAAAGAAATAAAAATTGTAACACTAACAGCTTTGCTCTGTTGGATACACTTGGAAGGGTATTACATTTAGTTCTGAGACTCTTCTCATAAGTAGGAATAGGGATTGTCCACCTTTGCTACTGACACCCTTATTTGTGGTATGTTTGTCCTACCTTACAATTAAAATATTAGCATCCTTGTCTTCACTGTGCACTGGGTAGGTGGGGAGGGAGTTATCCTCCTAGACCACCAAGGGAGAAGCTTCTGTCCCCTGGTCTGGACTGTGGAAGCTGTAGACTCATAGTTGGACTTGGTTTCTTCCTACAGTTGTGGAACACATTTCACGAGAAGTCCCTGGTTAAGGTAGCATGCAAGAAGAGCCTCACAGCATTGCAGCTGGACTACCTTGACCTCTACCTGATACACTTCCCTATGGGATTCAAGGTAGTTCTGCTCTACATTCCTCTTCTCCTTACCTGGCTAGAAACACAGTGGATTCTCTCATCTATGCTGTTACCGTCTTCATTATGCAGCTGGGATATGCTATGGTTCGTTTGGCTCTTACCTGAAGAGGTGGTAGCAAGCATTTAATAATTAACTGGGTAGTGATATGTTTTAGCACATGGATCTCGCTGTCCATGCCTGTTGGATTGAGATTGTCAGTGCTCATACCCAAAACTATCAGCCCCCTGGGTCTTCAGGGAAACTGTAACCAACACACGATGGTGCAGTTTGGGATCACGGCCGCCTGCTGGGCTGGGACAGTGAACATATCAGGTTTTGGAGATGTTGGCTCGATCCGGAGTAACCAACAGTGAAAAATGAAGCACAGCACTGAAAGAACATGCTGCTCTTTTTCCCCCAGTCTACACCCATGTAAAATAAATAAAAACTCCATAATGAAGGTAGAGCGTTGTCTGTTCCCTACTCTCTACATCTGCCAAAGTTACTCACATAATTACTACTAATCCCCAGTTTTTGTATGCAGGGATTGATTTGTAGAAATATGGCCCTTGTCCAAAAGAGAATACTGATGAACATGCATAAGTCCTAGTTATGTGATATGTTTAAATAATCTGCTAAATTGCTGCCTATAACTCCAGTCAGAAGTGCTAGTAAACAGTAGGAAATTAAACTCTTAAAGTATGCTTTATCTGCCTTGAAATAACAGGCTGGTGAAGAACTTCATCCTCTGGATGACAAGGGCATGAGTATCCCCAGCGATACAGATTTTCTGGACACATGGGAGGTAAGTTATGCTCTTTTGAGCAGGTGTTGGCACTGAAGATGGAGCAGACATCTGTGCGCACGATGAAATTTAGGGAGAGGTTTGTGTATGGAGGATAGTCATACAAAATCGTATTTCATGACCAGAATGAGCAGAGCCGCTGCTACCTCTTGTTCTGAGGAGCAAGAGGGGGTTGTCTTTGCTAAGACTAAAGAGGAGGAAACTATGAGCACTATAGGTGTTGTCACTAAAATAATATTTGAATACACACAATAGTAGAACTGAAGTGTAGATTAATCCAGGTGTGGGTGTTAATTTACTGGGTGTTTCACACAGATAGGGAATTCTCATACTTTTCACTGTTGGGCATCGGTATGTCAGGCTTTCAATCCTGCTTTCCTTGTGGACTGAGAGGATTCAGGGTCTGCTCCTGCTACCCGCACCTCTGGGAATTAGTAGTTTTCTCTACTACAGCAGATTACAGCGGCAAGAAAGTATTTTGAGGTTACTGAGTTTAGGCTAACATCCTCCCTGCCGTGTTCTGCCAACTCGGAGGTAGTGTGCTGGCATGGGAGGAGGTGGAGAGGTCTCTCTTGCTTGTTTATCTCTGGTAAAATGACCCCCAAAGAAGATTTTGCTTCCCATCATGAAAAGGTTGGCCAAGCCATTCTTCTTATATTACTTTCTTATCTGCAATGAGACATAAAGCATACAGATAATACAAGGTGCAAGGGTTTTTGTTGTGTGGTTTGTTTTTTTTAATTTGAGATACTCTTATTTAATCTAGGTTGTTTGTCGGTTTGTCACTAGCTTTAGGGAAATAAAATAGTGTAGCTGATACTAATACCACCTCATAAACACACGTTGGTTGTCCTTACTCCTTAGGCCATGGAAGAGCTGGTGGACTGTGGTCTGGTAAAAGCCATCGGTGTCTCCAACTTTAACCATGAGCAGATTGAAAGAATCTTGAACAAGCCGGGACTAAAATACAAGCCGGTAAATAACCAGGTAAGATTTTTTTATTTCCATTGATGTCAGCTGACCTTGGGATATTCCTAAATATTTTCATGCTACACTTCAGCTCTAAAACTGACTTCTGCCATGACCTTTAAATAATTTTGGTGCCATGGAAAGATCTTGCAAAGCATTAGGTATCTCTGGTCGTCTGAAAGTCCCTTCAAGTCACTGCTGCCTGCAATATGGAAGGCTTCGGTACAGTGTCAGTGGATGGTTTTTCACTGACAGGGATCTCAACAGAAAACTTCTTTGTAGAGTTGCATGTGTATATAACGCAGTGGAAATTTGAGAGCAATACCAGACAAAAAAGTATGGATTATTTGTATCACTG
Source organism: Stercorarius parasiticus (assembly GCA_013396915.1). Classification (NCBI taxonomy): domain Eukaryota; kingdom Metazoa; phylum Chordata; class Aves; order Charadriiformes; family Stercorariidae; genus Stercorarius; species Stercorarius parasiticus. The sequence goes on along the minus strand of VWZL01001512.1, from coordinate 211,778 downwards.
TAATATGAAGCATATGAGAATACTTAATTTTTAGACACTGGGGAAAAAAGTGAAAATATCTATTACCTCCTATAAGACTTTGTGCCTTTCTGCTGCACGTCATCTTTCACACCCCCAGTGTCACAGCCCAAGTTGCCACAGGCCCATTTCTGCCATCCCTGGAATAACCACCAAAATCTCCACTGTGAGCTACTGCACAGGCATGGGAATGTACAGGAATGCTCTAACTCATTCACTGGACTTCTTTGTTTTTCAACACAAAAGAAACCATTTCACTGAACCTCATTATAAAAAGGAGGATTGAAGTGTACAATTATGTAACAAAGTCTCACCACATACCTCGTGAATGAAATTACAGGACAGCAGGGCCATCAGGACCTTCTGACTTTTTTCCATATGTGACTTCTCTGCACCCAGCTGAGGGTGCTGAATGCCCATCTCCGCTAGCTTGGGAAACCCCAAGCCAGGGAAGTCCCTGCTCTGGGTCCCGTGCAGGCATGATGCTGTCTGCGTTCCTGCACTGGACTTGGGGGTAGTGTGTGCATCAGACAGGCTTAGTACAAGGGGGACATAGAACATGGAAAGATGTTATTGAGGGTATAAAGTTATGGTGGGAATGGACCCAACTACCCCAATGTTAAAAGCTACACCAACTTCAACGCTTTAAAGAACTTCAGGCTTTGACTCCAGTTTGCTTCTCCATGGGTGTGTCTGTGCCACACACTGTCATTACAGGCATTGCCTAATCTGGCTCAGGTCTAAATAAACTACTGTACATGTATTTCATGTCACCATGCCTGGTAGCAAAGCCATAGCATTTAGAAACAGCTGGGTATGTGCATGGTGCCACATTACGCAGTGTAGATATAGTCCCATGGTCATACTATGGCTTGTGGCTAGTTGAGCAGCATCCCTGTGTAGGCTCCTGTTGTCCAGTTAAAGGACATCTTCCCGAATGGCTGGTCGCAACATGATCTGAGCTAACCTAGGGAAGCTCATCTCCCCAGACTTCTTCAGGAGTTGGGGAGACTCCTTGAGGAGAGGAGAGGTTGTGACACTCGGAGCAGAAACTAAACTTAAGATATTCTGAACTGCCCCTCTGAAGCTGCAGTCCTGCTCTCCCCTAGCACAGGAAGACTGATTTCCCCCATACCTGACACAGACAGCACTTTCACTCTTCTCATCTATTTCTCACTTTCTTTGTGTAATATGTAGCATGAGGAAGCCCTATTCTCCGTGCTAGGCCTCTAGATGTTGCTGTGACATGCGTAACTTTTTAATAAGATATATTTTAATCATGATATTTGGAATCTTTTCTTCAATTTTCTGTGACCCAAGGGGAATAAAAACATTAGTTACGCTCTGGAGCTCAGTGTAGTCTGCCTCTGTGCCAACCACCACGTTTCTGTGCTTGCAGATCGAATGTCATCCCTACTTAACCCAGGAGAAGCTGATCAAGTACTGTCAATCCAAAGGGATTGCTGTGACTGCGTACAGCCCCCTTGGCTCTCCTAACCGCCCATGGTGAGAAAGCACTGCAGCCTTTCTGCACGCAAAACATTTGCTACTTGAATCTTTGAGGCAAATAATCCAAGTATCATGAGAAAAGTGCTGTTGCTTTGTTGCAGATTATTTCACACAAAATATCAGGCTTCCTGCAGGGAAGTTAATATGTTTCTACCCCTTTCTACTGTCAATATCCTGGCTTTTGTTTTTAATAGGGCCAAGCCAGGGGATCCTGTGCTGCTGGATGATCCTAAGATTAAAGAGATTGCAGTGAGACATCATAAAACCCCTGCCCAGGTAAGTGGGATTGTCAGAGCAAACTATTCTTCCTCCTCAGACACTTTCACAAGCTGACGGCCAGTCATTTTACAAGCAGGTGCTGCCTTCTCTAAAGGTACGGTATAATGGGGTTGAACTGTACCTGACTCTTCACACTGCCCCAGTTCCTACCAGCATTCATATGACTTATCAGGTATTCTGTCAGAGGCCTTGAGTGCTGAGCTTTGGAGGGGCTGGTCGGCAGCAGTACGTGCTTACCTCAGGTGTTCTGGTTCCTAGGGAGAGTTCTTCTGATCCCAGAGAGAAGCGCTTGCTCCCTGAGAACCCCTTTCCTCTGAGGTTTATTTACAAATCATCAAGCCAATATGTTACTCTTTCCTCCAGCTAAGTTAACCAAGCTATTCTTCAGAGAAGCCCTGTAATTTGCAGACCTGTTCAATTGCTCCCTGTTTGCTCGTGTTCGCAAAGAATCATTGAAAGCTGCTTGGTTATTCAAGATGAAATTTTTTCTCTATTAGTTGCTAGTCACACAGATGAGTTCTTGCACAGGGTGTGCACTTCACTTCACACAAACTGCACTTCAAACAAATCCACACATCCACAGGCAATCAGCCATAGTCATATTTTCAAGACAGCCAAGAGCAGGACAAAAAATTGTATGCAACAGTCCTCTTTTAAGGGGGAAAAAATTTTAAAATCTATAAATATGTTTTTCCTCTTAAGGACTTCAAAACGCTTAACTTGGGCTCACAGATAAGTACCTCAGCTAAAATCATCTGCAGTATCGTTGTGCTCATTTGGTCTGAGCACCCGTATAACGCAAGCCAGAAGCATCATCATTTTTCTCCGCGCCCCCCCCCAAATGAAAACAAAACAAACCCTGGTGAAGCCAGGATGTAGAAACAATATAGGCCAGAAACAACTACGTGAGTAGGCTGCAAGCAAATGTTGGCACATCAAACTCCTCTATGCAAAGCGGTAGAGTCTTCCAGACTCTACATAGCCGTAGAAAGAGAAATGGGCTGGGGTGTGTGTGTGCGATTTCTTGGTATCCCTGTGTTCATGCTCCTCATCACTCTTTCCTAGGTTCTGCTCCGGTTTCTTATCCAGAGAGATGTGATTGTCATTCCCAAGTCTGACAAACCACAGCGTGTTGAGGAAAACATCAAGGTGAAGCTTCCATTGGGACTGGTGCCACCTTTTTACACAGGATATGCACCCACACCCATATCTCCTCCATGTTTCCAAGCAGCGCCTAAGAGGCATTGGAAGGGGAGCGCAGAGATGTAAAGATTGGGGCTCAGCACTACTTAACCATCTGCACTTTTTCTCTGGGGAAAAGCATTTTGTTCCTGCCAGGAGAGAAACAGGTTACACCAGGATGGTCCAAGCTCTGCTGCCTTGGAAAAGGAATCACAGTTTTGGACTTTCCCTCTGGGAAATGCTTAGTGAGCCCCTCTTCAGGGCGTAAAGGAACAAATTGTAAACACCAGACCCATTACGGTTTGTGTCTCACTTTGAGGCTGTGGTTCCCCTTGGCAGGGAGATTCAGCTGGCTGTTTGCTCATAAGGCCTGGCATCTTAGGTGATATCTCTGCGTTACTTTCAATTCATGCTGTTACATTTTTTTGGACTTACTTCTCCTGGGAACCACTAGCAAGAATTCTTAGATGACTGCTTAACTGTGAGACAAGTATTTGCAGCTGTTGTAGCAAAAATATTTACTGCTAGTTCCAGTATTTGTGATGCATCGAGTAATCCATCCTTAGCACCCTAGGTTTTCTGTCTGTGCATTACAATGCAAACTGCAGTGGTTTTTGTATTCAACCACCCAGAACACGTTGCTATGAACAGCACCTCAGAGAGAAAAGGACTAGCTTGATTACTTCAAGAGTAAATTGGTATTTCGCTGAGAAATAAGAGGATTTCTTCACTATGCTTAGTGTGGATGCAGTATGTTCCCACCTCAAGTCATAAATGTATGAAGCACACTTAGTAGCTAACTGCTTATGGAGCTAAATAAAATGAGTTTGTTTTTTCCCTGCTAGGTGTTTGACTTTGAACTGTCTAAAAAGGAGATGGACGTCATCCTCAGCTTTAACAGGAACTGGAGAGCAGTTCCAGTGCTCCAGTATGTTTCTTATTATGCTTATTATCCAATAGGCCTATCTCTATCTGTGTTTTCATCCCCCATATCTTGAAAACATACATGACCGAAACCAGGGAAAGCTCATATCTTAAACCCTGGACGCCAGGTAACGAGACATGTCCTGGAACTGACGTCAGGAGGGAGATTCATTCAGGGCTTTCCCTTCAGCACATGCTTGTTCATAAGCCTGTGGTCAAACTAATGACAGCAGTAGAACTTGAGTACCTTGGCAGTGGGGGAGGGAGGCTGCAGCAGGGAAATGCTGCTGAAGATAGTTTTTACAATACTTAAATAACCAGTTCTTTCCCTTCTCAGAGCTGTCAATCACAAGGACTACCCCTTCAAAGCAGAATATTAATGCCAGCGGTTTCTATGAGACCTCCGTGTAACTCCATCCAGATGAGAAGACGTACTCTGGAGCTTGGTCTTGGTTACTTCTTCTGTACTTGACAATCATTACGAGCAGTGACTTGTCCTCCTTTTTTAGGAGGCCACCCCTAGATGGGTCTTTTGTAAAGAGGATTAGCAGAAATCTGTTTTTGATTAATAGTAAAAAGACAATGTCTCTTCTTTTCTTTTTTCCTTGTCTTCCTTAATTAAAGGCATTTTTAACAAAAAACTCTGCTTGGTTACATGATTTTTTTATACGTTAATCCTAGTGTGGTCAGTCATACTGGCTCTTTTTTAATTACTTTGCTTTTTACATAGTTGCGATTTTTATAGTGTGAATATCTAATGCTTTAAATTTTTATATGAATGAAGTTTGAATAACAGCAAAACTTAATCAGTGGAGTGCTTAAATTGTTTCATACAATTAGTTATAAAACCCTGCCTGAAGTCTGTGTTGTGGTGGCTTTTTTGTTTTTGTTGTTTTTTTTTAATTTTGATACAGATAGAAATAAAGTTCTATGCTTCCTGTACAAGGACAATACATAGAGACTACGTTGTGGCTTAGGCATCAAACAGGATCATGCTCTAGCTAGAACCTAAAGAACAAAGTTGTACCTATCACTCCACTTAGCCCTCCCTCGGAACAAGTAGAAATCAAATTCTTGTGTGACAAGAGGTGAAGACAGCATCCTATGCAGTGATAACACACATCAAAATCCACCCAGCCGAACATAAGGGCTACCTACACAATCCAAGCAGCCTGACTTGCTCTGGAAGCCTCAAACACAAAATTAGATTTTTGCACCTCTGGTGGCAGCATTCAGAACAATATATCCAGACAAGGGTTGGCTTTATCTAAGGAAAACAGAAAAAATTTTCTTTAAAAACACTAAAGCAAACCATGAGGCAGACTCACAATTTCTCACTGAAAATACTCACAAAGTTATTTTCCGATGGGTAACGCTAGGCCAAAGCAAAAGCAGGCTTGTTCTGTGGCATTCTGCACACTGACAAGAGAAAGTCAGGCTAGGATGCTAAGTGAGCTGCAGGAAAGCACAATCAGAAGCTAAGGTGAAAATCTGGTATCTTCTGAAAAATCATCACCTCATAATAGTATTGAAACACCAAAAGAACTCAGGCACCGAGATTTTTCTTTGGTGATTTCTGCCAGGAGGTGGGATCACACCACTTCCATGCTCTGGGAAAAGTCGATAACCAGGAGCAAAAGAAACTTACCTGCACCAACAAGGAAAAGCGTCACTTCAGCAAAGATTCCAGAGAAATGTAGCAACGTAGTTGGTCAGTACAAGGCAGGAGAACAGGCGTGCTTGCAAGCGTACAAGCTCTTTTCAGGTTAAATTAGGCAGCATCCAATTATTTCTCCCCTAGTAGTTCAGAAAGCTGTGCTTGCTGCAGCCTTCCCAGTGCTTCCCATGGAGCTGGCAGCAGCCTGGGGGGGGCCTCTTCGGATGGCCATGACCTGGTTAGAGCAGGGCGTTACGTGCTGTGCTGCCATTAGAGCAAAAATGAAGGCGATACAAGGACAACGGGAAAGCCAGCAGCTCCACAGGCTTGGTCCCCGTGATCATCCAAGCCTGGAAGTGCATCCCACTGAGGCAGACAGGAGAAACACGATGGCTCTCACACAGAAAACATTTTTCAAAGCAGGAAAGCAGATGGCTATGCCGCTGGGTCAGAACCTACTTCACTGAGCACGCTGCCTTCTGGATGATGCACAGCTCCCCTCTTGTACCAATCGGCAGGACAATTAAGTTGTTCTTTTTTTTCCTTAAGAATACGTAGGTTAAAGCTGCTGATTTTATGACTTGGCTGTCTGGTGTAGGATAGTACATCAGGAGAGCCGTGCTTCTAGGTTCTTTGCAATGATACCTTATTTTACACGGTCTTAGCACAATTCCTATCCCAGTTACAACAACTGGGTCATTCCTACTCATTAACAAACAGGGGGCTGCTGATGGAAATACTCCATTTATTGTGGATGCAGTTTCAGAATACATTGTTTGAACAAATCATTTTTATTGCAGCTATCGGATGTATTTGAAAGACTCAGAGGAGTGTTTACAAAACCCCCAAACAAAAAACATGACAACTCACAGACAATGTCAGGCACAGTTTCACCCCCTACAGATAACTACGTGCATCTCTATATGTAAACAAGATGTCTCAGCCAAGCAGGGGAGCTCATCTTTGGGTTGAACTGTAACATTACTCTTCTTTAGGAGGAAGTCAGATGCTGTAAAAGATGGAGGTGGTAAAAAGGGAGATCCTGGCAGTTCCGATGCACAACAAAGCTGTTACCAACGTGCTCAGGGGCTACTTCGGTTGCTCAGTTTATGCCACCCATACACTGTAGGATGTAAATGCTAAACTGTATGGCATGTAAAATCAAACCAAGCTGACGTCTTATAGCCATGTGTTTACTATATACAAATGAAAACATCTGTAAATAAGATATTAGGGAGAGAGAGTTAAAAAGAAGCACTATAAAGATAGAGGTTTACTTCATTTTAGGTGGACTTAGTGTACGACACTGATGGATGGCAAGATTTAGTGTACAGTTATTTGAAACAAGCTCCAACTGTGTTTAGCTTTGTTTTGTTTTTTTTTTAATTATGGTAGTTTTATATAAATTAAACTACAACGTTTTATACAAGTGACCTATTTTTGACCCTCTATACCCTTACCTTTTCCTCTTTTAAAAACTATACTTTCTTTTTAATTACCCATTACTGGGCAACTGACATTTAAAAATTTTTAATACTTATCTCACCATACCTCTAATGGCAATTATGAAATCTTACTATAGAAAAGTGTGTGATTTTGTCTTAATTTTTTTAAGCTGTGATATTGGCTAATTATGTATGTTTATTACTAAATATAATACTCTAGCACGTATTAAAGCATTCTACCATTAGTAGTGCCTTTAGGCTAAACTTTGTAAAGCTATGTGTGTATATAATCTAAATTGCATTCAATTACTAGTCACTAACAACAAAAAGAAATATCAGTACCGCTGTCAGCTAACATAATCATCCAAATTTAGGTATTAACTTAAACTAGAATGGAAAAATTGATACTTAAAAAAAAGTATAAAACAAAAAAATTAAAACACGTTATTGATGCAGTATTTCTCATGACATGGGCAACTTACAGAAAATATTACATTGTCAACTAAAGATATTTCTTCCATGCCTTAGTCTAAAGTGCAGAAAGAAAGACTTCTGTATTACAAAAGTAACCATTGTTTTTATAGGTTTACTGCACACCTTTCTTGAGCAACTTCACTTTACATGCATTTTCGGTTGACCTCTTATGCCAGTTGAAATCACTGTTCAGATACATAGTTATGACTATCAGTAGGAGAGTCTATATATTTCACAGCATGGGTTTCTTTAGGAATAAAGGCTCTTGTGCAAAGGCAGTACTATTAAGATGAATGTCTAGACTGATTATTAAATACAGTGCTAATATACATGGTTTTAACTGGGATAATGCAAAAAGACATTTTGGTAAATAAACATAAATATAAAAAGAACAATTTAGCACTTTTTCCTTTTTTTTTTTTTCCCAACTGATTGGTCCAGCGTCTTTAGTGGCCTTCTACGGTTCTTTCTCAAATTGTCTCAAACCTGCTGAGAAAGAGACAGATTAAAGATGGCTTGAAATAACCCAAACATATATCTAAAACAGAGACGGCATGGCTCTAGACTAACACCTAGCATGTAAAAACGCAGGAGACAAGCTGGATGCTGCTGTTCTCATCTACTGGGATTGCTCAGAGGTGGTCTCCAAGAGGACAAGCAGGGGTTTATCTCTCTTGCCTCTGACAGCCCTGAGAAGGAGCTCAGGGAGAGCTCAGGACCTTCCCACCCAGAATTGCGGGAGGTGCTGCAGCCAGCACTCTCCCCAGCCACGCGTCAGGAGCTGCCATGCTAAGTCAGGCTGTGCTGCAATGCTTGCTGCACGCGCTCTGAGTCCACGGGAGGACTGAAAGCCGGCTCCTGAGAGCCTCCTCCTGCAACCCCTCTGCTGAAGCCCTGGTCTCACTCAGCCTTAGAGGAGAGGCTCGGCAGCGTCCGAACCACTCAGTGGGGTCTCTTCCCGTAGACAACGACACAGGACTCCTAACACCTTCCACGGGAGCAGAGCTGCTCTAACACTGAGCGAGACTGAAAACCCCTCTCCTAACAGCTTGGTTTAAAAAAGGAGAAGAAGAAGGGGAAGACAACTCTGTTTTGCATGACTCTAAAGCAGTAAGAAAAGTTCACAGGCATACCACACCTCTGACTTCACATACAAACGTGAAGAAAAATGTGTGCATATATTAATGTGTAGGAAACCAAAAGTTTTTCTATATTTGGTCATTTCATTCCTAGTGAAGAGTCGAGGGATGTTTCAAGGCATCTTTAAAGCTATTAAATTGATCAGTGAATTTCCATTCTTCCTCACTGGTCCTTAGGCACATAATTCCTTTAATTGGTTTTATTTGGAGTGTTTTAGATTAAAATAAAAATTTAAAAAGCTAGGAGGGTAATTTTGCTGATTTCTTTCTGTACAACTAGGTTGTGTTGAAACCAGTAGTTTCAAAATGACAGTAGTAAGACTCTTTTTGCCTTGAGAAGACACCAACGTACAGCTCCATCAAAAACAGTGCTGCTGGTGAATGTGGTTAACTCCATTCTAGCCTGGGTACGCGGGAGCTCTTGAGACTCTCAAGCAGCCAGAGGAACTATTTTTAAAATCAGTACTGCTGAATTTTCTTCAAGCTTCACCATTACCCAGTGTCAGTATTTAAAATCAGATGCAGGGCTCCTTCTCAGTAGTACTGAAATCTTCCATTTCTGCTCAAATGCTGCTGCTGCAAGAACCTCGCTTTTTGGGTTTTCCCTCTTCACTCATGAAAGGCGTAATCATTCCTGCTGAAGCCTTTAAAAGAGCCTTTGCCAGATGCCTTGCATTTGCTGTAATTAGTTAAATGACCATCCCATTCCTCAGACCTCACACAGCTTAATGACACTCTCCAGCTACAACAAACATGCTACGCATGTCACCCAAACAAGTCTTTGCAAACATGGCCCTAGCGCTGCTAGTCCTCAGTCCTCCTAGAAAGATGATTTAGGCTTATTTCTCAAACATTCGTGTTATGGTAATATTGTAATGGAGATTTGGAAAGGTAAAAAGCGGGATTTTTTATTTGCATCAACATTAACAGCCATAGAATTTTAAAACTCAGATGTTCCTGTAGGAAAATGCCTATTTATGTAGGAAAATTCTATTTAATATGCAGATGTGTTATTAGAATTACTTACCATTAGTCTCTGATTTTTTCCCCATAGCTGATACCTGTTTGAAGAAGTAATAACCCATTATTAATGTTGAATAAGGGAAAACATAGCCATTTATAACAGGGAAAAAAATCATCTCCGTGCAAAGGACAGATTTCCATGCACAACACAGCTCTGCCAAATATGAATATAAAAGTTACACACCGCCCATGGCTTTCTGTGCCTCATTGTACTTTATTTTACAGATAAAAAGGCAGGTAAGTAACAAAAAACATGTGGAGGCCTAACTGCCACTAACTGGCCACATGAAGGCTAACGGCACCTTCCCACTGGAAAGCCTCCCACAGACATATTATCCTTTTAACGGTGCATTGAAGTTACCTTAGAAGAAGATGACTTTTCAACTGACTGCTTCTCCCAGAGATTACGTTTGCCAGATACGTCTCCTGGTTTTAAATCCTGTATTTTTAAATTAATGTCAGAGAACAGAAACCAACATTAGTTCAGGTTTATTTTAATTTAGTAAAGAAAAGGTTAGAATGCAATTTCCTCATAAGAAAAGCTGAGGAGCATCCACCAGTGTTTAAATATTACATTGCCTATCAATTATAAAGCTATTCAGAATGACACTTCACATAATCACTCCACATGTATACGTGCTTTACAACAAAAACCAATCCTACTGCATCTATTAAGTATTGCACAGACTGGCTGTAACTTATTGCATTCATCCTAGAAAGTACAGTGAAAAGCTACTGCACCATCAGGTTTTTAAGAAAGATAATTCCAAATTTTGCAGGAAAAAACAAGATGTTTTTTCTGAAACAGTATTTCTGTTAGGGAGGAATTCAAAAGTAGCTTGCCTCAGTTATTTTGGATTAGAATAAAAATATTTCATTTAAAAACTGTAAAAAAAAAAAAAAGAATAGGATTTCTAATGCAACAGAAAAGCAGATCCTCCTCCTCATTCTTAAATATAGGTTTCAGGATTAAACACTGTAGTCCTTCACATCTATTTGGATTTCCATAGCATCCTTTAAAACCCTAGCATGTACCAATCACTAACCTGACAGAAAAAAACAGGTGAAGTAAAATCATTAAAAAATAATAATATTCTCTGGATATAAAGGTATATGCAGACTTTAAGCAAAACTAAGTAAAAATGTCGAGCTGCTGCTTGGGGAAAAACAGGGCTACAAATCAAGATAATATATGCTAGACTGGTAGCAGTGCACTGGCTTAAGGGCAGATGGATTGGTATCTGCCTCTGTGGTTGGCAAACAAAAGACTCTTGAAGCAATTTTGGATATAAGCATTCTCCTTTTCAAAAAGTGTTCAAGTCCTGCATGGTTTCCAGAATCTTGTTCTTGCCATCCATAGATAGGTAGTTTTTTCGGCACATGAGAATTTCTAACATGGGATAGAAAAATGCTCAGTGATGAACGGAAATGTGATTTCTGCAAGAGGTATTTGCATGCAACAGAGATGCTCTAGAATTGATCGTAATTTACAGCCTAAGAGGGCTGCTGATAGTTAAGACTAAGCCAATTGTGTACTTCAAAAAGCAAGTTCAGCTGTAACAGATGAAGGAAGAAAACAGCAAAATCGCAGCAGACCTTATCAAAAAACCACTTACAGTGGACATTATCACAAAACCACTTCCATAATCCTGAAATCATTTGGGATCTGTGATTTATGTTCACCATAAAACTAATTGAGGTCTTTGCTCCCTCTACTTTTAAGTGAATGTTGTTCCAAAAACTGCACTAATCTTGATGGTCACAAAAGCTTTGAACGATAATTTATTTTTGGTGGAATGTGATGAGGGTAGGAAGCTATTTGCTAACTAAGAAATTCTAGGTTTCTCACTTTGATTTATCCTGGTAAAAAAAGTAAAAATCACACATTACAGATGTATATCTTTCTCCATAGTCAATTATAAAGAGGTTTACCTGACCAACTTAGCAAACAGACCCCCAAAGAAGAAGAATAGGAGGAGGGCAGGTTTCTTCAAGCAGAGATATTGAAAGAAGAAAGAACAATCTATTGAGAAAGAGGGAAATGAAGACATAGATAGAAACATTGGCTGTGGGAAAAACAAGAGGTTAGTTGTACATTATCTAAAAGATGCAACTTAAAAGAGAGGAAAATCTGGAAGCAGATTCTGTGCTGGTTTTCAGTGGCTGTGACTAAAAACAGCGACCACAGTGACATCTTTTGGCTTAATATTCATGACCATGAGGACACAGTCTCCATGTAGCTGACATTAGGGACAAAGCTGCAAATTTCAAGGTCCTCTTTGGAACAAAAAGGAGTGTGAATTGAGAAAGGGTTTCAGGCTGCACCTTTTAAAAAGGGCATGTGGACTGGCAGAAAAACGCTACACAAGGATATGGGAAGAAAACAGTTCTTGAATAAAATCCCAAAGTTGAATCATTAACACAACGAGTGATGCCCTGGTGTTCTCCAATATGGACACCTACATGTCCAGTTCCTCATCCCTACACTTCCCCACTCCAGAATTACCTGTTTCTACTCCTTCCCACATCCACGGACTGCTGCTTCCCATGTTCCCAGCTCATTACTTTGATAGCATTTTCTGCTTTGATTCTTGCTCAAGTAATGGGCATGCTAAAGGGCCGTCATTAGAAATTACATTTAGGCTCTTAAAGGATTGATGTATTTCAGTTGTGTTTAAAAATATACTTGGAAGATTTTTACAGAGCAAGGGACAAAGCACAATTGTTTCATCCAAGGTCTATGGCTGGTAATTTCTAAATTAATGGCAGGCCTTTCACAGGTGGTAAATTAATGTCCTTTCTCTACCAGAGAAGTGCTTCTCTGAGCACTGTCTTTTTAGAGCATCCATAAGCCTTAAGGTGAGAACTGCCTGGTTTCACCCTCCCCCCTTTTCTGACTACCCAGGAGTCAGTAGCCTGTGAGCTTCCAAGAGAGGACATGCATCAAGGTTCCTCCAAAGACCATCAGCTGGTTGAGGAAGCACCATTGCCACCTCTGCCCCAGGAGAGAACCCACCCGCTGGTTATTGCAGGTTTACTTACAGAAGGTTTTGGAGCAGGTGATTTGTTGCTCTCTGGGGTCTTGGTTAACCACTCATTGATACGACTAGAGACACCAACCTTCAGTCCAGCAGTTTCCTGCAAAATAATGAAATCTCATCAGAAGACTTGCAGAATAGCTTTTGCTATATTCTTCATGGGTTAGATTTAAAAACAAAGCTGTCTCAGTCTAATATAGAGGTCCTCACTGAGACTGTGGCTAGCTAAGAGTCATCCTGTGTGCTCTGAAGATATTGTCCCTATGAACTACACACTACTACTACCCTCTAGTTTTCAATAATGATAAATGTGGGCTGACATAATCATTGCCACTTTAGTGCTAGCCCAAGAATAAATGTTAGATATAAACATGATGTTTCTGTCATAGCCCCAAAGTACAAGCAGAAAAAATCTTTAGCCTAAAAGAAGACACCGGCATAAGTCTAAATTTTTGTTTTGTTAAAGTACAATTTTTCAAAAAAGCACATAATAAAGGAGCTAAGTGTCCTAAAATTTAAATAATTAAAATAAATCTTTAAAAGGTTAGAACAAATTACTGAAATATCATGGCTATCTGTAATAATCTCCTGTAATAATCCATGGCTCAGTTTTTCAGCTATGATGAATGCTCATCAATTCACATCAATTTATAGAACAGAAATGTTGTCTTAAGGATTTACGTAGAAAAGATAAAAGTCTCACAAATGCTTCTATGCATGATCTATAAAACATCAGCATTATCTTGCCTATGTAATCCTCCTCTGCCCCCCAAAAGAATCTTTCCCAACACAAAGAATTGCTTTGTACTCTGCTTGAACTACCCAGATATATTTGTCTAAGATATCTGATGTGCCTCTGGAATGTCTCATAACTTAGCTCAGTATGTCACTAAATTCTTTCATTATACTCAATATTGCAGCCACACAGTTTTGTGGGTTTCTGAGGACCTCAGGATCCTTTGGGATATTCTTCACCAGTAACGTCAAGGGGAGCAGCCAGGCTTACGCATAAGAACATGCATGGCAAGGTCAGGTCCATAAAATAATTCTTTATAATCACTATGTAAAATTAAACACATACCTTATTTGGTGTTCCTGTCCCAGAGGGTGATGAAAAAACATTCCCTTTCTCCCACATGCTTTTGATATTACGGACACCCTCAGCTGGAACATGAAGATCGGAGGCTGCTGGCTTAGCTGGTCTTGCAGCCTTTGTGCCCTGCAGAAGAATTGAGGCCAGTTGGTGTTTGGCATTAAGAGTTGTAGTCGCGGGGTTGTTTGACTCTGGGGCAGTGCTGGGGAATGCAGCAGCTGTAAGTGGTTCTAGTGATGGATGATCACACAAAGATGGAGAGGAGTACCCAGCTCAAGAGGTGCCACTGAGACTCCCCAGCTTTTGATTTGCAGTTGCACTCTTGACACGACCAGCTATGAAAACTGCAATCGCTTACATTTTTGCATTTGTTACGTTTCTAAAGCCCATCACAAGCCTCAGCTCTACATACAACTGCTCCAAGGCTTTCATTTGTCCTCTTGCAAGTCTCAGCACCTGCACCCTGTACGCATGGCTCTTTTAGGGACACAGCTAAGGAAATCCTTGTGCAGAGGCAGGGCAGAAAGGCTGCTCTGCCATTCAGCATCAGACTCTGCTTCATCTGGCCCAGAAACTTAACCTCACAATGTAGGATTCTAGGGGTAAATTTCAGCAATTACACTATATTTGGAATTAGGTGTTTTTTTAAAGAGTGGGGTTTGGGGGGATTGGGGTTTTTTTGCAGTGTGTCTTTTGCATGGTTACCAAAAACACTAGACCAAACTCGTCCTATTTCCTTTTTTTTTTTCCCCCCAGAGTTCTTGTATATTTTACGTAACACAGATTTGAGAAGAATAAGAACCTGTACAAGCTGGGGCTTTGCCTCTCTAGCAAATCAGATTTGGCAACTTTTGCAAAAATCAGAAACTCAGCAAAGGAATAATTTCAGGTGAGATGGGAGCTGCATATAGCCATGAAGCTGCACTGCCTGCGCCTTGCCGTAGAGCTATGCTTTTTGATATCTAAATGGAGCATAAAGGCTCAGGACCTTAGCACAGCCCTACTGAAAATACTGGTAAACCTAACATAAGCTGGTGCGTGGGATGGTCCAGTGTTTATGGGTTGACAAACTTCACTGTTACCTAAATTTCTTATGACAGACAGAGCTGTAGCTCAAACACATCCGCTCTCTTTAAGGAATTTCACATCAAACCCCAGTGCTAAATTAAAGCCCTTGGTCATTCTAGGGTAGTTATGTCTCATTCAGAAAAGGCACAGAGCCAAGAGAAGAACAGAAGCTATTTCGATGATATGGGAACTACTGGGTGCCATGCTGACATTCATCTCTAATGGCTGGGTTTGAGCTACCTTCAGTTTGTCATAGGTGCTGGAGGCAAGCCTGAGCTTTCAGCACTGTCACGCATGCGACTTTTTCATTGGGAACTGACACATGGTATAAAACCCTCCAGCACTGATAGGCTTCCTAGCAGAAAGGTTATAAGGACAGCAGTCATGCAAAAAAACTTTGTTATTTGATCTTTAATTGCTAAAGTTTCCTTTAAGTTAAAGGAAATATATAAAGCCTAACCAATTAATACCTTAGTGGAATTCCATGCTTAGACTCTATACGTGAACAAGAGGGGAAAAAGAATCCAGCAGAGAATGAAGAAGTGCTAGACCTTAATCACAGCTATCAAAACAATATCTCTTTTTATACGGTTCTATTCCCATGACACTTACCAACCCCGTCCAGTTGGCCTGCTAACCACTAGTTTTCACATTGCCTGTACTCACTGATATATAAAAACAGCTAAAAAACCCCCTAAATAAACCAAAAAAACTCCACCTATTTTTCCTTCTACTATGAAAATAAAAAGCCCTCAATTCTGTCTTTGAGACACATTATTAGCCACTCCTTGTCAAAACCACCTGGGGTCAATTTTGGCATTTTATTTTCATTCTGTTTTTCCTTTGTCACTACTTAACTCCCTAGTTCACTAAAGTGTCTGTCTTTGTCAAGGAATTTCACTCTGAAGTGGCAGCCAACGACACAGGCCCAGTTCCTTGCTCTCCTAAATAAGCTGCTAAGTCAGCTTTGCTCAGGATCACTATCAGCTCTCTGCTGATAGTAATCTCATCAGCCGAGAAGAGGAGGTGACAGTCACTCAAGAGGTGCTGACTGAGTCCTTCAGGAGCTACTCCAAGCTTAAAAAGCAGAGTAAATTGTAGCATGAAAGGGAAGACACAAATCTGAGGTTTTGTTTAGATATATATCTAGATGTTGGTTATAGGTGTGCCTCAAGCATTTTGTTCCTGAAGTCACATTAGAAAGAGTTTGTGACCTAAAATCCCTTCAGTTCTTGAACAGTAAAACATAGGCTGATTAAAGTCCCAAAAGCCATTACTAACTAGAGCCATCGTGACCTGGAATTAACTTACCTCAATTGCACTAGTGTATTGCTCAAGTCTGCTGTCAATCTTTGAGACAACTGCTGTCGTGTGGGTGGGTTTCATACCACTGTAGGAAGTAGAAAAAAGAGAGAAAAAAAATATTATTCCCTCCAATTAAACACTGCTGTTGTGACCAAATCTACTGTTTCATTGCTTTACCTCTTCTGAGCCGATTTGTTCAAAAATTCTGCTCGCTCCTCTATCTAGAAAAGAGAGAAACAAGACCTATAAGTTTAAAGTTAATAAAAAGGCAGCCTTTTTATTAGCCTTATTTATTAAACGCAGCTACAAAGCCAGGCTAAAATGTCATTTTAAATGTCGAACGGTCAATCTGAAAGAGAAGCATTCCAACAGAAATCACCACACACACACAGGTTTTATAGTTAGGAGCCTATCATGCTACAGATTCATAAGGGTGGATATTATTTTCTGCATTAATGTTTGCATCCTGCATATTTCTTCAGTGCCTCACTTGTAACAAGAGAATAAGCCACCGATACAGAAAGAAGAAAAGGGAAGAAGTTTATTTTATAAAAGGGGTTGATATTCACAAAATCTATGTCAAATTTCCTCATAGTTCCCACATAAGAGCAAGTATGTATCTCTTGAGACAGACAGCAAATTTAATAAAGTTTTTCTGAGTTGAGACATCAGACTAGGCCAGGTTTGGAGCTCAGCCACATACCCCTATATCTCATGCATGCTTTTGCAGGACACTGACAATTTAATTTGAGCTCCAAAAAACCAATCAGACTGTATTCTGCTCAGGTTCAGCAGGGTCACTGCTGAGTCAATATCCACCAGCTGTTATTATACAAAAGGGCATCTTACATTTCATCATTATTTCCTACTCTGCGTATAGGAAAATATTGTAATGTTTCCAGGGAAAAGGAATCATGAAGGTCTCATAAGACTTAAGCCAAATCTCTCAATAATTTGAAAACAANGGTGTCTATTTGCATTCTGAGACAAGAAATACTGTAATCAGCTTCCTCACGTCTCTTCCACATCGCATTGTTCCACTTCTTGTCCCAGGCTCTACAGTTTCACCTAAGAGTAAAATATACACCAGCTGCTCCAGGGGATAGAAATCACTATTAATCAGCCTAGCGGGATATCTGGGGATTTCCCGGTCTTGGTATGGGTTGCCCATTTTTAAGTTACTTTAACAGTGACTGCTGTGGCATTCATGCCTTTAAAATAAGGCAATGACAACCATTCCTTTAAATGGTCCTCCTCGGTGCCTTTGAGCATCGAAGGCTGTACCAGATTACTAAATCCCACAGCAATCCCATCAAAGGGCATGCATGCTTTATTTTTCAAGCCCATACAAGCAAAAACTCAGGCAGTTCACTTCTAGTGCAGAATTTGCCAAACAAGCTCATGGGAGGACCTCCAGCTAGGATCAATCCATCTCAAAGGCACCGCTAAAGTTCTAAAAAATATATTTAAAATTTACAGAGTAATTTACATTAACACATTTAGTTGCCAATATATGATCTAAATACAGTCCTTAGTGGAAAGATGGGCTTTGCTCGGATGTGCACCAACAGTTTCAACGCACTGTTGTCACAAGGTGGCAGCAATAGACCAGGCAGGAGCTGAAGAGCCATGCGCACCCAACACCGGGATGGAGCTGCGGCTCTCCCTTTGCCAGCCTTAAACAATTTGCAACTTAGTTTGACCCAGAGGAAATACAGTCAGCATTGCCATAACACAAGCAAGTAAATTATTTCATTAAAAGCCATTAAACAGATCTACCATGGTAACTTTAAACACATCACCTCTCCTCAACTATGGTATAGTAGGAAAAGTTTCCCACAAGGCTGATTTCTGGGTCATAACCAGCAATGCATTAAAATGACGAGTTAGACCAACAAGAGACGCTGGTTTCTCCCCTGCTTTGCGTGAATGGGTAACTCCCCGACTGCACCAGTGAAATCCTGGCTAGCAGCAAGGACGAACAATACAGACTATCTCAAAGAACCAGGACTCAGGGTCACCATCTAAAAATTAATTTAGAGCATCTTCTAGTTCAGAGGGACTGAGATTCTACATGAATACTTGGAAAAGGGACAGATCTTGAAAGATGCTAACAGTAGCCTCTTTATAGTCTTCCTATGTTCGGGAAGGGCAGATGTTTCTACACAGCAGGACAACCTGGCTTCAGTAGGCACTGGTGCAAGAGGGGGATAGGTCTCGGGGGGAAGAAGAACACGTATTCTTGGGATTCCAGTAAAAAGACATGGGGTAATTCTTTACCCAATGGAAACAGCGGTTCTCAGAGCACCTGCTGTGGTATCAGGAATAAGTCAGGGATTGTTCAGCACAGGAGAGTGAGGAAGCAAACCAGAAAATAAGTTAAACGGGAAAGCAGAGTTAGGAAGTGACCCTCAGAACTGAACACGGTCCTCTTCCCAAGGAAGCAGGCGCCTTGTGTGGATGGATAACACATTTCCTGCACATCTATATGAAAATTTGTTCTAGAGTACCTTCCTCAAAACATAGTATGCATGGAACAGAAGCACACATGGAATACACAGAGCAAACACACGTGTATACACACATGTATTCAACATATAGGTCGAATACATTTAGACTAGCAACATCTAAAGATCATTTATCCACTGCACACCACACAAACTCCATGCAAAGAATTTAAAATGTTTGGCACATACAGTAAATAGTATTACAAAATAGATCTGTAAGAGAAACAGGCAAAGCAAGGTGGTTACCACAAAACGCAAGATATTACCTCAAATTGAGACCAAGAAAAAAGAATAATCTTTTTGCTGCATTCATTATATCGGGATCTTGTTAAATAGCTTGGGACTATGTTTTGTCACCCTGGAATACTTTCCAAAGCCTCTGACACAGAACACATACGTACTCCAAAGTCAACCTGTGGGTCTCTAGTTAAACTATGACCAGAGAGAAAGAACACAGGATCTCAGGCTGTATCTCTTCCGACTAACCTCAGTGTTTGAAAGTTAAGCTTTTAGTCCAAACTACTCATTTTGGTTCCCTCTGTAGTCAGTGGAGAGACAGAGGAGCTCACCTCATCCTAGGAAAGGTGGGATTGCTTGTCCACTGAGGGTGGCACTTGCTCTCTCTATTAACTACCAAAGAAGCTGAGATTAGACAACAAAATGCTTAGACGGACACCTACCCTTACGCTGGTAAAGTCAGATGAAATTAAACCAACGGACATAAATCAAAACCATGTGGAGTCCCACACCTGATTAGGGCCTTACTCAACGGGGCCAGCACATACAGGTGGCAAGGAATAAATTAAGCAAGATGTTATACAAAGATATATGTATGCATTTATCCACGTTTTGTTGTCTGACTGTACAGGAGGTTTCTTGACTATTAAAAATGAAGATAAAGTGTGGGCATCTTCCATCTGTACATCCTCCAAGGACAGAAACAGAATGAAAGAGTAATGAGTTAACACACAATTTGAGCGAATGACTTGGGAAACAAAAAAAAATCTAGATATTCCCAGTAAAATTTGTTTCATACAAAGATATTAAATGATTCCTAGGAATTTTCAATTGTGTACTAGATATTACGTGACAGAAAAGTACTATAAACTGATACATAGAAAAATTCTTCTCAAAAAATGGGTCAAGGAACAAGGGGAATAAGAAATGCATGCAGAAAACAGAAATCCCAGTACTAAAATTTTGCCTTATGTTTCCACCAGGTTCTTCTACCTGTTGGATCCATTTTGAGGGGCAGTCCCTGGGAGTAAAGTGGCTGCTTCTTGTTCTTCCTGAGTGGCTCACATGGTCTTTTGCTTCATTAAGTACAGCTAGGCTTTTTCCTGCTGTCAGCAGCATCTGTGCAGAAGGCACCAATTTATTCCAGTTTACCTGCCAGACTAGAGTGCTGCCATCAGCATCAAAGATGGGGAAAAACCAAATATCACAAATCCTGTTCTTACCACTCTATCTTCCCTTTGCTATAAGAGTAGCTCATCTAGGAAGAACTGACCGTGTGGAATCTAATTCTTTCCAGCCACTGCTCCAGCTGCCAGGTATTGAAAGCAATAATGAGATGGGACAAGAGAGGTCTTTAAGGAAAGAAAAAAAATAAATCTCAAGCCCTGAAAAGTCCTATCTTCTGGCTTAGCTGTCAGCATTGCCTTGCAGAGAGTGCAGGCTGCCACATCAGCCCATGTTTCCCAGGAAACACAGGAGCTATCCCAAGCTCCCAGCCTCCTGCCATTGCTTCCTCCCATCAATGCCTAACTGCTTTTGCATTTCTGTAGTGGTGAGGCTCACCCCCAACAGGAGACTTAGTATTGAAATATGCCTTTCTCTCCTGATTAACCTAGAGAATAGTTATACAAGAAGTCAATAACACTCCTTCCCAAAGAAAACATGAGGAATGAACTTGTCTAAAAAGGAAAATGAACATAGATTATGCAGGAAATCCTATTCTTCTACTGCAGCACCATTTGTGTGAACTAAACTAGGGAAAGCATGAGCTAGAGCAGGACAGGAGAGCAGCAGAGGTTGTTCCAGTCTGTGTCCTCATAACAAAACCCAAGAGACAGAGCAGAGGCTGGACAGAGGTTTGATACTGCTGCTACTGCCCACAAGGAATCCACCAGCCCTGAGAAATCCAAGTTGCTTCTGTCCCTGAGCTAGTGACGAACTTGGCCTCTATTTTCTTTGCATGCTTCCTCTTCACTGTCCCCTCAGAAAGGACCAGCTCTTGCCCTGTCACTGGGAGGACTTCATGCTGCAGTAGTAGTTCTGCTGAAGTAGTGTCTCAGGTTTCAGGGAAATACTGCATTTAACAGTTAAATGACCAGGACTTGTCAGCACTGTGTAGGCTGTGATTTATTAGAGGCCAGACTAGATAATCGCGGTAGTTCTTTCTAAATATAAGCACACATATATATTATGTCTGTGTTTGTATACACACACTTAGATATGTGCATCCATGAGCCATGTAATACTCGGAGATGAGTTGCACAACTTGGTCTCTCAATTCTGAATCTGCATGTCATGCTAGTCCACGTCCTGCCTGATGGAAAAATGCAGTGTCCACAAGATGGTAATATGCCACGCTCTTTTTCAGTTTATCTCCCTTCTTTCCTTTGTTCTTGTGGCTCACTTGGTAAACAACATGCCCTACTTTCCTCACATAAGTCACTCCCAGGAACTTCTTTTTCTTCCCAAAAACTTATCACATCAAGAAGGACAAGGAAGGAGAAAAAGATACTTTGCCAGATTGTGATCTAGGAGTAGTCAGAATGTGCACACGTATCATACAGTATTTTAATACCGAGCCTCCTTTTTTTCATTATTAATTCCACCCACTCACCCACAATTGTGCATTTAGGGTTCTCACATGACTCATGACACATCTAACCAGATGATACATTCATCAAGGGAGAAAATATGTGCCCGATGCTTTACAAGTCAAAAGATAACCTGGGCAGTGCATAACAAGCAATGAGAAAGCTATGTACCAACCAGGTTCGACTAGCCTGAGAACTCTGTCCAAATGAAAAGTAACAAAATACACTGTCTTCTGAAAACTGGAGCTTGGCATCAAATTTGACATCAGGTTATTAAATTAGATTATTCTCTACTCAGCTATTGACCACAGAAGGCCAAGAAACAGTTTAGGGTGTGAAGTTCAACATCATTACATATCTACCCTGGCCACGCACAGACACTGGACTGGAATATGTACAGTATCACCAAATTCTCAGAGAGAGAAACAGAGGAAGAGAAAAAATGTGCACAGATTTTCATGTATCAGTTTTTGTAACAAACAGCTTCTACCTAACAAGCCATAAAAACCAGCAGCAATAATAATAATAAAAAAATCGGACCTTGATGCTTCCAGCTTTCCTCTAAAAATACACTTAGTAGAATAGCATAGCATCAGTCCAAAAGTTCTCTGAAAGCTATTAACCTCCTGCCAAATCCAGTGTTTTTTCCCACTCTCCCCAAAATTATGATCTGTATCTTTCTATTATGTGTCTTCAAGTATAATTTCCTCTCTTCTGAGTCATCTGTGAACTAAAACTCCAAATGTATGTCATAAAAGGCATCTCGATAAACAGAAAGAAGAAAAAGAAGCCCCGGGAAGAAGCTGTATGTTTATAATGTCTGTTATTGACACAGTCTTTTGCAACCAGAATGGCAAGACCAGGTTTATCTATGAGGAGCGAGTCATGAAGCTTGGCAATCTTTGTTTACAGCTGTATGTATTCTGTCCTTGTATTTCAGGTTCAGATGTGTCTGAGAAGTCAAAGGCAAGTCTAGTCAAAACCATTTGGACACTATATTTGCTAGAACTGGAACCAGAACAGTACAGGGCTGAAGCTCCAGATTGGTTCAAAGTGTAGCTCTCTGTGAGCAGAAATGTAATTTTGACCAAATGCAGTTTATCACTCAACAAATACAGTTCTTAATCCCATGGAGATCCACTTCATGGCCCAATGAGCTCCTACCTGATAACCTCCTGCCTGGTTCTTTTCTCTCCTACTGCCCATTAAGGAGCCTTTTTTGACAACCATTTTGGATTCTTAAATGACTGATGTCACAAAATGAGAAAAGGAAAAGACAGTTCAAAATGACTACTAGATCTGTAGTTTGAGCTTGAGTTGAGAAAGCAACTGAACTGAATACCAAAACAAAGTTCCCCATAATTTCAGTTGGGCCAGGATTCCTCTTCCATGATGAAAGGCCATTTAATTGATTTATCCAACTTCCAATATAATATAGGCCACAGAAGACCACTTAGAAATTCCTGCAACAACAGAATGTTTTTTTTTTTCCCTGTTATGTAAGAATATGAAACCCAGCCCAGTACTTCTAGATGTTATTTTTAAAGGGATTAGACATAAACTAGAACTCCCATATGGGACAGTTTCAATTAATGATGATTAGGCTGAATATGCTTAAAGACAAAGTAATCTGGCAAGGAAGAAAGTGATTGTGGATGCGGAAGGAGAGAGAGAACATTTGTGATCTTTATCTGTTCCAGTTCACAAAGCACTTCTATAATAAATTAACATTGAAAATGAACACACTAATACAGCTCTAAGTTTCCAAAATAACTTTCTCTCGAAGGTGAAGATCTTTTTTGGATATTTTTCATCAACAAGAACAGGTAACTCCCAGACTAAACTCTATTTTTAGAAAGGATCTCTAATTTTCAATCATCCCAATGAATGAAGTCTTTCAGCTAAAGGTTTCAGGCTAAGGTCTATTTCAGAGCAATGTCCCAGGTCTGATTTCAAGTATTTCCATACTGCTTTGCATGGTAAGCATATGGCTGTTGGTTTGGACTGCAACCCCCATTGCTTTTTATGTTATAGATGTTAGTGGGGAGGTTACCTTGAGAGATGAACCTTTAGGACTGAAACATTTAAATGGCTTCTTGTCTTCAGATACACCATCTTCTGGCATCTTTTGACGTTTTTCAGCAGCTTCAGCCCTTCTCCTTTCAATTTCTTCCTTCATCCTCCTCTTTTCCTCCTTAAAAAAAAATATGAATGGTCACTTATTCCTTCAGAAACTACATCACCGTTACAGAGCTTTGCAGTCCTGCAAACATTTACCAAGTTTTCTAAGAACAGATTTTATGCCAGTCAAAACAGTTCAGTGACCTGTCTGAAATCTAGCAACATACTGCTGCTAATCCATCACAGTGTTAAGGAAGCAGGGAAGACAGCTAGTCTGTGCTACTTTAGCTCCTCACAGTGAGGTCACCAGATTTATTGCCATATAGTGCCACTTAAAGAGAGAAAAAAGCACATTTATAAGAATATTCAAATTCAATTTCTCTGTATTCTCATGTATCGTCTTTGTACTATTCTTCTGCCCATCTACTCTGGCACTTGTTGTGCCAAGGATAATACTCCACAGGGAAAAATCAGTAGGTACCCAAAAAAGTGAAGATTAAATGCTTACAGTTTCCCTCCCAAAGAGATACGATGAGTTTTTATTTCATAAACTACGAGTCAAAGCAGAAACCCTCAAAGTACAACCATTGTGAGCGCTGCTGGTCAGATCCTGCTGACCAGCAAGGCATTTTGCAATCTCACCATCTATTGAGTTCTACTGTAAAGACTTTAGTATAATAAAGCAACTGGCATTCAGCTGGCAAATACTATTATTATTCATCTACCATTTGTTTTCCAAACAACTAAGATTCCTAAATGATGCACCAGAGATTTGGAAATCCTATTTATAGAGTCCCTTGGCAGAGGAAGTACAAGCAAACAGATGTGCTTGGGTACTCAATATTTAAATAGACAAGAATATCTTCCTAATGAGATCTAGCCCATCATAACTATATATAACATTAGCATTCCAGCTCATTTGCAGCAGACAAATTTTGACATGTGCTCTGTAATTCAATTTGTGTAATGTCAAAAAGACACCCCGAATAAGTTAAGAACTCTGTCGCTATAACACTGCCCCCAACATTTTGCATCTCCAAGAAGATAAGAAATTCATAACTATCGAAGACGAAATCCTGACTTGTGAAGGCATTTATTAGATACCCATCTTTCCCGAGGCTAGCACTGTAACGTTTCTTTCTACCCTGCATGACTGCGTGCTTTACCTCGCGTCCTCCACTAGAACATCTATGTGATGTGGTCACTTGAGATCAAATACGGCATACTTGCAGTCGAAGGTTAGAAAACAAGGTGATTTTAATGCTGGGTAGCATATTTAAAATCAAAGTCTGTCATGACAGACTATCTCCTGACAGATGCTAAGAAACAGCGATGGCCAGAAGAGCACACAACCCAGAGGGCCCTGATAGAGGGTGCAATTTGAAGCAAAGTCACAGCAGCAATTCCCCACACAGCAACATCAGATCCAAGAAGGAGAAGCACACTTTGGGCTATATGCTTGGGTTTGGTCTTGCCTTCCTTGTTGCATGCTCCTTCCTCACCTATAAGCCAGTCTCCCGCGGCCTCATTCTGCCCTTTTGTTAAATACAGGCACATCAACCTCCAGCTTCAGCAACGTTGTTGCCTAAAAGTGTCTGTGCAGACACTGATAAAGAGTTATCAACTAATGCAAGGCCAGTGGAAGTAAAGTAGTAAGAACACGGGAATAAAAGCAGAGTCTGCTATATCATATTTTACACTTACCTCCTCTCTGGCTTTTCTCTCAGCCTCTTCCTGCTTCTTCTTCTGCTCCTCTTCCTCCAGGATTTTCCGGCGCTCCTCTCGCCTTTTCTTCAGTTCATCCAGCTCTGCTGCTGCCTCCTGCTGCTTCTCCTTCAGCTTCTCAAAGTCCTCGTTCTCACCTCGGCGACGGCGCTGATCTTCTAGCCGCTTTGCAACCTCAGCTTGAGACCCCAGCTTTGCTTCCTCGGCATTTGCGGTCCCTTTCAAATTGGAGCGGCTGGGAAAGAAATGAAAAGGAAGGTGATGCACCACTGGTTTTCCCTTCCTGGCCATGCGCTCACCAACACCATGAGAGCCTGGCACTCAAAGGTATTGCCTTATACGACCTTTTGCTCCTTGTGAACTACAACAGACCCAAACCATTTTCATCAGGACTTAGTAGCCTGGTATACTACAAGGAGCACCTCTCCCATGTGCTGCCAGTGAGGAAGGAATCTCTCGTGTGCTTGTGTGCACAGAAGCTGCACTACCCTGACTGAGAACTCAGGCCACCTCCATTTTTAAGAGAATTCAGTAACTGAGCTTGAAATATTTAGCATCTCATGTAACTTCAGCAAGAGGTATCACATCTCATCACCATCTCTATGGTCTACAGTAAACTGTTTCATACTTCTGCTCCGCAATTTGTGTACAGCGGAAACACTTCCAAAAGCTTAGTATACTTCATACAGAAAAAACAAAAAGCAACAGAAAGCTATAACCAATTCCTCTCTGTTGATTTTAAATGAGATAAAATCACCTATAAAAAACTCATAGCAAAAATACTATACTATGTTCTGTGTAATAAAAGATGCACTAATCCTTTGCTTTCAAAGGCAAATATTTTTTATAAACCCTCTAGAAAGAGACAAGCATCTCTGGGGACAGAACAACTTATTTGACTTGGGGAAAACAGGAGGGGACAAGAGAGGGTAGAGAATCTTACAGCTCCAACAGTGTTTTAAAAACCTACAAATGTTCCTCTCTCATCTATAACACCTATCACTTGAACTCTCCCAGCCTGTATGTAAAGGTTCATCAGATCTTTTGCTAACATTTTCCAGGGAAAGTATGACTTTTTATTAAGGAACTGGAAATTATTAATGGCAATTTTCCACAGGGGAAAACTAGAAGTTTTCCAACCAGCTGTAATACATGAGACAGAAAGAAAGAATACAAAAAAAAAAAACCAAACCAAAGAATTTGCATAGGTGAAGTGCAGACTTTCAACAGTCAGATAGCATCGCCCAGTTAATTACCACCAGTGTTTACACAAATGTCTGCTCCCTGAGTGCGTTTAATATTACTGCTGACAAGAAGGTAGGTACCTAAGAGGTATCAGTGTGTTATTCACAACAGACAGAAAGGGAATGTACTTACAGAATTTTTTTAAAAAAACCTCTCTGCTCTGTTCCGTTGATGTTTAAAAAAGCTGGATATTAATGACTTCATTAATGCAACCAGAGTGTTTCAGAGTATAATATCACAAGACATTGTAAAAATCAAGCGTTCCAACAATAGCTGTTAGAAACTATCAGATTAGAGATGACAACATGAAGAACAAATACCATATGAATTTGCAATCCAGTGAATCATACCCAATCCTGCAAAGGTGCTCTTCATTCAGATAGATGCCTCATCTAGATGGAGTTAACCATATAAGACAGGAAATAGGACCAGAGCTGAATTATCTGTGGTTTCAATATCACAACAGAATCTACTAACACAGTGTCCTCTGTCCCCACATGATCTTATCAAATTGGATGAAATTTGGTTCTAGCATGGCATGCATGATTTAGGAACTGTATCATTAAAGTACAGATGGCAAAATAGCATAACCAAACTGATGCTGTTATATGAATTCAGCTGCTGTACTTCATCTGTGCAAGTTCAACACTAAAGTAATAAGGCCTGGCACTTTATTGCAATTTGTTTACTTGGTTTTAGAAGTCTTTTCTATGTAAAAGCGTAACATCACAAAGCAAAGCTCAAGAAAAAAATACGTCCCAGAGGTCTGCGAATGTATGTAACCCCACTACATTCTCATGCCCAATTTTCTAACCTAGGTACAGGTGCATAATATATATCTTCCTAATATCACCTCATCACAATCCTTTTCTACTCCAGGCCCTGTTCCTGAATGTGTTTTTGCAGTGGAATCACTTAAACCATGAAAGTAGAATCACAAGATCACCCTCCATCATAAACGTCAAATTAATGTAAGTGGTCACAAATAAGGGCTTGCATCAGGTAGCGATGTTTAATTAAACACCCAAAATGTTCCACAAGCCTCTATATTCCACAAGGCACTAAGGATCCAGTGTATCTATCCTGCACAGGCCATGAGAAATCCCTGGCTATTATAAGGCCATTGCTTCATTTCAACTTTGTAGCCTCTATAGCAAACATCCCAGGAACCTCACTTATTTTCTTCATAATTTTTTTTTTTTGCCTCTGGGTCTCTGAAGTCTGTGTTGCAGCCCACCCAGACCTGCAAGCTTCAGGCCCAAAGAAGATGCAAGAGGTCACTTATGATATACATAATGATATCCCTGGCAAGGGCAAATACTCAGCCCTCAGAATTAAGAGAACTAAGAACATAACATTTGCCAACATCCTCTTAATAAATAGCCACTCTGTTTTATATCAGCACAGAAGAAAGGTTAGTCCTCAGTAACTTCAGTGCAGATGATAGACTCAATTAAATTAACAGCCACTCTTAGATTTCAACTGATAAAAGTCAAAGGTAGAATCTAGTCTTGAGATTTTTGTTTGGAGACCTGAGGTGACTATTTTGTCCTCCTTGCAAAGAAGGACATTAAAAGTTTCAAGCTAATTTTATTCTCATGCAGCTCACAGGACTTCCCCTACTGGTTCTGCATAATCCAAAATAGCAAACAATAAACTGGCAGTAATTCTCCTGATTTTCCTCCACTTCCCAAGCTCCTCTGTTTTCAACAGATTCTGGGAATCTCTGTTCCCTGCTGTTGACATTGGAAAATTAGTATTGAGATGCTGGGTGGGGGAAGAGTTTCATAAGTACCTCTTCGGTGCTAAGAAATTAAGCTGGTCGCCAGCTTTCAGACAAGGAGGAAAAGGAAAGAAGTGGTTCGTGGGAGCCAAAAATGCCAAAACAATGTGAAAAAACATGTTACATCATATTTAGGACTTTTGCAGTCCTGTATGAGAATAGGGAGGAAGGCAGGTGGGAGGGTAGATGGGAAGGGGAAACCATAAAATGGGGTTTTATTCTGTACTTTTCTTACTGGCTGACGTAGACACGCAAGACAGATAAGATTTTTCTTCAGCCTCCACTACCCTAATTTTATTCCCAATCCTCACCACTGAAAGTTAGCCAAGTTACATGCTTCCTTACTAGATCTGATATGTTCATGTAAAAACATGAAGAAAGATAGTTCCAAACAATGTGGGGGCAGTTCATTAAAAAATAAGCCAAGAGCCTTAATTCATACCTAACAACTTAATGAACACTAGAGCCTCTGCTGATGTTGCCAACTCAAGTCTTCTACTCATCTGATAAAAGGTTATTAAACAGGCTTCTTCCCACATTTGGGAAATAGTAGAAGAAAAACAGAAAAAGAAAAAAAGGAGTGGAAACTCAAATCTACATGTTGCCACTAAGGCCTTTCTCCCACAGGAAGTAAAGCAAATGAAAACACAACAAAAATATTTTTAGAAAACCATTCTCCTGTTATTGATGATGTGACCCAAGTCAT
The DNA here is from genome assembly GCA_013396915.1 of Stercorarius parasiticus. NCBI lineage: Eukaryota > Metazoa > Chordata > Aves > Charadriiformes > Stercorariidae > Stercorarius > Stercorarius parasiticus. The sequence continues at coordinate 182,709 of VWZL01001512.1, read as the reverse complement.
GAGGCAGGACAGTTCTGAGCAAGGTCGATTTCCTGCTATTCCATCTCCATCTCTGTCTGTCTTTTGGCCTTAGGTCAGGGTGTCTCCAGGGACTTTTGAACTGCATTTTATTTTGAGAAAGTTTGTTTTTCCCGGAAGAATCACAAGGGGAATGCTGAGATACAACAGCAAATCCCATCTGCCATGCACAGATTTCTCGCAGTGCCTGGAGAGCTTAACCTTCTATTTGCCTGTGTAAATGTAAAAGAGGAAGAGAGGTGCAGAAGGAAAAAAAATTCAATTTCTAACCTATTAATTCCTGTGTTTCTGCTAAAAGGAAGAGCTTCTACTCTGCTTCATGTATCCCCTCCTTTTAGCAGGCAGAATCCTTTTTTAACAAACTTTTCACTAGAAATTTGTTACTTTCATTGAGTTTCCCAATATAGCCATAAGACCAATATTTCCTTGAAAAGAAAAATAAATCCAAACTGTGATACAGCTTATAAAAAGACAAAAAAAATAGAACATTTTGGCTAGGAGAAGTTTTCAACTAACTGAAAAATCACTTTTATAGGGAAGCCATTAATTTCAAGGTTTGCCTTGAAATCAAGAGAGAACATCTTTCAGGAGTTACCAACTGGATTGTGCTCCACACTAATATGCAGAATCTGATTAAAAGCAGGTGGGTAATTGAAAATAGGTTACTTCAGTAAAGGCTCAGATCTGACTTAAAAAAATAAAGAACAAAATCTGGGCTGTTGTCATTATTGGCCTCTGTGCAGATATTAGAAATAAATGTCCTTCAAGGAAGGAAAACGCCAGAAGAGCAAAAATAAAGCCACTTGTCTCTACTGAGGGAGCAAGGCTATTTACATCTGCTTTCCGTACTTCATTTTGTTACTACAAGATGGGGGCAGTTCATTAGAAAACAGGCCAAGAGCTTTAATTCATACCTACAACCCAATAAATGCTAGAGCCTCTGCTGATGTTGCCAACCCAAGTGTTCTACTCAGCTGCTATGAGGCTATTAAGCAGAGACCCAGAGATGGCCCCCTGCTCTGCTACAACATAAGCAAGCCCAATGCTCACTTGGAACTTACCCAAAAGCATTCTCTGTAGATTTAAGTTTTGGGGCAGTGACTTCACGTTCTCCGTTCTGTGCCTTTTGTTCAGGAACTCCCTTCTTACGATCCCAGATACTTTTCATTTCCTCCTTGGGTGCTTTTCCTTTATCCTTGTCATCTTTTACCTGCTCAGGAGATACCGTAAATCATAGAACAAAACCAAGAAAGAAATAAAAAAAAAAAAAAAAGAAAAGAAAAGAAGTCACAATGAAGCATTCTAAACAACATCTGAGGAACAGAGATTTCTTGGTATTAATGATTAACTAACCAGCTGTCTTCAAAATGTTTATGTACTTTATGGCAGAAGTAGTCTGTAAAGCTCTAAACTGTGCCCAACCACCACTCTGCTGTCCTGATCTGAATTCAAGATGAAAACATCTTGAATAAAATTATCAGTCCTCAGCGAAAGTTTTCTGTGGCCACAGGACTATCCTACCACATTGCTTCATCCTGCAAACTGCACCCCACTGAGGCACCCCAACCCTTTTCCCTCCCGCTGCAGCATCATTCACCTATTGCCAATTAAGATTCTGCGTTGCAAACTCTTTGGGACTAGCCTTGTTGATACATTCTTTATACAAGGTTTAGGGCACTGGAGCAACAAAATCAACACATAACCTTCACCGACTGTCAAGTTTGCTTGGCAAAGTTCATGTTCTTTCCAGTGTCGTAGTAAATGGATTCTTCAGTATTGTAAGAATAATGGCCAAACCACAAAATTAACTTTTGATCAGAATAAAACTTACTCTGACAAAAAGCACAATCCTACCAGGGGCTAGTCATGAATGGCGTTATCACACATGAATATTTAATCCTATGAAGAAGCAAATGTTCTCTCTGGAAACACTAAAGCAAAAATTCCCACTACCCTTACAAAGCTTTGTCCTATAATTCTTAATAGAAATCAAATATATTTAGTGCACGGATTTCACTCTCCAGTATTCTTTCAGAATTATAAGCTTGAAGTATTTCTCAATAGCACAGATGGCCTGATCCCAGCATGCCGAGTCATGGCTAGATGCTGATAAGAGGAGGAGGATATGTTCTTTATACTCAGGTAGAATTATTCCTATTCAGTTAGACTACCAGCCTAAAACTTTCAACAGCAGCAGACAAAACATTTCTCTCCAAAATATTTTTTTTATTTTTTTTTCCCAGCTCTACCACATTGTAGGAAGATTCTAGCTGGCAAGTGAGAAATACTTTCTGTGAAAAATTCATATGAAGACCTTTTTTGTGCCTTGGAAGGCTGCTGTCATCTCATTTCCTAACTAGAAAGAAAAAGAACTTTCATAACATAACTTCACCAATAAAGGATGAGTTCAGAGTCTTCTAAGTCAAGATCCTTCCTAGGCATTGAATTGAGCTGCTGAGTGAAGTCCCAAAATCAGCCTCTGACTTCACCTGAGGCCAGTTTGCTTGCTCACAGAAACTGATACGACGGAAAATGCCAAGGTGGCACACACTACATGTGAGTACTGGGTAGTTAAACTACTCGAGCAAATTTGCCACTGGTGAGGAATGTTGGACACAATCCACAGAGACATTTGCTCTGTCCGGGCTTCAGCCACGACCTGGCAGAAGCAGCCTGACGGACAAGAGGGGAATTCAGTTTCCATGACCGTGCATTCTTTGGCCATGATGCTGTTACTGCTAGCAAACAAGGCCATTGTTACCAGCAGCCTCAAGGAATGGTTTTCTGTTTTCTAGGAGCTGGGCTGGGACAACCAGGGCTATTCACTGAGCCTAAGGAATGCCATCAGACAGTAACATCTTTTGGGTGTTCCTAAATCTGGGCAAGACTGTAGCCAGTGATCATGTTCACAGCAAAAACCTCTGCTACTTGTTAGCGATCCCCTAACCCTTCCCTCCCATTCAGGGTGACACTGAAACCAGCAATGTTGATTGTTGCAAGATTTCACATGCCAGGATGTCTGTGTTGGGATTTTGAGAGCGTAGGACTTCCTTTGCTGAGATTTTCATCAAGACCTTTCTAAGTCTCATTAAAAAGCCAATACTTCCAGCTGCCCGTTGTATTGAAGTCCACTGGGGAGGGTCATATCACTTAGATCTTAATTGAAATCACTGAGAAAACTAATATTAAAACAATATAGTTCAAAAATTAATAGGTTAGGAAATAGCATTTCAGAAGCCAGCAGATTTATGGCAATGTGTCTGCATTTGAAAAAACCATTAATGCAGCTTGGCCTCTCTATTCAAACAGATGATAAAATAAGATATTACAGAAACATTTCACAGCTTTTGGGCCCAATCCTTCTCCTACTAATTTTAATGTCAAAACAGAGATTGATTAGCACAGAAGCAGAAACCATTATGTCCCATTCCAAAGGCAGGCAACTGAAAACCCTTGTCTCAGTGCTTCCCTAAATTACAGGCTAATTCAGTTTCTGCTGAATTTAGTAAAAAGGACTACACTGATTCCAGTTGGAGCAGACAGGTGGTATTACCTGAACTGAAAATAATTCACATGCTCTCACAAATCTTGACCATTAAGTCAAGATAGAACACGACCAAAAGCATGTTTAGGTAATTTCCAGCTTTATTTATTTATTTATATTTTAATCTTTCTCTACACTACTTCTTTCCTGTTAGGGTGTTATGCTAATATTTGAGAGTTGAGATTTCTAAATCTAGAGTTTGAACACCTTCACACCACAGTGAATCCATTACCAAGGTTGTGGCCATTTGGCAAATTTGATTCCTTATTTGGGCTCAATTACTTCCTGACTTAAAAGCTGGGGGCATCTGGGTCTAGGGCTTCCATTTAGAGACAACTACCATACCCATATACCATGAGAAAAGCAACTGCTGCGGCATGTCTAGCCAAACTGGAAGCAGGAAATACCAGGAGTCTCACATCATGAGAAAGCTTGTTCTTATGAACTTTCCAGGCCACTTTTGAGAACCAAAAATTGCGGGGCAGTTCAGAAAAGGAGACAGTTCTTGCTTTCTAATTTGATCAAAACCTGAACTTTGAGGGCCAGATTTTGGTCACATTAAGGAAAAACACGTGCTTGTGTTGCACAACTGCAAAAGCAAAATGTGATTGTGTAGATCAGATCCTGTATTCCTTCAGGATCTTGTTCACGATATACTGACATCCTCTTAACTGTATATATGGTTGAGAATAAGCCTCGTTGCATTTGTATGTCCTTGAAGTAGGGGGAGGAGTGGAGTTGGAAGCCTGATCTTGACTTGGTTTGGAGTCTGATACTGTCAATTCTTCTTCACAAGCCAAGAAGCAACAACTGATTTTTTCAAAACTGAGCAAAACGCTTTGAACGCTCAGCTTGATACACATGCAAAAGATTTACCTTTCAGTGGATGGGTATTCAGCATTACACTAAACATGGAACTCTCTTAACTTGTGTCAGCTTCAGCATCCAAAAATGGAAGCATTACAATCACAAGTCACTATTAAAAGTCTTACCAATTTCCCGGCATAACCTAGCCCTGTGGCTATGGTTTAAAAGCATAATGAGAGCTCCAGCAAGAGCTGAATGAGCTCTACATAAACATAAGCAGGACAATTGTGTCTCAGGTCCGTTCCCCCCCCCC
>VWZL01001512.1:0-178021 GCA_013396915.1 Stercorarius parasiticus | reverse complement strand
CCCCCAGTCAATATTTGTGGTCAGTTACAGCCTCCTTTATACATTTACTTGTAATATTCAAAGATTGTGTGCAACAGTGAACATTACAAGCTGATTCTGTCTTACAAAGAACTCTTAATATAAACCAAATCATCCCTTATTTTTTGCGCAGCTCTTTCTCCTGCTTTTGCAATCGGGTTCATTTAGAGTAGAGTGGTGGCTTAGTTTTTCTAGTGCACTATTCTGAAGCATCACCATTAGATCTCATTTAACTCTTTCCTGTCTAAAGTAACTTATTCTAATATTGGCAGTCTCTCTCCCTGTTCATTAGGAACTTTTCTTCTAACCATCTTCATCACTTCCTTTGCCTTTTCAATCTCACGTGTACCTTATTCAAAATACGATACCTTGGATGACGGAGCCAGGCAATTGGACATAAAACCTTGTGAGGTGATTTGCTTTCATCACTCTGAGGGTGAGCTAAGCATCTACAGTATGTTTCGAAATAATCCAACAACTAAGGACCCTGGACTGGACCCTCCACAACCCTCAATGCTTCCAAGCAGCTGGACGGGCAGATGGTTGCCTGTCACTAGATGTCTGCGCTGTGGCTCCCTTTAAGCCACACAGACCTGGCTGAATCCAAATGGGTCCAAATCTCCAAGGCCTTGACCAGTCTCGATGTCTGATTAGAATCAGGGAGTATTTTGATACCTGCTGCATTGAACCAAAAGCATAGTTGCTAAACGACATTGAACATGGCTCCCTGTGTCCAGCTGTAACCTGAAGAGTAAATGGTCCCCAAATCTTATTTACTTACCATACAGTAAAACACCATGCCACCATCTCCTGTGTTTACAGTGGAAATGCAATGCAGTAAATTTTGCAGATTTTCTCTTTAAAACAAAAGAAGAACCTTGGGTATGCATAGTTTATATCATGGGGCATTAAGTTTTGGGGAAAGTCATTAGTTAAGGCAGTCAGGTGGCCAAAGGGCCTAGATGATGATGATGATTATTATTATTATTATTGTAAAGAGTAGGTCTCAATCATAGGGAAAAAGTTCACAGTAAAGTGAGAGGAAACCAGGGAAGGATGATTAGTTGATACAGTCCTGAAAAATTCATCCCTAGGGTGCAAACCATCCTTGCACTATTGACTGAACTGAGTTTCCTGAAATATTTGTTCTAAGACAAACAGGACTTGGTTCTAAAGCCCCAGAAGAACAAAATACTTATGTATTTACTTCATTTTAAGCACATAAGTAGCTTCATCCCTATTTATTTCAGCAGGATTACCCACGTTCTTGAAGTGAAGCACATGCTTAAGTACTTTGCTGAACAAGCAACTTTCAGTTATAGGTTCCTTATTTATTTTATCTCGAGTTTCCCTACAATATCTAAATTAATGGTTTATGAGTTACCTGATCTTTTTTGGAGGCAGGTTGGAGCTTCTCATCTGGTAACTTCTCCTTTTTAGCTTCCACTTTAACCTCTTTTTCTTCCCCCTTTGTTTTTGGGTTTTTAATAATTTTTTTTTAATATGAAAACATTCCATCTGTTTGCACTTCTGTTTTGTCACACTGTGTTCACGTACCAGTCCTGTGTGCAGCCACATCTCCATCATATGCTGCTGTGCCCACATCTCCATGTGCAGTTGTGCCCCCTCCACCCTCTCCAAATGCTCCCATTCCCCCATCTGGGCCTTTCTCCCTTGCGTGGCATCATGCTCACATGTCCCAGCAGAGAGCCCTCTCTTGTGACTGCATTTAACACACACGTTCCTCACACAGTTTACCAGGTGCTCACGATATTTTGTGCCAAGATGTGTCTGCCTCCACCTCATGTGTTACTGCATTAGGCGAGTTTATAGCAGCTGAGAAAAAAGGCAGCAAAAAACCATGCAGAAGTGTGAACATGCAAGGTTTTCTTTGAACAATGGAGTGAGGTCTGGCATGTTGTGCACTGCATTATTGGTAAGCAGAAATCAGGAGCTTTATTTTAAAAAAGAGGGAGCAAGAGAGAGAGCATGAATATTAGTCATTTCAATGCAGGAATAGATCTGTGAGGAAATTCCAATTCAATCTTTTTTTTTCTTGCATTACATTTCTCACAAACCACAGGTGTCTTATTTTGGTGCAAAATGTTTACTGTACCTGTTTTCTTAGGAAAGCTGCTTGAGGTTTTTCCTCTTGTACTTTCTTCTCTTTTACCTGTTTATCTTCTATTTTCTGTTCTTCCATCTTTTGTTTTTCCTTTAATTTTTCTGCTTCTAGCTTAGCCTTTGCTTCAGCTGCCCTCTTTTCCTCTTCTGCTTTAGCCCTTTCTCTTTCCTCAGCTGCCCTCTTCTCCTCTTCTGCCTTAGCCCTCGCTCTTTCTTCAGCTGCCCTCTTCTCCTCTTCTGCCTTAGCCCTCTCTCTTTCCTCAGCTGCCCTCTTCTCCTCTTCTGCCTTAGCCCTCTCTCTTTCCTCAGCTGCCCTCTTCTCCTCTTCTGCCTTAGCCCTCTCTCTTTCCTCAGCTGCCCTCTTCTCCTCCTCTGCTTTCTGTTTTTCCTCAGCTGCCTTCTTTTCTTCCTCTGCTTTTAACCTCTCCCTTTCTTCTGCCTCAAGTTTCTCCCTTTCTTCTGCTTTCTTCCTTTCTTCCTCAGCCTTTTCCTCATCCCTAAGATTCTCTTTATCTACAGCATCAGTTATACTCTGCTCCCCTTCTAGTGCAGCATTTGTATCATTCTCTGCTTTGTGTTCCTCTGCATTTATAGCTTGATTTTTTGTTTCTACTACCTCTTCTTTATCTGTGGATTTTTCTGCTGTCACATCTACCTGATTTTCCTCTACGGGGACCTCCTTTGGTTTCTCCTCCTGTACCTCTTCCTTGTCTTTTTCTTCTTTTTTTTCCTCTTCTTCTCCATCTTGCCTCCAGTTGTTCCTTTGGTATGATTTGGTAACTGTTTCAGTTTCCTCAATCTCATAGCGTCCTCGGCGTGTTTCAGCCTTTTCCTCTTTCCCCGTGGTCTCGTTTTCTTCCACATTGTTTACTTCTCTCCTGCTGGGCAGTGACAAGCTCCCATCTGTGATCGTGGGGTCAAATTCCTTTTGACGTTCCAGGGCTTCCTGTAGACGTTTTTGGCGTCTCTCCTCCCGTCTTGCCAGCCTCTCCAACAATGCAGCTTCGTCATCTGCTCCCCCTGTGGTTGTACTACGCTTGGTTTCCTCTTCTGCCACACTACATAAAAGTGACAATTTTGCATTTTAAAAAGAAGTCTTTCTAACAACACACGAACTTAGCTGTTTCTAGGAAAAAAGCTTGCTGTCACATCATTCCATGGTTTGAAAACACAACAGGTTGCATACTTAAAAATTTAGCAAAATGGTTCTGGGGATTAATTTTGGCATTTCTACATGTATAGGAATGCGGTGTTTCACAATATCAGGGCCTGGAAATGTTCCCTTCTAGGGGAGCTCCAATAGCCGCTGAAGTCCCTGGGAGCCTTACTGACCTCAGTAGGCACTGGAACGGTCCCTGACACTTGGAGCAGCTGAAATATGAACAGCCCTGAAAAATTCATCCTCTCCCTCTGCACCCTGCAGCAGAATACTTGGAAGACCTTAGCTTGCTTTAAGGCCCCCCTTCAGCTTAGCCTGAAGTGTACAAGTCTTATACGCAGTCCTTCTCACCAGGCAAAACTTTTGAAGATACTACAGAAGCAAGATACTTTCTGACTTCAGTGAACTCTCTAGCAACAAGAAGCTACTCCTGTTTGGCAACAATATCTGCAGATACAGTCCATAATGGGACAGCCTGGCAATTAAGGGTGCAGTGAGGTTGTGATTGTCTGTACAGGGACAATAATCTGTTATAAATTGGAAGGAGCAGAGCACCTAATTTCATTAATACCATTTCACATGCTATTCAAAACCTGTAGGTATCAGGACTGGATCTCACTCTCAGTCCCTGGAGGTTTTTTGTCTCCTTCAAAATTCAGCCGTTAGTTCTCCTGTGTGCAGGTTTCTTCCCTCTTTCTAGCTTTTTTCCCCCCACTGTATTGTGGGAAACGGTTATAATCTACAAGCAGAAGTGTTGCTGTTTTCCTATCTGTATCCGTTCTCCTTGCCTTTAATAGAATGCTACTTGTGGTCACTATCTATGAGCTTGAAATCGCAATGTTTATTTCTCGTCCTTTCTATCAATTGTGTTATGGCTACTGGAAATCTGGATATATTATTTGTGACTATGGGAAACTGAATAAATGATGGAAGGACTGGAAGGCCAGCTCTGCCCACTCAGTTTGTGACAAATGGCACCTCACTCCATAAGCTTTTCTGCCGTTCATTATAGCTGTACGACCCTGACAACACCAGATGGGAGCTGAGGTTATGTTTCAGCTGCAGCTTGAGGCCTGGGTGCCCACCAATCCCATGTGCCTTGGCCCCATGACACCATGGCCCCTATAAGCAGGACAAAAAAATGTGGAGGTTTGTGAGGCCAGACAGTCATGGCTGAGGGAATCTGACAGCAGGACACATCAGAGGTATTTCCCTCCATGAGTGCCAGCTGAGTTACCCCACAGACAGCCCTGAGGACACTCTGAGCATGGCCTCAAGCTCAGCTGCAGTGATGCTCCCACTCCACTGCGTAGACACAGACAGTGGCACTCCTCACAGTGTTAGGTCCTCTTCAGAGCAAGGATGGCCAAACCTGGCGTTTAAAATTTATGTAGCAAAAAAGATCTCTTCACGATACTCCTCTGCTCTGAACAAAAATTACTATTGACTTGTCAGTAAAAAACATGAGAATTTTACCTGTTTTGGGCATTAACTTCTGATTTCTCTGTTACTTCTCCTGATAGATCTCCTTCTTCCTTTTGCCGCAGCCTCTCCTGTCGAGCCCGTCGGCGACGTTCTCTGGCGGCTTCTTCCTCATCGTCATCATTTCTCTGGTAGGACAGCCTGCAACAGAGCATTAGAGTTAGAGAAACAAAGGGGCTATAGCATATAGGACGCTGTAACTGAAAAACTACAAAAAGCAGTTGACCAGAGCATAGCAAGCATGGCTGCAGTGGCTGCTCCGTATGGTGTTTATAAAATAACCTGTCAAGTTGAAATCTGTAGTTTCAAAGCTTGGTTTTGTTTTCTTTTTCAGAAATGGACTTGACAAAATAGTCACAGTGAAGGCAGAAGCCACACCACACTGTCAGTTGGCTCCTAGAAAATACCAAGACCATAAAAGCCCAAGCTCTGTAGCTGAGCAAACATCCTGATAGACTGCACCATGATCCCGCCAGAATGCACACACCAGTGTCTGAGCAGACTATCGCTCAAGCCCACGTAACTGGAACTGGACTTAGCCCAGAAGCTTTTCATTTGCCTCCTCGAAATATCACACGCTTAAAATGGTGACAGTATTCCAAATCTGAAAGACTAGAAAGCAGGGGGACACAAATACGACAACAGCTCTCAGTGCTCAGTTCTGAGTGCCAAACATCTGACACCTACAAAATTTTTGTGAGCCCGGAGCCCTGCCAGGCCAAATCATAAAAGATCGCCGCTGTGATGAAAGCCTGCAGCTGAGAAGCCATTGTGTTCATTTGACCCAACAGATGATTACATTTAGTTTCATCCTACTTGAAAAGGAAAGCAAGACATTACAATCCTAATAATCCTGCAGCCCATTCAAATCTTTGCTGAGGTGCATTATTACTGGGTGAGATAAAGGGAAAGGCCTACATTCCTCTTATCTTTTTGTGCAGAGAAAGTAAAATAGGAAGCTAAAATGTGCCAGACCCAGTCAGGGCATTCCTTTACTTTGCTTCCAGCAATGGTCTCATATGTGATGCTTAAGAAGTCATCCTTCCTTTTGTAGTCACCCATTTAAGTTAGCTGTACAGCAATGCACATTTAAAAAAAAAAAAAAAAAGGGGGGGCCCTGAACCAAGTAAAAACAAGAAAACAAGCACAGTTAAGGAATACTTTAACATTAAAAGCAACCAAAAAATTTTTATTTAGTCATGAATCAGACACTTTGGGTCCCAGCCTCTCCCATCGCCTTGTTCTGGTACTATTTTGCTCCTTTGCTGAAAGAAGGGTGGAAGTACAGGTTCAGCAGGGATTCAATTATCACAATTTTCCTTTAAAAATTAAAAACGGAAGTTAAAAACCCAACATGGCTGAGCTATTTGCCAGGCTTAGAACAGCATTATCATCACATGCAACTTTTCTTAGCCTCAGTGCATGAAGGATTTGATTTGCTGCTTTCATGCTCCAAGAGCTTGTAACCTTTTCTTTGTAGAAACAGCTCCCCTCAAAGAGGATGAAAACCATGAGCAGTACGGCCATGAAGAATCACAGTAGGGGGAAGAGGAAGAAAGGAAGGACACAAATTAAAAGCATTAGAGGTGACGCAGGGAAGGCAAGAAAAAATGACTTCCTGTCATTTGTAAGCAATTTAAAGGGGGATCAGCATTTCACTTAGGTCTAGAACAGAAAGCATATGAATACAATAATAAACCAATGGGGTCTTTAATTTGCAGAAGAAAGAGACTCTCTCTGGAATAAAACTGCATTGGCAAAGTGACCACAGAAAGCCCATTCGTTAGTAAGATGTTCTGGCTGCAAGAAGCCTATGATCTTTTTAGCTCTGAACTCCAAATATAAGGGCTCAGGAGAGGGCACACTGCTCTCAGCCTATGGCAGTTGGATAATGGCCATGACCGAGTTGATTCCCAGCGCTTATGGCTCAGGATTTGTCTTTGCAGTGAGACCACAGGAGGATGAAGTAGTTTATGCTGCTCTCTGTACCCACACAAAACGCTCCTACACAGCAAGGAGAACAACCGCTTTTAAAAGCCTCTTTAAAAAGCCTTTATTAAACCACCAGTTGCTCAGAAAACTAAAAAAGGAAAGAGAAAAATAACCTAAGCAAAAAACTCCCACCAAATGGTACCCATTAGATAAGTCAAATGAAAACAGGTATCTATTTCCTGTCCTTAGACACTTATCACACAGATCATCTGTTAAGAAAGCTGACAATCTCTCTCAATATCCTTTTAAGTATATCCACTGCCTTACTGCATATCACGGCAGTTTCCTACAGAGAGCAAGTACACCAGATACGGGTTCCACCCATGAGGATCACCTTAAGTATTCAGTTCTGTTCACCAGCACAGATCCATGAAATATCCCCAGTAATCCGGAAATAGTCATATCAACATCTAATAGTATTTTATAGATCTGTATCGTATTTTCTTTACAATTATGTTAACATTACTTCCCAGATTCTACTTCTACAGGTTGTTTTTCTTGCCTCGGAAATATAAGCTTTACTAGAGTGGACCTCAGTAGCCACCACAGACTGACAGTAGAGTAGGCTGAAAATGCAGGTTCAGGTTGGCTATGTTAATGAACGGGCTAATGAGCACGCTGTGCACAAACTGACAGCAGGATCATTTATGAAACAATTCAACATAGTTACCCTAACTGCCATTGACTTTCCATGAGAAATTCGGTCATAGGAAAGATAGCGTGAGTTAGACAAACAACATTTCTGCCCATGAAAAATATGCTCTTCTGGCTACGGTGTTCCCCTCACAATTCTCTCAGTCCTCATGCACTGAGTTTGTTCACCCTAAATCAGCTGCCACATCAGTCTCGTCTCTTTAGTTATCTAAACAGCCGCCGCGTCCTCTGCTGCCTAGGCTGTCAAACTAATTTCACATAGAAAGTAAACCACAGGCAGACAAATGAAATCATGCACCCTCCACTGTACACTGATTCATTTTAAATCACAAGAAGACTGACCCTCACTTCTCCCACTTTACAGCTCTTCCTAGCTACCTGTCACAAGCAAAATCAACTTGGAAGTTCTTCAGAGCTTGTCTTCCGCTTCCCTACATCTTTTGACATTTTTTAGACCAAGAGTAAACAAATAATGAAGTATGAATCCAAGACTTCAGCTCCGTATATCAGCCAAATGGAAATCTGATCTTGCACTTTTTCTCCATCCTTGGAGAACAGCTTTGGTGACCAGCATGCATAAACACCCCACAACCAAATTAAACTAACATTACATCCATTTTTCACCTTCCACATAACTGTGCAAAGTCTTTGCAGGCCAGTCTCCCTCTACAGTCAGCTGTTCCAGCTATCAGGCAATGACAGCACGGCACAGCATGCCCTCAAAGAGGTATGCCAAGCCTTCTGATACGTGACACCTCTTATTAAAAATTCAGATTAAAAGAAGATGACTTGGAAATCATCCTACACCTTGTTACCAAAGATAATACACCCTTGGTCTAAATGATAATTAAAAGGAAAGAAAAAAAAGCAGAGTGTTGGCTGCTTCTCCTGTTACCTTTGCTATGTTTCTGACATGAGAAAAAGCAGTGTAATCTCTGTGCGTTACTGATAAATTGTTCTGGCAAAGCATTAGTGCTGAGTCTATTGTACTTCCCGGCATAACACAAGTACAGGAGACTCAGCATCGCATCTATGTGAAAAGACATTTCCCACCATGCTAAGTAGGGATAACAAGTAACAACAGACATTCTGGCCTGTTGGGCGGCCAGAACAACTTTATATCTCCATGACTGAAATCCCAAACCTGTTGAAGTCAACAATTAATCCCCTGATTGTTTCAATAAGTCTAAAACATTACCCTCAAACTGGATATGGGAACCCTACAGCCTAGAGTGGAAAATGACTCTGCTGGACTGTGAATATAGGTGATGAGGCCATCTGTCTCAGAACTTCTTCAGAGATATTCGGCACTGTCTGAATTTTAAGTCAAGCATTGAATTTAGATAAAGTTATAGCCCAGTAAGAAACTTAGTAATAGCTAGCATGATTATGGGCCTGAAACCATTTCATACAATCCAGCTTCAACTGGTTTGCACTTGAAACCGCAAATCAGTCCTACCATTATGCAAGGCACTTTGGTTTTAGAGTTTCTTGCCCAGTGCTACTACATTATTATTATTGTCTGAATTATGACAGCACTGAAATTTCCTGATCAAGCTCAGGGGCCTGCTACAGTAGGCATTTCATAAAGATAGGGGAAGATCTAGTCCCTGTTCTAAACAGTGTGTATTCTCATTAAAGAGACACTTAATAATTTGTAGCACTACTTGCCCTCAGCGAGTTGTAAGCTAAACCTGATGAATCTAAATTCTTTTTCATTTTTCACAGGGTTAGAAAAATAACACCTAATTTAAGCTGGATCACACTACTCCATTCTAGAGGAGGCAGGGAGAAAGAAGATCTGTGGATGTGAGCTTTGATTCCACCTCAAGGGTGTCAGAAATCCGTGAAAAATTTCCAAACATAACAAAAGCCTTTAAGACTAGATTTTTAACTTAAACAGGTAGCCCAGATCTGCCTCTTTTTCCCCTCAACAATTCACTTAAATGACAGTTTGTCTTCCCTTTCTCCTGCCTGCAAAACCACCTTGCATTCATAGCACTGCCCTCCCAACACATACCTCAATTAGATGCAACTAATTCAGCAAGCTTTCTCACACAACTTTGTGATCTAGAAGCCTTTACATCTATTACAGATTGATTTTTTTCTATGGACCACCCCAAGAAATGAGATCATTCATCCTGCTGCACCTTCACTTGCAACCTCATCTACTTCTAAGACCTTCACCCTTCATTACCTAACACCAACAGCAGTTGAAGGGACATCTGTTGACTTGTATATCTCCAAATTGATGGCAGATGGAGGACGTCAATAAAACGTCCTTGATGACAAATTTCATTGCCAGACTCAGTCTATAGAAGCTGCATTTGTTGGCCTTCTGCACTCTTAGAAAGCTTTTCTATTTACCCAGGCTTTTCCTGAAAGGATGGGTGGGGTGAGGATGGACTCTGTTATAATATCCACTGGGGCGTGCTCTTTGTGTCACTGTTGATATTCAGTCCCGTTTTATTTATGATTGCATATGGTTTTAATTTTTTTATTGTTCATTTAATTTGTGTTATGATAGGCATGCTTCAAAATGTGGATATAAACAACTGATCAATATTCACCTCAAAAAAACATAACAAATGCACATGCTTCCAGAGGATTATGCCTCTGTCAAGCTTTGCGTGTCAAATGTCAGCTGTATTTCATTCAAGCCATATCTAAAAATGTGGTGAATGGTGGGGGGCAGTTGTGTGGAAAACTGTTTCTTCTAATCGTTCCTCCATAATTCAACAAAAGCTGCCAGCATTCTGCTCAGACCTGCTCAAGAAGATTCATTTTTATGAGGGAACAAGCAGAATTTCAGTCCAAAATGCTCATGTTTCAAAAAGATGTAGTGAGTGAAAACAGGGGACTACGCTGGAGACATTCAGACATGCCACTACAGTTCTCAGTCCAACGTTGTGCATGAATGCTGTTATTAACACCCGTATTTTTCACATATTTCTCAATTTGACATGCACCAGTTTTTCACATTGAATGGAGGAGACAAGTGGATAAAATTAACGAATGGCTGGAAATTAAACCCAGACAAATTAAAACTGGAAATGAAGCACATGTTTTTAACAGTGAGGGTGATTAAATACACAAGAAATGATGGAACATCCATCTCTTGCATCTCCACATCAAGATGGATGCCTTTTTGGAAGTTATACTACAGTAAGATACCAATTCTTGGGCTCATTATATACACAACTTGGTGAAATTCCATTATCTCTTAGGTAAGGAAAGTTAAGACTAGATTATACACCTGCAGGAGTTAAACACTACAGTCTTCCATTTACAGAAGGTACATGCCTTCTCATTCTGCTTATAATTTATCTCTGTCTCTCAAATATTTTTACTGTTTTCACCCACACATTCTACACAGCTACACAGCCTATACTCCTGAGCAGGCAAATTACCCAGATATCCACATAGTTCTCTGGGAAAAATAAAAAGACTGACACACCTTTCGATGTATTCCGTTCTCATTTATATCATTTTCACACTGTGTGTTTCTGATATCCTTTCTTATTTTTACAGCTCCAAAGAGTTCAAGGATTATTCATTTTCTGCTGGATTATTCATTTTCACTTATTCAATGAGTTAGCAGAAGAAAGTTCTTTCTGTCAGATCTAGCATCCTTAATTTCCTACCATGCCTTTAGAAGCCTTTCTCCTACATTAAACCTCAATCTAAAATACCTGAAAGATAAAACAATGTTCATTTTAACATCTAATTTTTTGTTTCAGCTGAGGAAAATCTTTGGATTATTTACATTGGTTAAGGATCTGGCTGTGACATTGTTATTTTGTTTGCATGACAAAACTGTTGAGTATGGGAAAGAAAAGGTCTTCTGAGAGGTCCAGCTTGTGTACATTCTTATTTATGGTTTCTTTCCTTTTGATGTTTTTGACATTTAGGTTTTTCCACAGATAAGGAAAGAATAGGTACACTCATCCCTTTAACAGTTTGATTCTAGAAATCTAAGGTGCAAGAAATCCACATGGAAGAATGAAGTATAAAAAGTGATATGCAAGCCAATAACCACAAGGGAAAATTACTCCATGCTCACAATAAAAATACTTGGTGACTACCAAGTAATTGATGCAGCCAGGGATTTTATTTCTTTGCTGAAGATGGCACTGAAGTCTCTAAGACAGATCCTGTCTTCCCAAATTACTGGTTTCTGTTGAAAATGTAAGTTTCAGTTGCGCAGACGCCCAGGGCTTCCAATGCCTTGTCTCATTTCTTGCAGTTTTCTGCTCGTAACAACACTGTTGCTTTGGTTTTAGATTCAAGCCCTAAAACCTGGGCCTCGTAGTTAGAGCCAGTCTGTAACATCACTGCATCATTCTGCACAAAGGCAGAATGACTCATGCATGTGCCTTTTTTTTTTTCCCTCATGGCTGAAAACTGATGATCTGTTTCATAATATGAAATGCAAGCAGATTCTCCAACCACATTCAAGTAAGTCTGGTAAATCGCCTCCGAGTACCTCAGCCTAAATTGCACGCAGGGCCGCTAACATGAAGGGTAAAAACCTTCAGCTACTGAAACAATGTCAAATTTCCCTCTGACATATACTATATTTAGATAAAAGCGCTTGTTGGAAATGTCCCAGGGAAAAGCATGTAATTCTCTCAATATGTGAAGTCTGTAATGCTCTGCAGTTTTCATTCACAATAGACTTGACACTGACCTGTCAGTGAGCAGTGCGGTATATTTAACCTGTTTTAATTTCGAAGTTTCACATGAAAAGAAAAAAAAAAAACTAACTGGGCAGAAAACAATAATTGGCCGAGTGCCTTCTAGCTGATAACTATTACTTTTTTACTGCTTTCCCTGAAGCTTAGTGGAATTCGCCCAGAAATCTGTTTCCCTGGCAGACGACAAACATGCAAAAAAAGTGTACAAAACAAGCTTATTTTTTCAAACTTAGTGGGAGCAAACGCAATCGCTGTGCACACCACTGTGGTTGATGTGGTATGTGTTGACTCTGTAGCAAATTGCTTTCTGCTTGCTGCCACCACCTCCAGTTTCTAGTGCTTTATTGCATATAAAAGCCAAAATAATTTATGCCACAGCCTTACCCAGTAATATTGCAGGCATATGACTTGAGAATAATGGGCATTTTGCCTAGCTGAGGCATAAGTAAGGACTTACAGGATTTGCCCCAGAATATACAATCCACAATTGCTATAAAGCCAAATCAGAAATTTTCTTTCTTGTGGTTTTGGGCCCCCGTATTCAAGATAGATTTCAAGGCACTTTTATACCTCAAATTGCTAGCTTACTGAATGTACACAAAGTTAAGATCTAACTCCTCCTTGTTTACGTTTCATTGCAAATAAAACTCCAACTGACATGAATGAGAGGTTTACTTAAGACAGAAGGAATTAAAAATGAAGACAGACATGAGCTTTTGTAACTCAAAAAAGCTCCACTGCATATTCAGAATTATGGTCTTCCTAGAAAATATGCAAAAGATTTGAGGAATGAAACCTACATTTTCTTACAGGCACCTTTAGGCAAACTGTCGTCTCCAACATGTCATGCTCAAGCTACAAAGTTCTGTATTTCTTCCAAACATCTTTTTAACTCATACAAAATTCACATCATCATCTATGATATCTATCAGAGGTCTTTAAATGAAGGCAAGGGAGGGAAGGAAGGCATGAGGTGGACTTTTGTTATTGGGCCATTTTCTCATCCTACGTAGTCATATCATTAAACTGTGGCACTGAGGTAGGTATAAGGCAGGGGTGGACACTCCATCAGACAGGCTGTGGGGAATCTGGAGCAAAAGCACACAAGGAAGTCTGTAGCCTTATGGGGAGGAACCTGAACAAGAGCACAGGACCTTTTTTCATGGCCCAACAGCAATTTTCCTCTCTCTATATTTTATATGCATACATATATAAAATTTATATATTTTCTCAGCAATGAATGTGAGAGGAAATTGTGCTGTTATTACGAAGTAGAGTTTTTCTTTTATTCAAGCACAATAGTTACAATCAATTTCAAGAGGATTCCCAATTACTGTTGCTCACTTTCCCTCTACCTGTAAGAAATGGTCTGGTTTTGCCAAGTTGACTGACGCAACCACCTCCCTTTAAATGCAAGAGAGTGCTATTACTGAACAAAGCTGTATCTCCTCCAGCTTGGACTCCCAAAATGCAACTCAAAGTTGCAGATTAAGCAGAACAGGGTCTGTCTTACTCCTGTACCTGCTGGATATACTTTGAGAGGGGTAAACTAATGAATGAAGAAGGGGTAAAATACAATAGATTCAGCTTGTTTTTTAGACTGGTATAAGTACCTTCCAACTGAATTGCACTTTTGGGTTTCTTATACTTGGGATTAGGGTGAAATGGCAACTTCAACATTTTTTTTTATGCCAGGCTTTTTACAGCATCCCATTGTTTCTTCCTAATGGTTCAATTCTGAGGGCAGCAATGGCACGAAGTAGACCTTCCAGATAAGCCTTGCTACAGTAAGCACAACCTCAGCTAGGTGAGCTAAAACCAGACTTATAGAACATGATTATCAGACTGCCTCTGCCATAGTGCAGCTATGACAGTGACAGAAACAAGGGATATTTTAGCAAGGTTTCGCTATAGAGACAAAGTCAAGGAGACTGGGTGGAAGGAGATTTTGCTTTCACTCTTCTCTGTTCAGTGTCTGGTTTAGCCCTGTAACTGCAGCAGGTGATGGTTTCTGAAGAAAAAAAAGTTTAAACTTTTTTTACAAAAAGATCACTTCTGGTGTTATTTTTTTATTTCAAAACAGTATGCTGCATCGTTACAAATCAGCAAACAAGAACAAAGCTATGATTTCAGGAAAGCACAAACTGAATTACTGTAAATTATGTATGTATCGTTGACCTAGAAACCCAGCCTTCAATTTCATCTGCTTCTCTACTTTCACCCTGGTTACCTCTTTTAAGGCTTGTTTAATGCAGCACACTAGGAAATAGCCTCTTAAACCAATGCTTGCATTTCATTCCCTCCACAAAGATTATTAGGATTGCTGCATTTTAAGAGCACTGTATTTTAAAAGGAAGTGCGGGACCATGAGGATAGGCCTCATACACAGGAAGCTTCTTTAGTTTCAACCTGTACTTGCTCCACTGAATATCATATAAGGACAAACACTTTAAAAAAGTTAACTCAGAGAATCACTGGATTTGTCAACATGCAAACCCAGTCTCAGTCACACACTCTAATCCTCCATCACCATGCCCAATCTACTCACAACCAACTTCCAGCACATATCTATTTACCATCCACCCTGCCAAAACAAGATGTGAAATTTGAGATGAAATGTGGTTTTAGTTTTCGAAGATGACAAATCTTCTCTATGAGCAGAATCCCCTTTTGCACTCATGCTTTTTCTGCACTTGCCTGCCAGGTTTTGCACGGTGTCATGAGAAACCAGGGGCCAGAACTCTACAGCAGGTGAATCATAGAATGGTTTGAGTTGGAAGGGACCTTAAAGATCATCTAGTTCCACCCCTCCTAGCATGGGCAGGGACACCTTCCACTAGTCAGGAATCCTGAAAGGAAGAAAGTTCACAGCATCATGTTGACTGGTACCAAGGACAACACCCACCAATAGTGCTGGACCCACCTTGAAATGAGCTATTTCATCTATGCAGCCGCACCTAGGGTGGATCAACATGTAGGCTACGCTATGGCTCCATCACTGAAACAGCGGTCTCTGATTTAGGACTGACACTGTAATTGATTATGGATTTGAACAAGACTGGGACAGTACAGTGGGGCAGGAAGGAGGAATGTGTGAGCAGGGGTCAAACAGGGACTGGGGCTGTAGGAAGGGGTCTGGAATGGGACATCTCCCTGGGCTGGGGAGGGGGAGAGAGGAGAGACAGACAGCAGCAATGGATGAGGAGCCTCCGTCCCTGCAGGGCACAAGATGAGGAATGGAAAAAAGTTGATGGAGAAATACTTGGAGGACAGGGAAGAGGGAAAGATATGTCAGGGAGTAGCAAGGAAAACAAAAGCATCAGGACCGGGTAAGTGGCTCTGCCATCAACATCCAGCATCCAGCCTGGTTCACACGGATGTCCAGGGCCTGGAAAGTCAAAACTCATGATGACTGACAGAACGGAAACTGTAAGATAGCAGGTCGTGATTACCCAGACTACACATCATTCAGTAACTTCTTTGCCCTCGCCTGAAATGTTATGTGATCTGAAATGCAAACAGTCAGATGCCACTATTTTTATTGCTCGATTCATCAAAAGTATGGGTGTTAGCATTAGCCTGGGCTCCGTGAAGCATCAAAACTCCCCTGTATTTCCCAGGGGATTAGGGATTGTAACTAAATGACTATTGCTCAGAGCCAGACAGGTCCCTGAAGATGTCTGCTGGAGCTTTCAAAAATACAGCAAAGACTGTGCTGCATGAACCAAGTACAAGGCATGTATTTGCACACAGGGAGCCTGGCAAAACAATTTTACCAGATAATTATTCAGGTAATCATAGAATAATCTTTTTTTCATCCACTCTTCCCGACACAAAATATGCAAAAGGAAGACACAGCCTTAACATACCGCAGCAGACTAAATATTGAAATAAACACTGAAAACAGGAAAGCAGCTGAAATGTAAGAGCAGAACATGCACCAAAACAGAGCGGACTGTGAAGTCTTATGCTAACTGAAATAAACCACTTCAGGGGGGATATGGCATTACAAATACATTCAGTACTACAACATATGGTGAACAGGAAAAAAAAATAATGAAAATCAGATGTCTCAAAGTTTTCTGGTACCAAATCCCCATGCACACTGCTCACGGATGCTGTGCAGGTGCAGATTTGGTTTCAAGGGAAATTCATGGCTGTTCACTTTTAACATGGACAAGCATCTGTCTCTTTCTCAGGTGTTTAAGAAACGTACTGTCAACAACCAAGGTGATTAGGAGACATTTTCAGTGAGACAGCAGAGGAATTATGGGTGCAGATCCTGTCATTTGCTAACAGGATTAGGGGCAGATACATTCCATGCATCTCTCCGAAAGCTAATCCCAATGTGTCTTTCACCTTCATGAAAGGTAAAAAACCCTTCCGTAAAACAGGCCCATACAGATATGCAAGGTCACGTACAGCACTTTGAACAGCACACTAACGTTTCAATTATTTGCAGACATCGTATAACAGCACTGAGCAATTTAAACAGCTGGAAGTTTGAAACGCAGCCATCGCAACTACACCCGCATAAACACAATAAAACATCCTGGCTTTATCCTTTCAATTAGTTTTCCCTTAGATGTGCCTGTTCCCCTTACGTTGCTTCACTGCGATTCTTATTCCAGGAGAAGTTACTCGTAAGAAAGTACCAAACAACTCGGCATAATGGAGAATGTCTGTGGAAAGCTGACTTAGTTCATGAGAGCTGATCAATCACACTGAAAATACAAATCTAAAAGCCACTGTTCTTTAAAAAGGGCAAAAAAGCCAAGCTTTTCACAGAACTCTAGTGTCCAACAAAAACCTCTCCCATTTCAAAGACTCACTAACAAATTATCTACAAGTTATAAGTTATTCACAGAAAATACCCAGATAAAAAGTAGGAAATGGAAGAAAATAACAATTTGTTTGCCCTTGAAGTTCCCATAGTCTGTGGACTTCCAATGGGGCATACGCAGCTGTTGGAGGCATAAGGCACCTAACATAGAGAAACTGCCCTGTGGAGATACTGCGCCAGAGTAAGGGGGGTTTCTGCAACATACAGCATGTTTCCAAATCACAGCAATTATTATGGTGCACTTTTTTTTTTTCCAAATTTCAATTTCATCCTGGAATAACAATACCACACAGGGAACTAGTCTGCAATAGTTGTTGCAAAATGCTTTATACCATAGCATCCCCACACAGATGAGCTCTGCATGGACACAGGGAGCTGAGTAGTAGTACCAGTTGTACATTCACAGGAAGTTATTGATCAGGTCCTGTTGGTTCTTTGGCAAATCTTCCACCACCGGACAGCCACCCTACCTGGTCAGCCTCCTCCCGGCACCTTCTGAGCTTCTCGCTCATCAGATCCCTAAGCTTTCAGTCCTTGTCCCAGCTCCAGCCTGCCCAACAGGCAAAATACATTCACACTCCTCCCACATTGGCACCTTGGTAGCAGGAGAAGGTGAGCAGCAGTAACCTGGGCTGGATATGAGGTCTGGGTTGCTTCCAGATAGCAATGAGTGTGCCCTTGTTGGAGAGCATGGCATTACTTCATATTGTGATCATCCTTGACTCTACACACCACGACCAAAGCACTGTTCCACAAAGCATCGGTTTGATGCCACATAACATATACTTCCTCTCATCTGCATTTCATCATACCGCTAAAAGAAATGCCAGGTGAGTCCAGGGCAGCAAAGGTGAAGGAGCAAAGCAGATGGGACTATAGAAGAGAGGAGTGTGATCAACAGTAGAAGGAAAGTGAGAGAAGGAGGGCAACAAGGTGGGGAGGATAATGAAGGACTGCCATGGTAAGAAAGCAGCATGGCTAATGGGAACAGACTGCAAATGCAGGTAAAAGACAGTCTAATTCCAAATGTGAGAGGAGACAAGAGATTACAAGTTTCCGTCATTGAGAAGCAAAGCGTTTTTACAGATTCAAGTGACGTTTTTAAAGAAAATGTAATCAAAAAGTTCGTCATTAAACACACAGACACAAATGTTTAAGCCAACACTTCTGGTACAATCCATTACATTCCAGGAGTGAATGCAGACAGATGGTTATTTTCCCCTAGTTGTTATATTAGTACTTGGCACTTGCTAACTTCTTTCCTTCAAAAGATCTCAATGTGCTTTACAAATGTTGATTATATCTTTGCAACCGCTTCTGACTTCCACATGGTGGGTATTATTACCACTATAATGCCAGTCTATGGAATGGAAAAACAGAGACATAGACAAATGTACATCTTTTAGCCTAAACCACACAGCAGGTCAGGTTCTCCCTTTGGCTGCACTACTTCACGCCTGCTTAAAAACCTGTTGAAGCTACCAGGAGCTTTTCCAGCAACTTCCAAAGGGAGCTGTTGCAGGTACATGGACTCTTTCCTCCTAGGCCCATCTCTAACACCTGCACTGTGCTGACTTCCATCGCTGCGCCTGAAAGCGTGTGAAAGCCACTGGCAGAATTGATTATCCTGGGACGGTTTTTTGCTGGCATACTGAACAAAGGCACATCCTCCCCTGAGCTCTCTCTGAGCAAGTGATAGCCTGCCTCTCCTTTGCGTAATGCTTTCTGTTGCTAGGTACTTCCAAATCAGTAGTTTACATTTTAACAAGAGTTGTGCCTGCTGGGAAATGGGAAAGGAAGGGCGAAAAGCTAGTTTAGCCCAGGGGATCTTGAGGCTGTGTCACTGTGAAAGCACCTTAGGCTTTGCGCAGGGGTCAGCATGCCTCAACGTAGCCTGGCACCTTTTTGAAGCATTGGTATGTGAACTGAGATACACTTAAGTGCCTGAAAGTATGGAAAATGGGGTGCAGGGTCCTCACCCTACCATTGGGAAACAAGGAGTTAGTTTGCTGCCAAACCCTTCTGCTTTTCAAGCCTCAACAGATGCAGAAAGCCAGCTTGGTGAGCTAGGACTCCCAAAAGGTGACTGAGTGAGAAAACACCAGCTCTACACGGGAGAGATTTTAGTCCCACAGAAACTGTAGAAGACATCACATGGGAAGGTTTCTGTGCACCATGGCTCTCACTGCACCCTCCCACAGTGTAGATGGGATTGACATGAATGTCAGACAACCCCTCCAAGAGTGGCTCTTGCAGGACGTCATTTTGATTCAAAGTCAAAACGTTTCTTGTATCACGTGCACTGCAAGAGAGAAGACTGTTTTAGGAAGCCACTGAGACTCCTCTAACAAGGCAATTGCACAGCAGACAGATCCTTAGGTAAAACACCACCAGGGAACAGACCTTAGACTTGATCCAAACATGCGACGGTTCGTCCAAGTATCCTCTTCCCAGCAATCCATAGTAACTATTTATATACACACACCAAGCCCATTGGCAAAGGAGATGCAATTCAATTTATCGTCTTCTTAAAGTTCCCACTGAATTTAAGTCATGCATCCTGAAGGGCACTGGGAGGGGCCAAAACTGAAGCACTGGATAGCAAATCTCTGTTTAATACACTTCTGTGAAAATATAACATTTGACAAGCAAGGATTTGGCAATGTAAATTGCAGAATATTTGGCACAATAAAAAATCAGGACAAGCATAAGAGAATTTGAATTCTTGCTCACAAAGAGTGTGGTCAAACCTAGTTACCACAACTCAATTGGCTGAGATTTACTTAGTAAATAAAAATATGGTAATCATCTGTCTGAAGAAGATAAACTGTAGCAGCTAGGACATAACAAAAGGGTCTCAGGATCAGCAATCCTCCAAAATGGAAAAATAAGCCTGCTTTTAACTCAAGCTAACAGGCTGGTAGTTAAGATGCTAAATATGGTATTTAGCATTTGGCCTTTCTCTGCTACAAGTTCCTGCATGAGATGCTTAAGCTCCCTGGTGCTTCAGTTCCCATCTGACTAATGCACAGGAATGTTCAGTGAAAAAAATCATCCATTTGAGGGATCCAGAGGCTAGCACAACGGGCATTACCTACATCAATACGGTATTATAAGACCAATTGGTCTAATGCAAACACAGGCATAAAACTTATCTCAAACACTAGCTAGTCTCTGACAGTGAGGTGATCTTGGGTGTACTTATGGGTGCTTCTGCCAGCTCAAGGTGAGTATGAGAGTAACTGTCAGTGTTAGGGCATAGCTATAGGCACATACAAACAGTTTTTCAGGACTCTTGCCCAAAGTTTGCTCAAAATAGTCCCACAAAATTACCAAAGATTTGGGAAGCTCAACTTAAGGCCCCACTACCTACTTTCCTACATTACAGAGAAAACTTCCAAGTGGTTTTCTCCTCTATTTCAGCTCCCCGGAAGCTTTTCCAATTCCTTCTCCAATTTTTTCTCACACTCCAGGCAGCCCCTGTCACTCCTCACCTAATGGCATTTTAATGTGTGTTCCTATCTTCTTCCTCCACACCTGTGAGCCCTGCACCTTAAATGCTCCCAGGCCTAAACCTCCCTACTTGCCTACCCTTGCAACACTATCAGCCTTTTTGGGGTTCAGGCTCTCACTGAAATGACATCATGCACCTTGAGAAGTGCTGGAAGGGACAGAAAGCCAGGCACTAGGCACTAAACAGCAAAATCTCTGCTTGCTATAATCTTGTGTAATCTAAATTCAGGTGCTATCAGCATAGGACTGGATGGGAGGTACCAAGCCAGACTGTCTCCTACCTGATCACTCCACAGGTTGTTGGGTGAGTTTGAGAGAGAGAGAATCCAGGAAATCAAGTAAGGATTAACCCCATGGCTATCCCAAAATGACAAAGGACCAAATGCAGCTCTCAGATATGCACAAGAGGGGAATATTTGTCCTCAACTGGATGGGCTGCAAATTATTGCTAATGCACATGCTGTCAGTGGGAAGCTTTCACAGCTATATAGATAAGGACTGGCGGGAATACCAAGATAGCATTGCTACAGCGTTGAGAGAGCTTTTTAGCATGTTAGTAAGTCTTGAGAAAAAGCTGCATTTGCAGAGAACTTCAAAACTGCTTTGCTATGGCCTTTATGGCAAATGTAACAGAGGAACTAGAAGAAAGTTTGTCCTCAGCCTTAATCTTTCTAACTAAAGTAAGTTTAGCTAGCTTTGGAAGCAGATGTGACCTCTGCTAACTAGGCTTTGGGGCTTTTTCAAATCCTGAGAAAGAAAACTGCTGACACAATGTGTCTGACCACTCCTGTTCCAGGAGGAGGCAGATGACTAAGGCCAAGATGCACAACACAATCTTACACACCCAGAATCCATGCCAGTGATTTCCCTCCTGCAGGAGAAGAGCAGTCCTAAAAATCTCCTGCTTCACAGAGGAAAAGTGGGTGTTATACAAAATACACGAGACTACTATTCAACACCAGCTTAAAAATGGGAGGCTACTTTTGAAGAAGTAAGTATGCAAGAGCGTACAGTATGGTTGGAACACATTTCATTCGGGCTTTGCAAAATATCATGCAACACAGTAGCAACAGAGAGCTGAAAGGGAAGAACAAAAGAAAGAGGGATAGGAAGCACACGGCAAAAGAGAGGCCACTGTAGCTCACGAGAGCTGGAAAGCCAGGAAGAACCTGAAAACGAACAAAGAGACTATAAAGCTTCCACCATGGTCATGTCAGTGTGTGACGACATTTGTGGATGCTGAAACCTACAGTGTATTGAGCCTTGTGAGGCTTACGCAACCCATGATCCTACTGCTGAGTTACAAACTCCACTAAACGAAACTAACAACCCCAAAAAAACCAACCCGAAAACACACACACACAGAGCAAAACAACCAAACCCAAAACAACAAAAACCTGTAGTAGGGATCATGCCAGGATAGCAACAATTGTGATGCTAGAAGGTACTTCTGTAATTACACTGAAGCAACTCCAGTACAGAACGTATTGCAGATGGAATTTGGCAAGCCAAAAATCTCCTGTTCAGAAACATGTCATATATTTTTATGGTTAAAAAATCTGCAGGCAATTTGGCTACAACAAACAGAAGAGAAGCCAAAATCTCACATCCTGTAGTGACAAGTGCATTGGTCTCAAGGACAGACCTCTGGGACAGGCCTCCACATTTCTTAGAGTTATCAGGGGAAGGAAAACAAGTGCACATGGACTGCTTTCTCTATTTTTTTAAATGCACAGCACGCCCGTTAGGAGATATTTTCTGAATAAGGTTTTAAGCTGTCTGGGACAATAATCATCTTTTTTTGTTCTGTAATACAGCAACCTTTACCTGGAGGACCCAGAGCAGGACCAGATCCTCCTAAGCAGAAGCATAAAGCAGATTGGAAGTGAACTGAAAGAGATTCAGAGTTCAGAATCAAAACTGCCCGCACAGAGTTAATCCTCCCTGGTTGGCATGCCAGGTTCTGCTGGAATCACTCTTGCTCATGAGAATTTGAATTATTTCTCACTGTTTCTTAGTCAAGGTATATGAAAAAGTGGTGGATGGAAATGAAAAAAAAGAAGACAATAAAGTTAGCCAAGTCCCTGATCTTTAAGAGCTATTCTGACTTTGATGAAGGGTCTGTACATAAATAGGCATCAGACAAAAAAACCCTACCAAACCCCCCCAAAAGTAGTTGTGCAGGAAGCTTTTGGGAGTAGCCAACTCCTACTGGTGCATTTGTATGTTTTGTTTAATGCGAACTGATACACCCAATCCCTGCTAGTAATGCTGTTTATTTTTCTTTTCTGCTTTATTATCATCCAAGTTTATCTTTCACATCCTTTGCCTACAGTAAGCTAACCTCAACAATAACAGGATATGTACTCTAGAATTACTGGGGGGGGGGGGGAGGAAAAAATTGCTTCACGAGTGGCACAATCAAATTTACAATACCCAGAAGAAAATAAATAAGCGAGTGATGGAGAAAACTGGGCATTTCGGGACCAAGTTAACCATTTTTCCTCCTACAGTCAAAGAACCACACCGGAGCACCAGGTGGGGAAGGGGAGCAGCCAATTTTTGTCTTCTGGTGCAGCACAGAGTGAATTTAAGCAGAGCTGATACTTGGCTTGATATTTCAGTTACCAAGAGACAAACAGAGACTGAGGAAGGAAAGAATTTAAATACCAGCTTCTTCCCTCGCTTGAAACTTTGCTCATCATAACTCAGTTTAAAACCCCAGGAACTACATTGACTTCAGATCTGAAGCCTGTATTTAAGCCCGGGATGCGTTACTCATCTCTGGAATTCAATACAAGCCTTCAAAGCAATTTGAAAGAAAAACAGCTGAGCAATTTAAAGCATCAACTAAACCTTGTACTTATTATTTTTCTTCAATGACGGATTTTTGAGAAGAGAGAAATTGGATCATACTACCTTTGACTGAAGTGTGATTTTTCTGACAACTTCACAAACTGTTTAAACGCTTTACATGTAGAACAACCCACATGGAAAACTGTATTCCAACGTGCCTGCTGTTCCCTAAAAAGGTGATTGCAGTATGGCACTGTTAGACTTGCAAAATCTTCTCATTACCACGTCCAGTTTGTGTGTCAGAGTGAGATTTCACGGCAACGCTGAACACTTGTGAAAAAGAGAAGGAAGAGGGGAGGGAAAGGCAAAGGGGGGCGCGGGGGAAGCCCTCCCTGACTGTCTACTCTGCAAAGGATTTGAACTGCAGAAAAGAGGAACCATGTCAGCAAATGCCAAACCAATGCGATACCTGCCAAACCGCACCTTATCCTTCTCAATCAGCAAAAAAATTATCCGCTGCCTGATTTCTCTTACCTCATCAATAAAGGGCTAGGTTTTTTTCCCTTATTAGGACAGTCTCCATGCTGCAAAATTCTGGCTCTAATAAGTGGCTTTAACAATATGTGCTGCACATCAGCACAAAAAGAAAGCAACTAATAAAAATAAAACACAGGAGAAGAATAAAAGGGCTGAGTCCTAAATTAAAAGGGACGACATCAGCTTAGTTTGGGCTCCAAAATTTGATCATATATTTTATGAAATGGAGAATTAAAATTGGAACGGATAAATGTACGAAGGCTAACATTATACAGACATGTAATTATAAACTTGGCCCCGCAGCTACTTATACATGTAAGTGGCCTTACTGAAGTCAAGGAGACTTTTTTACTACACTTAAGTGCTTGCACGGCTCAAAACATAAAACAAATGTCAGTACATGAAAATAGTGCAAAGAAAGGGGTTTTTTAATATTTTCTATGACAAAATAAAATGTAAAAGGAGTGAAAAGTTACAAAGTGAGTTAGGTCTCCATGTTTCAATTATTTCAGTGATTGATGGAAGTGTTTTGCTTGGGTGGATTTTTAAATGTATGGTTTTGGAATATCTAGTTTACTGTATCTGCATTATATGGACATACATGCATAGATATGCATAAATATGGGCAGAACAGCACTGAGGGCCTAAAATAATCACCACAGAATTTCCCTGGCTCTTTTGAAGCTTCTCGTTTTACTCTGAATTGGGAACAGGATGGATGGGGAGGTCTGTGACTGCAGGTTTGCCAGGGAAAGGAAAGGCAGGAGTTTGAAGAAGCAGGATGAAGTTCTGGCACCCCCATCCCACACTGGTTGCACACCTATGCCAACAGTGAGGCTGGGGAGGAGCTATCTGGATTTAAGATCTGCACTAACAATGAATTTTCTAGTTTTGCTGAAGCAGAAGTAAAAACCCTTGTCAGAGTGAAGTGATACGGAAAACGTTCAGGGCTGTTTTATTTTAATTCAGCCTGAAACAAGAACGCAAATTCTTCATCTAGTTTTTTTTTAAACTTTTTTCTTTAAAAAAGCATATTAATTTAAAGAAGTATTTCCTCTTGTTTTCATTTAGACAAAGCTAATCTCACAAACCTGACATGAACTCCCAACCAGTTCTGTTCTACCCAGAACTCTCCCAGTTTTTCTTGGTTTTGCTAAATTTATGTTTCATCAGAAACAATTCTCACAGCTCATTTCAGTCATTTGGATTCCCAGAGAGCAGTACCAGGTTGAGTCTGATATCTCTCACCACTGTCCTGGCTTGAACCAAGGCTTGGACAGGGTGAAGAATTCAGCTCAAGGTTTTCATGAAACTCTCCAAAGTCACTTGTTCTCTGACAAAATCTTAGAAATTTGATTCTCACAGAGTTACATGACTTCAGACTCAGGTGGATGCCCAAACCTCCACACAAATTAATCCAGCTTTGTGCTCCCAACACGCCATGCCTTGCTTGTGCTGGATGAAACAAAACATCTTTTGCTGAGGCTGTGAAATCTCAGAGATGTTTCCTTATAGACTTATCCTTCATCTGCTATAATAATTCTTCCACTAAGGATAATCTCACTCAAAAACATTTCAGCTCTTCCCGTAAATTTCTTCTGACCCACTATGAAGAAAGTTCCTAAATCCAGATACAAAATCCTGAACTAGACATTCAGTCTTCAATAGCCACTGTCCCTGTTGATGTGTAAACCAGACACCAAAGCACATGTACTTCATTCAGTTGGAAACAACTAATATGTCAAGAATGCTCTGTATACACAGAGTATTATTATCTGTGTTTAACATAAATATGTGGGTTCACCCACAGATAAATATATTTGCATCAAAAGCACACACCTACCATCCCAAGGGTTTTGGACTTCATTCCCAGATATCAGGCATTGAAGTGCAACTTGGATGTAAACAGTGCAGCTCACAAATGGACAGGACATTGTAAGAAAACTGCCTATTTCTTGGCCCATGGTACACTTGTCACTGTTGGGCAAAAGCCACATTTAGAGACTGTCTGGCATTCTTAGCCTTTGAAATGGAGACAAATAGTCTCAGTTACATTATGTCCATCTTATTTTACCTCAGTAATGTGAAAAGGCTTTTACAAATTAAGGATTCAGGCCATTGCCCACTGGAGAACAGGAATGAAAAGCACAGCCAACAAAAAAGACCGGCAGGAAGAAAAGAGGTATCTTCAAGTGAAAATGAACAGCATTGATTTTTGGAGCAGAATTAACCAGATAACACACTGCCACCAACACTGCTGCTGTCTGTGGAAAAGTGTCCTCTTCCACTCTTCTCTTCTTTTAACAAAACTAGCCAATTATCTGACTTGAACAGACAGCTAAGAAACAGAAAAGATAACCTACAATATGAAGAACCAACCAGAAAATACTGTGAAAGAGTGAACTTCCAACAATCGAACTGACCATGAACAATCTGTGAAGTTTGAAAAAAAGTTATAATTTGCTAGAAGAAAAAAATCTACCTGTTGGCAAGGAAGACTTCTGCTTTCCTTAGAAACTTGCACAGTAAACACTTATTTTAGTGTCCAGCAAAGTGAGCCAATTCAATCCCCATACATTTAGTAAGCAGTCTTTACATTTTCAGGCCAACCAGAATGATTTCTTGGCTACGATGGGAGCTTCTGCTTTTAATTTCTAGTGTATCAAATGCTAACAGGATTATGTTCAGCTATTTAGCAATTACAAAATTTTCTACAAATACTACAAGTACACTGAGAGCGTAGAGAGTATCTTTAAATGATGCAACAGAAACGATCATAAAAGGGGGCCATTAGAGGACATTTGCAACAAGTTAAAAATCACATTGTACCTTATTCAAAACAGTGCAATAACAGCCACCTCCTTTCCCCTGGAGAGTCTCCAGAGAGTTAACTTATAAGGATTTTAATACTCCTTTTCCATTGCAATCTCCTGAGACGACAAGAGCACTTGGAATGATTACGTTATGCCTCAGCCTGGGAAGGGCAGTATTTCATCATGTATTTCACTGAGCAATGCTTTGAAGAAGTCTTTGTGGGTAATGCTAAAGGTGTCTTCCCTGCTTTTGGCCCGAGGTCACGGAGTTATTTGTTAAAAGGGAATGAATCAGTTTCCAGATTTTGGCCACACATTTGATTTCTCTTAAGTGTCCTCGCCAAACAGAGCTTTGCTTTTCTTCCCCAAATATGCTACTGTGAGTCTTGACAAAAGAAAACCCATGTCTGGTTGTCAAGGTGTGTCTGCTCTTGTTTAGAAGCTGCTACAGGATACAAATCTTCCAAGATACAGGAAACCAACAGTATAGTAGCTAACCATGCTTCAAGAGAAAGGAATTGAATTGTTTTTACTCAGATATAACTTCACTGACTTCAATGAACTCACTTCACAGAACATAATTACCAGCGCTACAACATATGCAAGGTAGGGCATTCCTCCCAGCACTCGCCCAATGGTTCGGAGATACGCCAGGCATAAAGTTAGCACACTGCTGGTTGCCTCTCTTGCCCAAAGGGGAGTGAAGGAGAATTTCTCTCAGCAAGGATATCCAATGATATTTTATTTTTTTTTAAGCAAAACAGACAGAAGCTGACATCTAGCTAAACCATCCCCAGTGCAGAACAGTGAAAGGGTCCAAAGGTCACCTCAGAGGCTTCAGCCTGGGTCACTGCACTCAGGGTCAGCTCCCCACAGAAGGTATCAAGAGTCAAGGTTTCCACCAGTTATATCGGCACTGAAGTGCCCAAATCTCACCCGCTTTGCCCTTTCCCCTCGCACTGGTTGCAGAGAAACGGCTGCTCCCCATTCCCGTAGAGCAGTAGGGGAGGGCTGGCTGCCGCGGCTTGTGGCTGTATTCCACCACGGACCAACACAAAACAAACCCATTTGACACGCTCTTAGTTAAATTATTATTTATTGCCCAATTTCTGAAATCACGATGAAAGATTTCAGATTCCTGGAAGGGACTTCTTGGAGGGGCTGAGTTTCAGAAATCCCTGAGCTCCCTCTCCCCCCAAGAGCACAGTATTTCATGCTGGAAACTCCAAAAACAGGCACCCAGAAATCCCAGTTGTTTTTCAAAACAATTTGAAAAAAAATCCCAATTTTTAAACAAAACCCTGATATAAATCACAGTATTTTGGAAACATAGTAGTGCCCTGTTTCGCCCCTCTCAACATACAAAGCAGACAAACAAAATGACAACATAGGACCCAAATAAAGCGTATCATTTCTTTGGCGATATTACACATGCTAATTGATTTTATTCTCTCACTTCCCTCCCACATTCAGGGATGAACGTGCCATGAGGACTCTATTTGCTCAGTGAATTAAGCAATCTGAATTATCTGAAAGCTTTCACACAAACTATGAAACTTCTGCAAACTTCCCATTAACAGAACTCCGATTTGCAACTAGTCGTTCCAATATATTCTTCTGCCACTGAACAAAGCAATTTAAATTCTGAATACAGGTAAGAGAAATGCACAAATGCAAAGACTTTTCCTTTAGACAATAGAGCACAACAGAGCAAAAAGAGGAGCAAAAGAACCCGGTCTGCATCCAATGCTTATTCCCCAGTTTAACCAGCTTCCCAACCTGTTATACCATTTTGTTCCCCTTTCCCATCACCACCATCCAGCGCTTCCTACACAACACCAAAAGGCTAAATCCATACAGATATCATAATAAATCCTCAACTCACTTGGAAAGGCTTGACAAGTTCTGCCTGCAGTATGATCTGCTGATCATGACTGCAGCGTATGAATCAGTGCAAACTGCTGCCAGCTCCAGGGAGCAAATGGACGGATGATCAGGGCGTGGAATGAGATAATAAAAATGCCATTATCCTTTTAGGCATGCGAGACTCATTGGATGCTCTTTCCACCCCACAGGTTAACCATTTGGTTGGTCTTGTAACTCCCGTAATGGCACTCTCTATTTGCCTATTGTCAAGCTCATTATCTATGTTGTATCCTCCTCCTCTCCCTTCACCCCCCTCTGCTCTGTAATCATATGATTTTTTTCTTTTTTACTGTATTCTCTCTAATAGATCCTCTTTGCTATGTCTGGGCTCCCAGTTGCAGAAATTCCTGCAGATTTCTCAGCTGCTCTACTCCACTGACAAATGCTTGCTTCCCATTCAGCTTTCACAAGAAGCGCTTCTGTTCAGCAAGTTTGTCTGAGCACTGCACAGAGGTGCCTTCACAAGTATTTGCTTGTAGGAAAGTCACATTCCAGCCTGCCAAGAGATGATGAGGGGAGAGGACCCAAATATAAAACAATCATCCAGGAAACAGTCCTCCCTTTTGATCGTAAATCATTGCCTAAGCATTTTGCAGGCACTTGCATCCAGTCTAACTTGTGAAAGGTCAAGCTGTATCAGATCGCTCAAAAGACTGGAAGGTGATTGCCAAACAGGAACAAATCCAGGGATGTGGGAAGTAGCTGCAAGCTCAACTGCAGTCAAGGTAAGATCATCTTGTGTTTAGCAAAGGGATTAAAAACAGGGCTGAAGCTAAATCCAACCTAACAGATTCTCCTCAATGTTCTTCCATCTAATCCAGTGAATGAGGCAGGAAACAGAAATGCAAAAAAAGTTATTTAAATAGAGGCACCATCAGTCACCATGGTTTCTCATGCTTGGCTCTCATACCCCTTTAAGCCTGCATATGTGAGTAAACTGAAACAGCTTACTGTGCAGTCCTGCAGCCATTCCACCCCAGGCTCTGATCTTGTTAAACCTCATAAATTACAAGGGTGGGTGTGGATGGATTAGTACTCCAACGGGAAAACTCTACTGCAAGCTCGCCCTTCTGTGGGAAGGAGTGTGTGGGTTCAGCAGGTGGCACTCTTACCTTGGAGCATGCACCGAGGCAATCCTCTCTGCATGAAACCATGGAGGATGCTGGTTGTCCAAGGAGGCATCAACCTTGACAGTTTTTTTTTTTCCTCCGAGCTTGCAAGAAACCAAGGGTTGCCCTTTGCTTGGGGCACTGATACTCATTTATGTTCTGCTCAAATCCTGCAGTCAGTAATTGTCTTTTTTTCCCCTCCCTAAAACTCCCTCTACAGTTTCAAGGAGAGAGATTTTTGTGAAAAGGTAACAATTCTGTGCTTTATAGATAGGTGAACGATTCCCATGCAAGAATGTACTAGCTCAAGGCTTTTTGCACACTCAGAAACAGGTCTGCAATACTCCAAGAAGTTGCTATTTCTTCACGTACACCCTTCTGCAGACCCAGACCCTTGTTCTAAAGTACATGTAAAAACCACGTCTTTTAGTGTATAAAATATACTGGAATTCTGGTCTGAAACAAGGAAAGGCCAATAGTGCTGATCGCAAAGGGAGAAAAACATGGGTTGCATTTCTGTGATTGCAGAGATCTGCAAATGATATGAGGGTGCAGCAGGCAGGCCATCTCCATTTCTTTTACTCTGACCTCAAGCAAAAGAGGGCATGTAAGGCAGTGTCAATGAGTAGAGTCCTTCAAAAATGCTGGTGAGAAAGGAGTCATATTTACTCTACCTGGAAAAGGCATTTCTACTACTGGGGAATTACAGAAGCAGAGTTCTTCCCTCTGGAAGAGCATTAGTTAAACAGAGATTATATCACTGTTCTGCCAAAATATACATTTTAATCAGATGCCAGATGTAAGAGTTGATGTTTATGAAACTATAAACTGGGTTCCAAGGCAGCCCTACAGATTTCTAATACAGGTCTGTATTTACTACTGTGTCACAGAAGCATATTTCTTTTTCCAGTTGAGTGAGTTCTACACCCTTTTCAATGCATCCTGGAATAGTTAGATTACTGCCAAGCTCACAAACAAAACTGTTTCCACACATGATAAAAATAAAAGCGAATTGACTATCCTTTAAAACATTACACTCTACATCTTCAAAGAATACTTCCAGATTTTTCAAAAATCTGCCCCTACTGCCATGCAGATTCTGGCTCTAGATGGCAAATCTGACCTATTTGTTGGGTCATTAGGAACAGTGGAAGCATCTTGCACTTGTAGTAGACCCCAGAACCATTTTAAAATGTCCCCCTTAGACTAGAACAGTAGAAGAATCCCAGTTTCTTTTCTTTTTTTTTTTTTTTGCTTTTCCAAATAACATTTTGAATTATAGAAATCTGAAGGAGGACTTCACTCTAGGTGAAACACCATGATTCACATGGTCAGCCTATTTTTTATTTGGAGCAAGACTTCTAACACCAAATTGCATCTTCTTGCCCATACCTCTACAGCTCTACCGACAACAGATGTCATTTGCCTACTGATTGAGCAATAAGCAACGCTGGCAACATAAGTCTTTCCTCAACTCATGTCCCTTCTTTGCCTGCAAATGAAAAACTGAAGATAAATAAGGTGAGCAAATACCACTTCCAAACAGTATCAAGTCTCTCTGCCCATCTGTCTGCAGTGTTAATCTGTGAGAGGCATCCTTGTCAACAACTGCTCAAAACACTCTGCACATTGACATCCCATATATTAATTTTTAATTTGACAGCACTAGTGTTGATTTTTTTTCCCTATCCAGAAATTGCTACAACCATGATTTCTCAACGCTTGCAAAGCTGCAAGATCAAATGTGAAATTCTGGACACAGACATGTTAACTCACGGTGTACAGGCAGCGAGCATACCACCAAGTGGACCTTCAGTTAACCTGTACGAGCAGCATACTCTGTTGTACTGGTGAGTGCCCAGGAAGCTTCACTTTCAGCTGTCCTCAGAGCTATGCCCATCATTAAGTCATAAGGCCCATCCAGCTGAAGAAATCACTGTTTTAACAAGAGCTACAGGGACATTTTGTGATTCAGTTTGCAACACAAAGGAGGGCTCCGTCAAGGCCAATGCACGCAATGCCGAGCATTCACATTCAGTTGGGTGCGGACCCAGCAGCTCCATAAGTTTACAGCGATGCAGAACTGGTTCCCCTGAAAGAGGCTGACACAGCCAAGATTTTGCCATGTTTGCAACCCCTTTAAAAAGAAGTGGGAGGAGGATCTGAGTCAGTTATAGATCATTGCACTTAATAATCCCTTTATTATTTCAAAGCCAAATGTTTGTTGTTGACTTACTTCAATAACTTAACTGAGAGGGATACTCTCAGTACACTGTGGCCCTGAGGTGAAGACCTTGCATATGGAGCAGCAAGAGGCAAATCACCTTCCCCTAGATCATTTCAAGAATTCACATGGGCATCAAAAGCATGAAAAATGAAGGGGGCAGGAGATGCAAGTCTCAACCTACTTTCCTTGTATGTTCTGATGCTTCAGAGATTATTAGTTGGCTCTAGGACACCAAGACCCCTAAGGAAGACACTAGAAAGAGAAAAAAATAAGTAAACAAATACTAACTAAACTAGGGCACTTGAGAGGTGTCATTCACACCAATGAACGCAAATTACATGTCTCTGTAAGAGTGTAGGCTCATCTATTACAACAATGAAAGGAACTACAGGGCCTTTCCCAGCTTCTCAACATTAAAACTAGCAAAATGAGGAGGAGGAAGGAGATGCAAGAGCTTTCCAAAAGGAAATTATTACTGGGAGGTTCCAAAATCTACTCATACTAACAATAGGAATGTCCAGAGGTCATCCAGAGAGCCACTTAATATTTTGTTTGTTATTTTTACTTTAACCGTTCCTGCATGCAAGTTTTCAGTGAGCTGATCACAGTAGCCCAAGAATCATTTTTCTTTTGAGATCACAGTGAATTTACAACCTGACAGAGGCACATGCACTGTCCAGACCATGCCTTTTCATGTGTAGTCTATTCCTTTCTGTACCTGTTTGTCAACAGTGAATTTGCTGTGCAGCTCACTGTTCTTGTCCAGTTATTCAAATAACTTCCATGTTTCTTTAGCTCTTTGTTTAGCCCTTTTAAAATGAGCAGGCAAAATAACTTACAGAAATGTATCTGATTCATTTCAGAGACAGTAAATAGCTCACGCTGCACCGCCTCTCCTCTGTGCCACTACTCTGAAATAAGTAGGCAGACTTGTAGAGAACTCTGCAAAGCTACTGGCATTTTGCAGGAGAAACAGAACTCTGTTTTTTATGAAAATCCATTCTAATGACATTAACATCTGCTCCTTGTTTGAAGAATATTTTTAACTGTTCCCTCCCTGGGAAAATGAAAGATGCCACAGTCTCTTGTTCTCACGGAGTAGACAAACTCTGTTGGTTTTTTTAAGGTCTGTTCTGAAATGCCCCAATACTGTTCACTGCAGGGAACTCTGTGTATGCATCTCACAGGGCAAAAAGGATCTGCATGCACCCTCCTATGAGATTTCACTCTAGGACACTGGCATGTGAGCAGGAACTTCATTTCACAGATGAACAACCCTTGGCATGTTAAATCATATGCAGTAGGTAAAGTCTGGCAACCCATACATAAGGTCTTGGAGAAAAATCTCTGGAGTACTCATAAAAACAAGGCTATGTACTTCATCATCAAATAACGCTAAACTGTCTCTTACTATACATTTTTTTTCCAGTCCAGTTTTAAATATCTCAAGTAATGGAGATTCTGCCATTTCCCAGTGGTTAAGTCTTCCGTGTTCTTACAGGGCTCAGTACTAAGAAGCCATCCTACAGCTAAGACTTCTATTTCTTCCCTTATTTTTAAACTGTAACCCATAGTTATATCTATCTAGATGCCTATAAACAGCAGCAGTGCCAAAATTTTTAACATGTTCAGTGAAACCTGTGAGTAATACTCAGCAGCCATTTAAGTGGATATGTGTATTAAAACACATACTCAGATTGGAATATGTGGGTGTGGGTTTGGACATATGCATGTGCAAATCATGGAGGCACATGCGGACAGACTTTGTATGCTTACATGGACACATTATCAGGTAGCTAATGCCTTAGCAGACGATAGAACTATTTGCATAGACAAGTTTTGCAGGATTGGGAACACAATCCCGTACATCAAAATGCAAGAGCCTGAAGCCTGAAACTGTAAACACTTGCAGTAATGTACTTCCAGATACTGAAGACCCATATAGAGCCCATGCAGCACTCAATCCTATCTGATGCCTTCTTTGCTGGACCGGCTGGCCTCGGGTAGGTGCAGGCAGGAGTTTGGTCCTCTGCAGGAAAGAGAATTTAATTGTCTCTGACTATCCTCAGTTCTTGAGGTATTAGTATTACCCTGCTTCTCACATGGAAAAGTTACTGACCGCATGTATGGCTGTAGCAGTAAACAAAACAAACTCCAAGACAAGTGTTAAAATGATATTCCAAGGAGAACTTCCACTGTAAATTGAAACTTGATTAGAAAAACATATTTGCTGATGTTTGCATTCTCTATCAGTTACTTATGGGGCAAAGCACAATCCAGAAATAAAGCACCATAATATTTCACAGGTGTGACAGTCTATTTCCACCAAAGCATAGCTTTTGTTTTATGTCATGTTTTCACTGCTTTCAAATAAACACTAAGATCCAAACAATAGTCTCCATGTAACAGCCAGGATATAGCTACCTTCTGGTCATTTGAACAACTGAAATGGAGGGAACTATATGAGGGAAGCATTCACAAAGGCTATTTTTACCTCCTTTCCCTATGCCCCGGCACTGTCACCAGCGAGGGACAGCCTCAGGTCCCCTCCTGGTCCGAGCAGGAGCCCGTTTCTCTCCAGCCGCCAGCAGCAGCAGAGGGAAAGGCCACCATTTCCCCATTCACTTCCGCACCCATTCTGTCGGGCTTTATGCATTGCAGGGACACATGCCAATTCTCACAGCAATAAAAAGCAACCTATGCTTTTGGCTGGCAAATTTTAAAATTTGCTGTCTCTCATTTATACCTGAGCTGTAGCTTGCTTAGAGCAATAACTGCTTTTAATAAATTTCAGCTTTAGCAGTGAGAAGGATAGTACTCAAAGCCCAGAAACCTGTGATTGGACTTGTAGGACTTCTGCTTACAGCCATGTAGGATAATACCAAAATCCACAAAACAGAAAGCTGAATGAGCTGCCAATAATGTAGATGCAAGTTCTCTCCACCTCAACTGTTGCTGGCAATAGCTAATTTCAACAACACTTTCAACAACAGGTTTTATATAAAATTATTAATGTTATTTTTAATACATTAACAGGCATGCTCCAAACATTACTATTCACTTTAAACTTGTCCAAAAAAAAGCCAAAAAGAGCCGCAATGTGGTAGGTGTGATACAAACACTGAGGATAGATGTATCTCTAACCAAAGCAGGTTACGCCTTGATTTTACCGCTGAGCGGGCATGGGTGGAAGCCTAAGCCAAGGCTCCTTAACAGACACCACAGTAAACAGTAAACTCATGAGGTGTGAAGCGTGGGATCTATTCGCCCTTGTGTGCCACCACATACCGGCGAGAGCATCCACTGCCTCACTTCAGTCTGAAGCCATGGTCCGAGTCCAGGCTTCAGGCTTGATCCTTCTCTGCTGGAAGAGTTTATATAAATGTGTGCACAGGCATACATGCACAGAGCTCTGGAAAGAGAAGAGCATATCCTGCTGGGCCAATTTATGGAGACGTTCCTGTACCAAAAGCTCCCATCTTATGATACTCTGAATTTTACTGGTGAACAACATCCAAGCCCTGGTCAGGATCTCGACTTCACAAACAACCCAATAAACTCAGCTAGCAAAAGCCATCTGAATTCCACCGAAGGCAGCGACTGTTCAACAACTTATGCCACTTGAACAGTTCGGAGGTATTCAAACTGCAAACCTCATCTAGAAATACTCAGTTTGGGCCTTTCTTACCCCTGAACTTAGCTTAACAATATGAAATTGGAGCCTCAGACAAGGCCCCTGCCTCGTGCAGGTTAATGATCAGTTATATCCCTGTCTGACTGGACTACTCATTTTTTTAATATCTGGTAATGGCCCTTAGGTGTTTTGGAATGGGCTTTATTTCACTAGCTGCACTGGGATTACCAACTAACCGGATGCTCACAGGAACTTTCGGAGAGCAAACAGTGTCAGTTTATTTAATAACTTTCAAAGTGAAACTAAAATCTTGTCCAAATCATGTCTCCTCTGATTTAATTAAAATGCACCACACATACTGCACTGCTCTGTTAATCATTAACAAAGTTAATTGAAGACAGAAGATGAGTCTTTTCTTTTCTTTCCTTCAAAAGCCTCCAGCCAGTGGAAAATTTCAAAAAACATTCCAAAAAAGGACTAGTACAGTATGATTTTTGTTAGAATGGTCAACACGTCGGTATGTTTTTTCCCCTCCTTCTGTAT
The DNA here is from genome assembly GCA_013396915.1 of Stercorarius parasiticus. Taxonomy (NCBI): domain Eukaryota; kingdom Metazoa; phylum Chordata; class Aves; order Charadriiformes; family Stercorariidae; genus Stercorarius; species Stercorarius parasiticus. Next base: position 141,954 of record VWZL01001512.1, on the reverse strand, counting down.
TTCTGATTCCTATAGGAATGCATGTTAAAAGACAGGGGATTTTTTTTTCTTGCTTGGCAAAATACCTTTCCCAAATTTTCTAAATATTGCCTGGTATTTGCGTCAATATGACAGTCATTGGGTTTGACAGGAATCAGATTGCTAAACCCACACAAAAATGCTTTGGAAATTAGGGGCTAGTTATACATTCAATTTCATTCAAATCCACTTTAGCAAACTGGCAAGGAGTGGATCTGAACCATCCCCATTATCCCTTCACTTCTGTCGTTCACAAAAAAGGCTTCTTCAGCACGCTAATCTCTATCCTAACTTTTAGACTCACTCACAACTCCTGCTGTCTGACAAATCTTCGTAGCACTCCTGTCCCAATTCATTTTCACTTTCCAAGATGACCTAGCAACCCTTGAAACTTATTCTCCCTGTGCAGCAAGCCTTTCCAACTTCTTCCAGGGAGGAACCGAATAGGAAATCAAACAGTGTTAGAAGCATAACACTTTGTGGACTATTCAAGAAACAGGATACATCCACTTTTCCAACAGTTCTCCTTTTTTGAAAGGGAGAAAAAACAAAAAAAAACCCAAAGAGAAAAGGTTTCTTTCTTGACTTTCTTCAGGGCTTAGGGAAATCTAAACAGAAAATCTTCCAGTCTCATAGGTAAAGTTGTTATCTAGTGGGATTTCCCTCTTGAAAGCAGCAAAGGGTCAAGGCTGAACACTTCCACAAGGCCTGTCAGATCAGATCAGGACAGCACTCCTTCAAGGCTGGATTCTTGCCTCCAGCCATGGCTCATGCCTAAAGTTTTAGAGAAAAGCAATAGGAAAAGCGAAAAGGCAAACCACACTGCACCTGGTCCACTGAGCAAAGCCCTCGGCAAAATTCCTCTCTGCCCCCTGCAGGCAGGCAGCTGGGGCTCTGCCACATACAGACATTGCTCTTTGCACTGCAGGGTCTTTTTTTTTTTTTTTTTTAAAAAAAGGTAATTTACTGCATGGTGACACACATAAAAGGGTATCAAGGAGTTAAAATGAAATTACCGTGAATGTGCAGTATTCACATCACAGCATGTGCATCAGGTCATTATGATCTGGGGACTTAAATTACTCCAGTGTAATAAAAGACCCAAGTATATTTTTTACTTGTTATTTCTCTGCATACCCAAGTGCTAATACTTATTTCTGCACTGAAGTTCCTGAAATCTATTATAATTTAGTATCAACAGGACCTGAACAACTCTTTAAGGCATTGTGTATTTACTTCCTAGCTTCTCCTGGAAAAAGGCTCTCTGGACACACCTTACACTATTCAGGATAGGCCAGGTCTGAGCAAACTCTGAAGACCACGATTTCTTCCCGTCCACACTGTATACCCTCAAACCCACATTAAGCGGCTTGACCTTTCTGCAAAAGGACAGTCCAGTGTGCTGGAGGCTCCAGACCTCATCCACGCTATGCAGATGCCCTGGGTGGAGACAAGTGCAAGCACCATGACAAATGACTGTCCCAGCTCAGCACCTCCTGAGCACAGCCCAGCATGGCCAGCAGCAGGCACCATGGATGGAAAGCCTTGGACCACAGGCCTAAATGCTTTAGCATGTGAACCATTCACCAGCCAGGTAACAGCATGTGAGGAAAGCTCCTCAGCTCTGATCTTCTGAGCACGCTTGAGCCTCCAGCATTTATGCATAGCCTTGGGTCCCTCCGGTCAGCACAAAACCATGAGCCTCTTGGGAGGCAGACCCATGGGAAGGAAGAAGAGAGGCAGCTGCCACCCCTTACACTGTACATGGGTGTTTTGTTATTTTTCTAGGTCTGTTTTGGTTTTCACTTTTAAACACCTTATACATTAAGGTTGTAAACAAACATCTGTGCAGTGCTCTCCATTTGAAGACAGAGTCTCTCTCAACTCTTCGCCATTGTTCATGGACTTAGGAAAGCATACCCCCATCAGCCCAGCAGCCAGCAACTGAGGGATAAAGTGGCACCATGTGGGTGACAGGTGAAATCCCCAAACTGCAAGACTGCAACCTGGGCATGCTTCCCTGTCACAAGGGGGTCACGCCCTCCTTCAAAACCTACCCATCATCACAGCACCCTAAAGATTTCTTAACATTGATTGAAGAGATGCGTCATATGATGAGGGTAACCTCAGAGACACCTGAGCAGGGATGGGGTGGCATGCACTCCTCATCTCTTCTCTTCTGTGGGTGTTAACACAGTAGCTTGTATGAGGACTTTAGCCATGTGCCTAGGTTAAGCACCCAAGCAGTTTGTCAGCCACCTGGGTAACAGAGTGAGAAAAGCCTTATAGATCTGAGAGCAGGAAAAGCAAACGTAAGTGTTCATCTGTGCTTAAGGGAAACTGATAAATATGGAACTATTACCTTCCCACAGTCTTTAAAACCCAGTTGGTGGACCACTCTCACAAGGACCAACATCCCTGTACAATTCTCCTGGATCTCCCATGTCACTGCACAGTGTTCTTTGGAACTTGATTTGGGTACAAAAATACACGTTCTCCAAACTTGGACTAGCCAGTAAAGTTTTTTGTCGTGCTACAAGATGGTGAAGAAGATGCCTTTGGCTGTGCAAAGAACAGGCAAATCCCCTTCGCCACTACTGAACGTAAAAGAAGCCCTTATCAGCTCTCACCAGCTGGGATGGTCTTGCATCCTCTGCAATCTGTCACAAACCAATAGCCTCCCTTTTCCATTCAATTCCTCATATTAAGATGGAAAAACTGTCAATAAGTGGCTTAAGAGAAATGTAACCTGACAAACTTGTCTTCATGGAGATTTAAATAATGTAGCTATCAAAAGAGTCCACAGCAGTTCAACTTGCATAGAGAAATATTGACCACTGGCTGCAAAGAAAAATAATTTTCATTTTAAAATGGCAAATCTCCCCTCCAGATCTGCCAAAAGCTGCAGCCTGAGCTTTAGAACTGTGGCTATAGTTCCATAACGACGTTTTGTGCCCTGAGAGAAGGTTTCAGAGCATCACGTTTTATGAATAAACTTCATGGGATGGGAAGGATTCCAGGAACTCCTCCTCCACAGGCTCTTACAGGATTTAGAGGTTCTGGAGAGATTAATGCACATGCAGTATTACAGCCTTCCTCCTAAAATAAGTCATTATAACAGGAACTTACCCTTCCAGTCTAAACAACTTACAGTCAGAAAGTGAGCATTTTCTATCACTCCAAAGTGCAGGCAACTGGAGACAAACCCATTCTTAGAGCACCATCTTTGCGCTTACAGAGTTTATGACCAACATTTCAAGGTTTTCATAGTAATAATTAGCAACATCTCACTAAAATGGCCACTAGAAATTTTAATTCACCAAAACTCTTCAAAACTATTAAAATCATGTTTCCAATAAACATTTCAGAAACGTATGAAAGAAAGAAATCAGAAGCATTTTCAAAAAGTTGGCAGAGTTTCAAACACTTCTAATACTTGAGAAAAACCTTTTTTTTCCTTTCAAAAAAGATTTTAAGCTTTTTCCACCAGCATTAATTCACTTACACTGAAAATGCTGTGAAATTCTGAGCTTAAAACTAAGCAAGGGCTTCAGGATCGAGCCCTGTAGAAAGCAGAAAAATCCCGTCAGCTCCAAATGCCAAGGCAGAGCCTAAAAGCAGAATTGAAGCATTAAACTGAATTTGTCACAGTCTGCCAACAAGTAAGCTAACCAACTATTGATGAGATGTTCTTCGATAAAACTTAGCTCTTTTTTAATGTTGGAGCTCTTGAAAAGACTGTTTCAAGCTCTGATAAGCCAGATGCTATCTCACAGAGGGCTTCTAAAGCCTCCAAAGAGCTCTGAAATCAATCAAGGATCTTTGGGCTTTCCCAACGTGTTTAGAAAGGGGAAAGGGAGCCAAGATGCATACTTCTGATATGCTCATTAAAACCACCAAGGACACTGATACTTGTGTAAAGTACACTGAGTAATCAAAGCCAAACAGATCTTGGGTGGGTGCTTAATGGGTTCATGTCTAGCGTTGTGACAGCACGGGATTCGTAACAAGAGAGCAAGCTCCTTCCTCACGGCCAGGTTGGGCAGCCTGTCCGTGGGCTCAGTGCAACTGAGGTGGTGACCCCAAGGGGATGCTGCCCACAGGACACCCTGCTCCCTTCCTCCTCGCCCTTGTGTCTGCACATACAACGAGGACCTGGCAGCAGTGTATGCAGGCCGTGTGGCAGGAAAACAGCACCCTGACCCCACGCAGTGGGAGCTTGGGCGTTTATGCAACTAAAACAGATGGGAAATACACAGCTGGGAGAAGCACCTTTGGCTGCATGGGTTTCACCCTGCACCGTGCCTCCACGGGCCTCAAGGAAGCCCCAGTGGAGATATAACTCCTTGGCAATGGGGAAGGGACCATCAGCAGGTCCTGCCTCTCCAAACACCAGCATGGACAAAGACTCTTTCGGTATCACTTGATGGGATTTAAATGAATATTTGCAACACTTGGGATCTTATACAAAAACAGCTGCCCTAGACCAGTTCTGAACACAAAAATAGTAGATAGCAGAGAATTTGGGAGTGTAAGAAACTGTGCTGAAAAGAAACAAGCATAGTGTGATCCTTCACTGGTATTTTATTCCTATTAGTATTATTTAAACATGCATTCTTCTTAAATGCAATCCCCTTCCAAAACCCAACTTTGTCCACTCCCTTCTATTTGAATCCCAAATACATTTTTCAAAAGCGTACTTCTCAAAAAATAAAACCTAGACAATATACCTCTCAAATAACCTAATCAACTTACAGGGATGTTTTCTTTCTCCATTCTTCCTTAGGAAAAAAATATGAATCATAACAATCCCCAGACAGGAGAATATTTTTATATTTACATTTTTATAATTTACAAAATCAAAATAGGGACACTTTTTGAAACATTATAACCGTTTTCATTCCCAGAAAAAAAACCTCATCTATGATAAGACATGACATGCAAAATTTCAGGGGATACAAAATTCTTTGGAGAAAGTCAAGGGAAATTGATTCAACTGCAAAGATAAGCCTGATCTTTAACTGTGACCTGGCTACTCCTGATGCACATGACAAGGCTTAAGAGGTTAAATGCAGTTCTGAGAGGAGTACGGTGGTTTTTGTTTTTAGAAACTCTACATTTAATTGAAACGAGAGATAAAGAAAACGATCCTTTGATGAACTGGGTCTGGCTTTAGGCATTTTCTTATCAAGATGGCCACGTTCAGAACCCACCCACCAACATACCAGAAACCACAGTTGGCAAATGCTATGTGCAAAGGCATTTCCTGCGTTCTGACTTTCTAGCTGAGGGCCAGATGCTTCACGATCCTTCCTTAAAAGTGCAGTTAAAGGAGTGGGCGTACAGGGCCTTGCCTGATCTTGTATGGTCTATGTGAAGACCAGGCGGCATCCCAGCCATGTGCTCGGCATCAAACAGGCAGTGCTGTCTTCCCTTATTCTCAGGAGTTCCCTGCCCCACTGAAGAGAGGGAAAAAGGACTACTTTTTCTACGCCATCAGCTTATAAGATACAGTTTATAACGTAAACCTGCTAAATTAACTAGTAATTATTGTGGTCCCCATCCATGTGATATGCCAAAATATCATAATGAAAGGAAGAGCAAACATTATTTAAAAAAGTAAACAGCAGCTGAAAGGCCTAGAGAGAGCACTGTGGTTTACTTCAACCTACAGCATGCTCTACCTACACCACTTCTAACAAGTTACTTCCAGCTTTCTCTCTTATTATTTTTAATATATAATAGGATAATCGCTTACGTGAAATTCTCCAAAAGCACTTACCTCACTTAGAAGTGAAACACTGTTTCAAAAATAGGGGTTAGAACCTTATAAAAAGGTTTTCTGACCAAAAATTTCTACAGGCAAAAATTCTGAAAGTTATAAAAAATATTCAGTCTCTGCCGAAAAAAACCCAACCAAAACAAGCATAGGCTAGTCATTTCAAGCCTGCTAATACGAATAAAGAAGGGTAGCTTTCATCCAGAGGTGAAACACAAAGCTCAAGTGCAATTTGCATGTACAACAACCAGACAGATCAGAAATAATTATACACTGTGGCTGGCTAAAGTTATAACAAGCTCTTTTCATGTACATATACACAATCCATGCTTGTAATAGTAGCCCCTGCACATACAATCCGTATTATTTTGTGTCAATCTGGCATGTGTCATTGCACATGCCTGTCTGCAAAAATCAAGCACAGACCAAAAGAGAAAAACCTGTTATGGTAAGAATATACCTTCAACACGCCAAAATCGTATTTCTAGACTACCCTTAATTCTGCAATGTCGGCCCTACGCATTACAGTCCTTTGTGCCCTGATGAACCCAGATGTATGCAACATGATGGATTGGAAGAATCAGTTATAAGGGAAAGTCACAGCCACATAGTTCCTCCATCCATTGTCTTTCTATGGCAGTGACATTTAGGGCAGTTCTTTCACAGAAGTTACCCCAAAGCAACAGCTTTTTCCCTATATGCTTTTAGACAACACTGGGATTAGAAAATAATGCACTCCAAACAGTGGCAGACAGAAATCTTTAAACCAAATGGGGAAAGCCTGTTGAATTCTTTAACAATATAATTAAACTTCTGGTAAGGAAACTAGAAGTCTGCATGGAAAAAACATGATTTGTTCCCATCTTTTGAATACATCTAAACCCCAAGATCTTGGCCACATATGGTCACAGCCAAGCAGAGGACTCAGGAGACCACCTGTGGTAAGAGGGCACTTAATCATTATTTATTTAAGTGTCCTCAGTTCTGGGAATTGTGACACTGAAGCAGGACTAAAGGAGACAGGACCAAGATCTAAACAATAAGCACAATCTTTGCTACATTATGTTAAGAGGCACTCCATATGCTTTCTCATAAGAGGCTCAGGCATGTCATATAAATTCTGAAAAGGTCCATTATTTAAAATTAGGTTAAACATTTAATTTCTCTATATTCTGCTTTATCTTTCTTCATTTGTGAACAGCTTACAAATACAGGTTGGAAAAGAGATACTGCTTGAGTAAATCAAAACAAATTACCAGCTACCCCCTTCCATGTGGTGGGGCTCTTCCCTAAAAGGTAGACTGGATAATGGCATTTTCCGACCCGCCTCTCCACAAAATGGTGGTAAACCACTCAGATGCCATGCCTTATTTCTACATGTGTGCGCTACTGTATCTGACAACCGCCTCCTTCAAGAACAACATACCTAGTGCAGGTAAAAAGAAAACAACTGACACATCTCACAACTTAGCACACAATGTTTGCTTGGACTATTTGCCAGCTGAATAAATTTACGGCACTAAAAGGTTAGGATACCTACACATACACACATTTTGTCCCAATCAGTCCCAGAGCTCGTGCTTAGAGTCCACTACCCGCCCTGCAGACTCAGACTAAGACCTAATAATAGCAACTGGGTTTTTCTGTCTCTTTGCATTCGTGGCAGGAAGAGCAATGCTGCCAGCTCCAGCAGAAGAAAGCAGAGGGATGGCCTCATCACCCACAAATATGCACATCAGCTCAAATGCCGCCAGCAATGGTATGGCTGAAAGCAGTCCCAGGTGGATCAAGTTCTTCTGTTTTGGGTGATAGATTTTATCACCTTCCCAACAGCTAGTCTGAAAGAGCACATAAAGGATTTTATTAATTTTGTAGCTTCCCTTTATTCCACCAAATGCGGCAATTTCTCTCAGTCTGTTTTAAGAAGGTGTTATTGATGGTGAAGAGAAACAGTGAAGAAAGTTTCTCCAGTTTGGTCAATATTCCACACCCAGTGGTGTCAAATCACCTTGTAGTAATCAGGTGCCCCAGCTCTTGTCTATGGGTCTATTTTAGCCCCAGTTTAGACTAACTGTGCTCCTCTATTTATCCAGGGAACCTGATGCAGTCCACGCACCCAGCACACATGATTGCTACCTCCAAATGGCAGTCTCAGAAATAAACATCACATGGTGTTTCTATTCCCCCTAAAACAGGATGACAAATGTACCCAGAGTAAATATTGTCAGAAGCGTACCCAAACCTGGGATCTCATATCGCTGGTTGTGCTCATTCACTTTCTTGTATCTGCAGCAGAAAATCATCCTTTCTCTTCCTGCTTTGGCTCTTTTTTTGGCTAAAGTACTAGCCAGACAAACAGAACGGGTTATGAATGACAGGCAGATATTATTATTTCATCATTGTTTTTTGCCCACATCTGCTCTATACTGATCTTGGCTCCAGCCAGACTATAACATGAAAAAAAATAGGAAGCAAGAGTTAAACAAAGATTCTTTAAGTACTAGCAAAACATTTGGATTCAGGCTCTCATTCGTGCCCTTTAAATCCATTATTTTAAAAAATGTTTATGCAGCAGAGGCATTTCTCCTACACATTAAAATTCTTGAAAAACAGGAAAGGGAAATTAATGCTTCCTTCGAAATTAACCACTGCTGGCACAGTCTTGAGTCTGTTACTGTGATACTCTACTGTGCCTTTACCTTTGTCTGTACTTACAAGATCCTGCATTTAATTTTGAAGTTAAGCTACCCATAAGTTTCGAAGGGAGACTAAAACCAAGCATTTTTACTGATGTCAAATATTTTTAAAATAATTTTTAAATTACCATTAAATTACACAGAACTTTATAGACAAATGTAGTCACCAAGACTGTATTTTCAGAATTTAACCCAGAATTTCAATAAATTTGCAATGTCTCACCAATGCATTCGGATGGCATAGCCAGGAATCCCTTCAACACAGACCAGCTGGCAACATTTCTTTTGTTCTGGCAGTGTTTCTGTTCTCTACCAATTTCTGTCCACTATATAGTATGCTGTCGCCTTGCTGTATTATGGGCAAGAAGACTCCCCACACCTTACGCCTCTTCTAGCACACCTGTGCAGTGCCAGAAACCATATGCCCTGCATACTTTCATCAGTGGAATTAAATAGTGCCCGTTTTGATCAAAACAGGCTAAACAGACTAAAACTTAACTCTAATCTTGTGCAGATTTCCTGCAGAAATGCAAGGGAGCACTTCAAAACCATTCAGGCCCCAACACAGCAAAGCTCTCTGAAACTTCCTTAAATCCTGCTGACAGCAATGAGTGTGCATGTGTCCCAGTGTTGTAGCCCACATAGATGGATTAGAAGCCATCACATAAATTTTGAAGGCATTCATACCCAGGGAAAACATGGCAACGATATTGACATTTCACAACATACTGCAATCCAAATATGCACAAATCTACTTCTGCTATTTAAGTGCTGGTATTTTAACAAGAGTAAAAGGCTCGGTCTGGATTAGCAACGGCAGTGGAAGACTTCTAACACATTTCTAGAATGTGCTGAAGGGACCACCGCCACGTTGGCAGTGGGGACACAAAGGATTGCAGGAATACCACACAAGCTATTACAGCTCATCCCGAAGAGATAACACTAACCAAGTAAAGGACTTCTTCTCCTTCCCCATACAGACTAGGCACAGAAGAATACTTGTAGCACAAATTCTTACTCCACAAGCATTATATCAACCATTACCAGACCTAATTGCTCTTGAAGACTCTGAACAAAAGGTTTGATCAAACAGTAGCCATATTTTCTGAGCTTCCATATGGCTGATAAAGTCACTTTTAGCAAGGATCACGTGAAACTGTCTCTGACAAAGATCAAGCCAAATTCAATCTTTGTGCAGCTTCACCGATGACAACGTCCCCATGCAATCACGTCCTGTGTTTACTTCATGGAGGGGAGCCCATAAGAAGCACATGAGTGAACATGGCTCTTTGTTTACAATGTACTTTTCAATACTGAGGACTTAGTTATATTCTCATGACAGAGGACCATGTCTCACTTGAGTAGGAGGTCCCTTTAGCAACAGGTTCTTCTTTCAGTGAAACTACACCAAATTTGTTGTCCTGACGTTCTCTGCAAATAGTCACGTATAGCGTCACAATTTTCAAAGACAAGAAGCCACCTTCCTTTCCTAGCCACCCTAGATAGAAGACAAAGGATATTAGATATAGAAAAATATTAAGAAAACACCACGAGTTGGTCAACTTTCCCCTAGATCACCATTCCTCCACCCACAGTGAAGCCACTAAAGGCACACTAAAGCTTTTCCTCTGACATGAATAATTCCTGAGAGGATGATTGTGAACTAGAGATGAAGGACTGTGGTGCTGAGAAGACAGTGGGGAGGAAGTAGAGGGAAATTCAAGGAATGAAAGCACAAAACATCTCTGAGAAGACTCCGTAACCCTAATAGATATGCTCATCTTTAATTTCATGCCACTTACGACTCAAAGCCCCTAAGAATATGTGCAGAGCAACAGTATCAAAGAAATTCCGCAGATACAATGTCATCTCTTGCCTTATGCTCTGAGAGAACAGCCCAAATGCCTTTTACTTCTACCTCACAACTAAAAAATTTAAGATACAAACAGCTCAATGCAATGGGCCTAAAAATGGCGTCATCTTTCATGGATCAAGTCTCACAAATTATGTGAGCAGTAGCAAAATCCTGCAAAAAATCCTGCTGGGGCATTTTCATTTCCATGAGCACAGTCCTACTAAGTGAGATGGATTCTGTTATGATCACTGTGACCTTGAATATTATGTAACTGCAGTCTGGGAGAGATTTTATTGTTGAAAAAAACTTCATGTAAAAAAAAAAAATTAAGCTACTAATGTTCATGACAGAAGGGAGAAATTTGATCTAGTCACATTCTAGACAACAGGGAAAGGAGAAAAATACTACAACTGAATAAAGCCGTGGTTTCATCAGATAAGAAAGGCAAGGTAACTGCGAAAGAAATCATTTGACTAAATCCCATAAACCAAGAATGTGAGAAACTTGGTGGTCTCCAGCCAGGTTTTAGTGGACATATTACACCTGGCACCCTTGCAAGCTAACTCAGCAAAGCTGCCTCTCGGTCAAGGCTATGGCACATGCAGAAAACTTCTATATATGACGCACCTTGCCATCTTTGGCTTGGGAGATGAGATGTCAACGTGGCTGCGATCCATCACCTTTCCTCTTGCTGACATCCAGTGATTTCTGGCCTCCCCGCTGGAATAGCGTTGCCAGTACTGACACTGGAGTAAGGCATGAAACTGAGTGCTGCATCCATCTGGTTGTGGCTGCTCCCCCTGGGTTTTGCCCAGCCAGGGTAGGAGTGCCCCTGCAGAGTAGCTGAGCTTACCGCACACTCGTGACTGTACACCCCAGAGCTCTTCCCCAGATGCATCATTGATGGTTTTCAGCAAAGACCTTCCAAGACTACAAAAATCTGCCTGGGGTTGGTTGTCAGCTGCCTTTGGGCAGAAGACCCCAGCCCTTTTGCCTGCCTGCTTGACATGTACCACATACAGTTTCTCCAGCGAGGCACAGCTGAGCACTCAGCCTCTCTCCAGTCACTAAGCAGCAAGCGTGTTTCTCTAACATTTACATGGTCTTGAAGGTCAAATTTTCTATTTAGTAGTAATGTTTAGTAACCTGTGATCTTCAAGCAAACAACATTACAGATGGGATATTAAACCCTGATCTCTATGAATATTACATTCCTCACTCAGCAGGTCAAATCAAGGTGCAGTCTGCACTGAAAAGGGCTTGCATGAGTTCTCCTGTCCTCCCAATTTCTTCTCTCTTACCATTAGCACAGTAAGTGGGCTGTGTGGTCACCAGCTCTTGCCTCAGACAGAGCACTGTTTCAAAACTGCAGGGTATGTGTACACATCTGCCTACCTATTTATGTGGCAAACACAAATATAATAGCCAAACTAACAGTAATATGAGCTGTCAAAATCACAAACACAATTCCCACAAAGTCAACAGCACTGTTTTACAAACAGTTTTAAAATCTAACTCTCTGGACGGGACATATCTCACCTAATTTTAGCTGTAAAATAATTAGCTAAAACTTCATACTGAACATCTAGGCTTCCCCTGCCCAGAAGCTACCTAATTCCCATTAACTGTGAAGCTCTGCATGCTTTAGTCTCTTTTAAGATTAAAAACAATCTTAAAAAAAAAAAAAAAAAGGCCTGACTAGACTCCAGACCTGTTCACAGGTCAACTGTGAAGTTCCGATCAAATATGAGAAAAAACTTCTTTACGGTGAGGTTGACGGAGCACTGGAACAGGCTGCCCAGGGAGGTTGTGGAGTCCCCTTCTCTGGAGACTTTCAAGGCCCGCCTGGATGCACTCCTGAGTAATGTGCTCTAGGCAATCCTGCTTTAGCAGGGGAGTTGGACTAGATGATCTCTAGAGGTCTCTTCCAACTCTGAAATTCTGTGATTCTCTCAAAGGCTGCACTTTAAACTGTGTCAAGCTTATACCTGCTTTGAATTTGTCCCACGATCTACATAGCACTTTCTCTCAAGTTCACACAATATTTGACTACTTTGTAGGCTGCAATTATTTATTGACTTTTGTGGGAATGGGCTTTGCTGGGGACTATATTTTTAAGTTATAAGTATGGTTCAGCAGAATATATTTTTTCCTTTTTTTTTTTTTTCAGTCCAGCATTAACTTGAGTATTGGTACAAGTAGCAGCTCTCATAAACTTGCCAAAAAAGTGGAATACTTTCTGTGGGAGTATAAAATAGATTGGCCACTGTTATTCTAACAAGCGCATTAGTTCCATGTGCAAGAGAAATAAAGTGGTCATTCATTACCCAATTTGTGGTGACAGCCTAGTGAGATATCTCGTTTACATTCTGATAGCCCCATGAAATGAACTGAATTCCCACACAGTCGCAAAAGGCCAAAGCTAGCATTTTCCTTAAAAAAAAAAAATAAACTCAAGTCTGCCTCTAGAGCAGATTGGCTGTAACCTTGAACCTTAAAGGAAATGAGAGGGAGAAAGAAAGAGCAAGGCACACATCATAAGAGCGGGTGTGGAAAAGCTAATGGCACCGGGAATGGAAAATGTGGGCATTAAAAGAATTTCCTATTCTAAACAATGTGCAAAGTTAAAAATACCTTCTCCTGAGATTATCCTCAGCATAAATACTCACGACGGCTATTTATAGCTGTCTGGTAGCCTACGACAAAGATTTTTATTCCAACAAAGGAGCTGTATACAAATGCAGGACCTGTTTAAAGAGCTATTAAAATGGAAAATAAACCACTCTTGCGTCAGCTAGCCATATTGGTACCCGTTTCCAATGCAGTCTAAACATTGTTTTCCTGGATGCTGACAATTGACCATTAAATACTGAAAGGAGGCGAGGAAAAAACCCTTGGTATGTTTATCACAAGCCCAACACCCAATGTCATGAAGGCCAACACCTGAGGGCCTGCAAGACAAGGTGCTGGGCTGAAATAAAGAGCATCTAAGTTGCTCAGTACCTCCGTGGTCGCCCAGGGGCTCCTGTGCAGCAAGATCCCAGGGACAGGATTGCCTCGGACAACCCAGGGAGGGACCATGCCAGGGCCCCCACGGGATTCCAGGTGCTGCAGGTATGATCCTGCACCACTGGCAAACCAAACAGAGCAGAGTCATGGGGCACGGTTTGCCAGCAACTAATCACACAGGAGATGCTTAAAAAAATATTTTTTTCCTAGTCTATTCTTCCACTTAAATCTTTTCACTAGTGTTGGTCTTTGGGGGTGGGATAAGAAATATGTGGAACATGTTTAATTTAGAAGAAAGAAGAACCCAAATCACCACACATCTTCACAAAGGTGAAGACGGCTGTGTAAAAGTAAGCAGTTACCAGCTCACATGGAGGGCTTTGACTCCGGTCCTGGGAGTCCTGAGTGTTTTTGACATTCAAAATAGAAAGGGAACAGAGAGAAAGGGAAGGATAAGGATCATATGTAGACCTTGAAAGAAAGAGGGGGCTGACTACTGCCAGTACTCGCCAAGATATATTCTTACTGTTTTGCTTGCCCTCAGCTTTGTACTAGGCAAAAAAAAAAAAAAAAAAAAATTAAAAGCAATTTGTTTGTGAATCTACTTTTGAAATCCATGGGAGGTGCTGCTGAGATACCCCATGAAGTCAGATTGCAGGTATTGCTGGTATGTCTTTTTTGGGCAGGGTACACCTGTGGTATGAATGGGGGAAGGGGCCTGTACCCCCACCATCTGCACATGATAGAGTGTCTGTGTCCTATTAGATGGGTCTAACACCACAACCAACAGCTCACATTAACTCCCACCAGGAACTGTAGCCTTTCTTTTTATCTCCTGGTCTCAGTTAAGCAGTTGCATCTTGGGGTGCAAAGGTAGGTGAGAGAGATCCTCCTTTGTCCCTTTTCAGATCTCCCTATAAAGCGCGTCTTTCAGTGCAATCACTGTGCCTGGGTCACATTTGCTAAAGACTACCCAGTTAATTAGCTGAGTTGTGACCACAGTTTGTGTTATCTATAATTGCCTGACTCCATGTTCTGCTGCTTCTCTGTCAATCAGCCATGCATACCCTGCTTTAATTAAAACTGCAAGAATTCCAGAGCAAAGGCCTTTCTCTTCACTGCATATGTGTAAGGGACTTTGCAGTACAATTCTGATCATAAAGTTCAACTAGTGTATATTTTTCAGCTCAGCTTTGGTTTGGCTCCTTCAATTCAAGTTAAGATTTGGATTAAAAAGAGACTTTTTAAAGTAATGATTTGGACTGAGTTGCAGTTCAAGAAAAGAATAACAGCTTAAACTAGTTTCGAGTTCACATTCAGTTTAAATCTTTGGTGCTGGTTTCTAATTTGTGACTCCAGATAGTACTGAAACACCACTGATTTGAAGTTAAGTGCACCTAACAGCAAAAGAGGAGTTGCTAAGCACGATTTAGCTAATGCAAAGGAGAGAAGCCAAGCGGCAAAGCAATTGATGTTACAGCAGCGCACGTTTCACAGTAATAACATCGACCCCCGTAACCTCTACCAGAAACAGAGAGCATTTTGCCCTGCTCCCCAGCCCTCTCAGGACACGTGGTTCGCAGCTCAGTACTAGGATGCAAGGCCTTTACTCTTATTTCTTAATGGAACAATTTACCACTTCTGAGTGTCTTCTTCATCTATAGAAAATCAGAACTGCTCGTTGTCGCCTTGCAGGAAATGTAGGACTTTCCCTCCTCCCCGCCGCCCCCCCCCAACTTTATTTGTAAAAAATGGCTTGGGATAAACTTTCCCTGTTTTCAGCCTCTTTTCTAGCTCCCCATCACCGAAAGCTTCTACCAGTACAGGTTTTCATGAAAAACAAGCATACAAGCATTTAATCCTTTTTTTGTAAGGATGAAATTAATAAGAACTTTGTCCCCAGAAGGAAAACCAAACAGGAACCTTTGACTGCCTGAATGATAAGACTCTCTTCGCTTGCATACAACTTGCCATGGAAGCTCCGTTAGCACAGCAAAATAAGCCATTTTGAGACATGGAATTTTAATGGCAGTTTAATCTGTTGCACACAGTTTAGCGACGTAATGAGAAGCCTATAAACCACACAAGTGCTACAGACTGACATCCACATTTCAGTCATAGTATATGGTTTTAGACACAGCAACAACCATAGCTGGATAGTACAGTACATTCTGTTCTACCAATGGCAACTCAACAGCATCATCTACATCTGACTCTCATTCTTTCTGGTATCCAGTATTATGGCTTTTGGAACAGGATAACAACTATTATCCCACCCCTTCCCCAGTTCTGTGGTCACCAGCTCACTACTCCCAGCATATTTAATTGATAAATAATGGGGAGTGGGGCTAGGGAGGAGGAAGTCTAGCAAATGGAGTTGAGTTACATAAGCAACTTTTTTCTTTTTTTTTTTTTCCTAAAAGTCTTAATTTATTATCTGTTCACAATGTTCACTAAATGTACAGGCTCAGCTGCCACTTTCCCTTCCTCTGCCTAAACAAGGTTGCAGGCAGCTCTGTTTCTTTTGAGACTCATACCTCTCTCTATTAAAAGGTGAAGTTGCGTTTCCCCTAGTTTATCAGATGTCCAAAATACAGCTTGCAAGCAAACTGCAGAGCAGACTGCTCTGTAAGAAAGCTCACAGCTGTTCTCTGCCTTAGAGAGACGATGCGGTCCCTTGTGGCTGAGACATGGCTTCTATTCCCAGGTCTGCCACTAAGTGATTAAAGATGGAGCTTGAGGTAAAATGTGTTATGACAGCCTAAACCCGTGATGACAAAGGCACATTTACAAGAAACAGGGACGTGGTTCTGGTTTAAGAGAGGAAAAAAAAAAAAAAAAGAGGAAGGCAAAAACAGGGAAAAAATAATAATCTGATATGGCCATAGCTGCTATCCCAGATGGTGAATCCAGTTCACAAATGGCAGAAAAGTACCTTCAGTCAAAGGGTCTGGTATTGCTCCTGCCCTATTTTCTGATTGCTTTCCCAAAAAATCAGCATCATGTTTGTTAGTTTTGGCCAGAACAAGTCTCCAGATGTCTTCCACGTCCTTCTCTCACACAGACACTCAGCAACACATTAACTAACCAGTCAAGACGTGACTCTAAAGGTTGCATGGGTGTTTGAAAGACTCTTCAGTCTACCCTTAAACAAAAGCTATACCAGGTGAAATCCCACAAAATCCAGCGGAAAAGGGCTACAAGGAGGTGCTGTTACTCCTCTCCAGCTTCTGGAAGTGTTTACTGAATAAATAACAGAGCTGCTCCACAAAATCCCTATAGGCTATGCAAATTAGCTCATGCCATCTCAGTGCCAGCCACCCAACAGCTAACAAGTCCAGTGTTATCGGGCTGTCAAACTAATCATCCTCCCTTGCCAGGGGAAATCATCAGCACACACACTGCAATCTCTCCATATCAACATCCAAGAATCAACAATAAGTGAGTGGCAGAGATAAACAAAGGCTCCGCATCCAATTTTCCATGCAATGAAATACACATGGAGTTTTTATTAAATGTAATCAACAAAGGTGAGCCAACCTCCAATCTAAAGATCTAAAAACTTATGGAAGAGGATTGTGAAAGCTGCTTTTCATGGCTTCTCCTTCTAAAAAGGCCCATACCAAAATGAGGGTGCTAAAAACTGTGAGCCTGCACAATTTCTACATAATTTCCAAATAACTGCAGCTTGGACAAGATTGAATAAACAAATAGGCAAGCAAAAAGGATTCATACATCCCCTCTGATAGATTTTTGGTTGTGCCACTGAGTCCCTCTTCACTCTCTGTTAACAAAGCTAAAGGAACAGCACTACCATGTTACAAGCATGATGCAGGAATATATACATTTAGTAAATAATCGACAAGCTCTCAGAAGCTCTGGTTACAGGGATGTACAAAGCAGCTTATATTATGAGAGAGGCACTACAGTGCTAAAGGAAGGAGTAAAAATAGTTTAAATGGCATTACTATTCCCAACAAGAAGAATCACTTTCAGCTACCTTTCAAGCAGTCTCCTCTGGCCAAATTTCTTTATGTTTATGCACTTACGCTTACATCCTTACTTCATCTAATTACTTAAGGTTTAAAGAGTCTGAATTCTAACTAGCAAAGAGATTATCCTATTTAAAAAGTCTTCATTTTAACCCCCTTCTGCAACTCTGTTTATCATGGACCTTATCCCTTACCAGAAGGACAACTTGAAGGCACTATACAAGTAGGCCATGAACCTGCAACCCGTTCCCTGTAAGAGCTGACAATTCAGATGACAATAGCTTACATTTACAGAAGCATCTTTCATATTAAAAGTGCTTTACAAACTATAGAGACACATATCTCTAGCAAAATGTTACTCAAGTTACTGCTTGAGTAAAAGGTGGCAGTCTACAAAATCATGCACTCCAGTGGGACAAGGAGACATTTTAGCTAAGAGCAGTCAACGTTGCTCATAAAAATGGCACATTCTTTACCTCAGAGCAGTGAAGACCTCAATATTTACCATATGCAATCCAAATAAAGACAACATTCAGAATATTTTTATTAAAAACAATTGTCTTGAATACAAATGGCCCAATTTACAATATGTTGGGTAGCTGCCGGATGTCGATAGAAAATGAACACATGCTGTAAATTCAGTGCTTGGTAATTAGGAAAATGTGCATGTTTCCCAAGTCTGCTTCTCTGTAGGTAGGACTAAAGGGCAACATTATGTCATTTCCCTTTGCGCAGGACTCCCTATTGACTTCCATAAAGAATTTGGCTTAAAAACTGATGACAGGGTACAGCCCAAGTTGAGGGAAGAACAACCAATAAATAAAGGAAGACGGGCTGGTGACGGAAAAGTCATTCCTAGTCACCAAGACATCTTACCAATATTTTCTTCCAGCAGTATAATGAGGAAAGGACAGATGATCTCTGCTCTCAGTTATACCAATCCTTTAAATCCAGAGTAATTGCTAAACATGCACAACCACTGAAAACAGGATTCAGACTGAAATGAGAAAAAGCAAGCCTTAAAACACTGAATGCAACATAACATGAAACAGCTATGAAGGTATGACACAGCCTGTTAAATGGGTCCTCTGAGTTTAACTGAGGGCTAGCCCTTTGTCCTAGATCTATCCTGCTTTAAATAATATTCATTCATAATTGTGTCGATTTCAAAATTCTTCTGTTATCAGTAAGCACTGACATGAGTTTAAAAGCTTTCATCAACCAAACTGCGCGT
The DNA here is from genome assembly GCA_013396915.1 of Stercorarius parasiticus. NCBI lineage: Eukaryota > Metazoa > Chordata > Aves > Charadriiformes > Stercorariidae > Stercorarius > Stercorarius parasiticus. The sequence goes on along the minus strand of VWZL01001512.1, from coordinate 123,371 downwards.
TTTGTGATCTTTGCTCCACTTCTGTGTATTTAAGCATTTATCTCCTCAAAGCAAGATACTATATCCAGCAAAATCATGCAACCAATGGGCTGAGAAGTCACGTTCCCTCCAAAGCCAGCATAACCACAAGCATGCAAGACCTATAATGGTATCAAAGTCGGTACATCAGGATCTCATTGTAAGTGTGATGTGAGCACGATAGGTGAAATCAGGATGGAGCCAGCGAAGCAACAGGGAAACAGATGAAGAAAGTTAGACTTTTAAGAAGTGAGTCACCAAAACAACACCTTCAAGCGCTGCTCTTTTCTCAAACAGTGTCAGAGCTGGTGACACAGTTAAAGTCTTTCATTGTCTTCATGGTTTATTAGGTACTGTATTAGTCCATCTGACAATAATCAGTAAATGAAAAATTAGATTACAGATCCATTGACTATGCCTAAACATTTCTGTTTTGCCTTGAAGATATATTTTCTTCATTCAATTTATGTATATCCTGTGCATATATTCAGGCCTGACAAAACACGATGAAATTTTCATTGCTTAGTAGGGGGGGGGTTCTCATATTAAATTAATCACCACTGTATTCCTTCTCTTTAGAATATTGAAATGACTCATCCATTCCAAGAAAAATTTTGGTGAGAAATAAGACAATAGCCCTGAAGGAAATTATGCAACCCTCCAGTATAAGAAGATTACATGCTAATGAGAGAAAAGACTCACTAGCTTGTACAAGAAAAGTGGGGGAAGGGGGAATGAAACCTTTTCCTTAAACAAATTCATCTTGTGGCATTCCAGCACAGACAACCCCTCCAGCCATCATAACTCACTGGTTTGAAAAGGTCATTAGCACTCTATCCCATTTTGTTGGGAGAATGAAAAGCCAAATTCATGGGCATGACATAGAAAATTTGCCCTTGGTATTGCTGTGGGATGACCTGAACCCTGAAACCTTACTGTGGAGTTTCTTAGCAGCATTTTTTATGAAATGTCAGCCCAGCACATACACACATATTGTCTACATGGTATTCACAATTATATCCTGCAGCCACAGTGAGCACAGCAATAGCATCAATACAAAATACATAGCACTTCACACTCTGCTTTTTTCCCCTCTTTCTACATTTCCCTACCCAACTATTTCTTTCTCCTCCTTCTCAGAGCAGGCTGAACATGTGGCACCAGACACATGGTGCCTGTGCTCCATAAGTAAGCTGCAGTGGGAAGCACTTTGTTATCCATGTAACTAACCTTCAGAGGAATACCCCACTGTGCAAGCTGGACCATAAAAGGAATCCATGTGTAGCCAGTGTTTAGAAAAGCCATCTCCTTGTCTTTCCCAGCTATGGTGCTGCCTTATTAAGACACTGAAGTAGTAGCCGCTGGAGAATCTCGGGAATGTTCTGAGCAACAGCACCCAAAAAAAGCTTGTCATTTTGTATAGGCTGAAGATGAACTTGGAAAATCTGTGAGGACTATTCAGTTTAGCAGTTGCAGGCTAGTAAAAGAAACCTATTCTAAAGAAACTAAAGCCATGCTATTCCTGTGGAAATACACATGATTTTTTCCTTTAAATCCAGTCATAAACATTTTCTGGTTGGGAAAAAGGGAGAAAACAGACTGGATGTTGAGAACATCCATCTCAAGGGATGGCATGATACAGCATATGAATACAACGGCATAACCATCTCATGAGTGGCCAAAAGGACAAAAAATCATCTGTGTGCAGACTGTCAGAAAGGCTTTCTTCTCCCGTCTCCACTGTGCTCTGGTCCTCTCACAAGATGATAAGCACTAAGTGGGAGGAGTGGAGACAGCTTTTTGTGGTTCTCGACTTTCCAATTGTACATTTTTTGTGAAAATTTGATTGCTAGGTTGTGCTGAGAAGTTTTTGAATTCACATGAAGGCCATAAAATATTTTTGTCTTTATTCACCAAGAGGTCCATTTCACTAAAAGCCATTTACACCACCTTCTTCCTTTTCTCTGATCAAAAATACAGATGGAAAAAGTTTTACTCTTAATGTTAAGGAAGTATTGTGCTCTGAGGCAAACTTCACCCCTGTACCTTTCTCACCACTGTATTATAACAATGCCCTTCAGAAATACCCAGGATTGATACAGAGTATCTGATTTTCTCCTTATCACTAGAGGGCCGGCAATTTTATAAATGAAACCAGCTTGCTCCCGTAAGCACTGTCTACTTGTTGGAATTTTGCTCAACAAAAGCATCCTCCCCATCCTCAGCTCAGACATATTTCTGAGAATTAAGCTATTACACATAGGAGCCCCTCTTGTGGTAAGAAGTTGTATGTCTTGTGAAGAAGACTGCATATGTTCTTAGTCACTTCTGCAGTGCTTTTCTCACTTTAAAAGTGAACTTGCTCAGATTTTTCTTTCTAGTCTCTCTCTCTCTCTTCATCTTTGCAGGATACCCTGCTGAAACAGCTACATCTAATAGTCCAAGCTATTGCAGGAATCCAGCTGCCAGGACCAGGAATAGCTGTAGCCATTGGCTGACTCCACAGTGGCTTGCAGCGAGTCCCTGAGCTCTCTGTTTCTTGACATGTGGTCAGTAGCAGCTGGTGGATGTGCGTAACATCTGATTCACCCATCTAATACCCCCCTTCCCCTGATGTGTACCTGACCTCATACAACATGGTAACATGAAGGGATTGGAGGTAGGTGAGTGTCTGAACTTCCGTGTCTATCATCATGTGTGCCACCCTGCTCTCCACAGAGCCACATTAAGAGCAGAAACAAGCAGCTGTAAGAGGCAGGATTTGCATGGACAGTGAAGATCAACAGAGATTCCTCATCCAGGAGTCCAACACCAATGCACCTCACCACAGTCACAAAGACCTTGTCTGTACCCAGAAGTTTACCTCAAACCTGGTTTGCAACCAAGTGCATTAAATCTATGCACTAAACCTCCCAGTCCAAACGTAAGTGGGCTTACCCTCCCACACTATTTAGCAATAAGACACCTCCCTTGCATGAGGCTCAGCTGACAAGCAGTAAACTGAGTCGTGGTGATTTGGTTACTTTCCACCCTGTGCACTTAATTGACTTAAAAATTTACCATGACATACATCAGGTTTAAATCATACAAAGAGGGCTCACAAAGAAGGGGGCACTTGTTCACATGAATCAGTTTAAACACCAGTAGACAAGATGTTGTCTCATGCTGGTAGAAGAGGGAAGTACTAGTAAGGAGAAGTAACTTAAGAAAATCTTTGAAGAAGACCTGCTTTTGAGTGCCAATTTTCAGCACCTCCCTTATGGCCTCAGCAAAAGAAGAACAAAGTCTGCCTAGAAGATAACCTCTTGCTAGAGCAGTTCTTGTTCTTGGCTTAAATAATGTCCACATTGAAAATGGGCCACAAGTTACCTCAAAGGAAACCAAGGCATGTTTTCAGCAAATGTCAGGGAAGAACGAAAACCTTAATATTTTTTTTTAAAAAACCAAAGAGACAGTCACAACTAGCTGTTGAGTTACAGCCTTCCCTTGATTTTTTTATGTCATCATGACAAACTTGCTGGCCTTTTTTCAACAGACTATCCAGGAAAGACTATTAATAAGCAAGTTTATTTAGTCCAACCAACAAGTTTTGACATAAAGGGGAGAAAAACAACATCTATTTACATTTTCTTAATGTCAACCAACATGAGGCTAACCTTTAACTGTTAAATACACTACCCACTGGTTTATACTTTCCAATAAACGAAAAGAAAAGCATCCTGCTTACTTTTCCACTTCCCATCACCCTTTCTGCTCCCCAGGAAAAGAAGGGCTCAGCTGCAAGCCTGACACAACTACTGCTCCTTCTAGTCTGTAACTGTGTCACTTCTGTTAACCTGACCCTCTTGTCATGCTGCATGGCACCATCCATGGGGACTGGGCTGTCACGAGACTTCTTCTCTAAGGATCAGTTGCCTACTGACTTTATTTCTGGGCAGGAATATTTCTTGAGCTGTGCACTGATGCCCAAGAGCACAGCCACCCAATGTCTCCATTCTATGAAAGACCTTGATCACACAAGGACAATCTGCTGGCAAGAGGGACTGACTTTGTTTAGCACAAGCTAATAAGTAGGTTATGATGAGAAAAATAAAGCTGCTTATAAACATTTATCTTCAGTAATTAAAGCTTTGTTTAAAGGCACAAAGCCAAAAATGCAGGAGCTAATTGGCCAAATGAGATGCTGCTTCAAATTGAAATCAGTTTGGAGTTTCACTTGGAAATCACATTTTTCCTCTATAGTTCTTTGAACTGAGCTGTGAAAGGGTAACTTTGCCCAGGCTGCCAGCAATTTGATAGTGTTTATACGCTACGCTTATTCGTGTGTAAAACTTGTTAGCATTTGACTTCATTTAATCTATTATCCCTGCAAACAAATTGGCCTCGGCTTTTTAAAGTGAAATCTGATGTTCTGATTATCTGGTTTAATTTCAGATATTAGATCATAAAGACATTAATAAAATGCAAATTCACACTGACAAGCAGATGCTCCTAGAAATCCACTGGCTAAACTCATTTTCATGTCACTTCTTGAAGAGTCTCACAGTTGGGTAATAATTGCAGTTTCTATCATGCTTAAAAACTTTTACCATTCCGAGCCCAGAATGCCCTCAAGAATAGTGACACAATTAAGCAACACATTCAACAACGTTCTTAGCCACTAAAAAGAAGGCATTGCAATGTAACAGCTAAGAGATCATTTCCAAGTCTGGAAATTTGCGGTTTTAGGGCTGCTTTTCTGTTGCTCTGTTTAGAGAAAAGAGCAAATCAAACACCACCTTCTGCAGCAGCCTTCCCTTTGGTGGTAGGTAGGTTACCTGGTTATAGGCTTGGAGGGGGCGCTTTTCACCCAAGAATTTCCCAAACTCCTTGATGCTTCCAAAGCAAACCTGCCACTCTGCTGAAAGAGGTGAAAGACGGGGCATTTTGCCAGCTGTCTGGGTGCTGGATTTGGGCTCTCCTCCTAGAAGCTTGGCTGGTATAGTAGATCTAGTACAGAGATTACAGAATGATATTAATATCTGAAATACAAAGGAGCTGATTTTGTTGTCTGCTTAGGAATTGCAGTGGGGCTGGCTCAGTAAAGCTTATATTCTGCATGTCTAGCTGTTTGGAAGAACAAAGCTGCTTCTATAAAACATTTCTCCATAAGGACTTTAAAGAAAATATAACCTGCAAAACACACAATAGCTGTAAAATTAAGTGGTAGAGTTCTACTCAATTTTGCATATGTTTGATTATTTCCTCCAGTGCATCCGAAATGCTACAATAGCAAAGATTTGTCTACTATCCACCCTCTCTTGAGAGTGACAGCAGTAGGGTGTACTTTAATAAGCCACTGGGTCATGCTTTTCTGTCTGTATTAAGAATGAGCTCCAAGAACCGCAGAAAAAGTGATCAATGCAACGTGAAGGGCCGAACTCATCTCGACAATCCAAATATGTCCTGTCAGTCCTAGAATTCAAGGTAGCTGTGAAGACAGGTTAACAGCTGGAGCATTTTGCCTCAATTTGTTCGCAACCATCACACACTTCTGATCTTATTTATTCATTGTCTTAATATTTTAACTCCTGGGCAGAAGATGTCATATCTCAGCTTTACCAGAAGGTGACTGTTTTATGGAAAGACAAGCAGAAATCCTCAAAGTATTTAGAACTTCAGGATATATGAAGTTCCTGGAGAGATAAAACCACCGTAGCTCTTTTTTTAGTAGCAAAAGAGGCTTGGACCAGACAAGGGGCACAGCCCTCATAAGGACAGAGGCTGAACATTTTTGGAAGTACTGTTCTGAAATAAATCATGAACATTGGGAAACTACACGTTAGGCATATGCAGCCAGCTTCTCTTATGTTTAAACATGCACTCCTTGAAAACTTGTATTAAGATCGTATTCTTCATTCCGTTACACAAGCCTGAATCAAAGCATGGCCTCTGAAAACTCTTAAAAAATGTAACCAGGCATTTGGGAACAAGACATGGTCAAGTCCTAGCATTTCAAGAAGTAGGGGATAATTAAAAAGGAACCATCTATGTTCATCCCTAAACTCTCACGTGTTTAACATTTGTCACTAATGTACACTCTATACTAGAGATAACTCCAGTGCAGGAATGAGAAGCAGTTTCAAAAGCTATTTGTGGTCATTCAATGTTGACCTAACATGAATTCTCACTTATCCTCACCATCCTGGACAGGAAAATGGAAATTGTCCACTTTCTGTGGCTGACAAGGATGACCTTTCCTTGCTCTCCAGAAGCATAATGACACTGTGGCAACAAGTATGTCCTGTCTTACCCATCCAGAAGATAAGCGACAGGCTCCTCATTAAGTCCTGCAAAGACATGTCCTGGTGGATCGCGCTGTCTTTACCTTCTTAAGTTGGAGAATCAGCCCTTTGTATGTATATCTGAGCTACACCAGCCTCAACAGGAGCACTAGCAGAGTAAATGTCACGTTAAATGGCTTGCTGGTTCTGTACTTACCTTCACAAGTCTGGACCGAAATTCACTTGACTTCTCTTTCAGTTGTGTCAAGATAAGTTTTGGGATTAAGTATGTGTCATCTTTTAACTGAAGTTGTATTGAGCAAGTTACCACTCCAGAAGACTTTCTGCCTGCTGCAGGCTGTTGCCATCCCCGACCTTCAAGCTGGCTTATTTCTAATGAGCATTCCCCAACCTACATTCATGAACATGAACTACACTGCCTTATAAAACTGTTTAAATGCGAGGCTGGAGAGAGTTTGTGGTTGAACCATTGGATTAATTTTTTTTTTAAAAAAGAATTTTTACCTACTATCTTTAGTCATTAATACTATCAGGAACCATAAAGCTTAATGGCAGTGTTTTTCTGTCTCCCCTACTCACTTACTCTTTTAGGGTATGTTTAGTAATATCTTATTGGTCTGTAAGGGGACGAGCCCTTTACTCAGGACAGCTGTGGCCCCTATCAGGAGATCCTACGCAGCCCACAAAGTAATATGGTAGTTTTAGAGAGTATTTTTAGTGACTCGATGCTAGATAGCCACTTCTCTTTGCTGTATGTTCACAACAGGATGACCAATACCTCTCCTTCCCAGTGAAGTGACCTCTAATCCCTGAGAGAAGAGCATTTCACGGGGCAAAGCTGTGGCTCAGATTCAAAGTTGTGAAAAAACTTCAGCTAAATGGAGACCAGTCTGATGATGACCCTAAGACCTTCCTGAAGTCTGCAGTAGTGATGGTACGGCAATGAAGTATATTGGATCAGCTTCCTAGTATAATTTTTAGAAGAGCCCCAGCACCAGGGAGAGGTGAAAATACATTGCTGGGGCAATGGCAAGTCAGTCAGTCAAAAAATGGCAGTTTAAGTGCTAAACAGATTACCCTGAGAGCTATTCTTTAGAGAGTTCAAGGGGCCAATTTTTGTTCTCAATTATGCTGAAGTCAAGGAAGCGGGTCTATTGTCACTTCAAGAAGTATTTCACCTCAATTTTTCACTGCAGCCGCATACAGCTGTGACAGACCAAAGTGCATCAGCAAGATACTCACAAAGCACCACCCCTCCAGACACAAACACGCACACTCTCTACCTAGCCCCAGGCTAAATTCTTCCAGTGTCAGTTACAACATCAAAATGACAAAACCTGATGGTTTTTTTCAAAAGAACATCTTTTACTGCCCAGGAAGAGGCACAAAGCAGCAGGTGGCATTTGTTTTTTCCCCTGTTGAAAGAAGTCAATCCCCTGTGCTTCAATTACGTGTGGGATTTTTCCTGTCAGTTAAGTGCAACCCATTTCTGTGATGGCCCTAGTACTCCAGCACAGTATGTACCCTGTGGCTGGGAAGGCAGAGCATTCATCCAGCTCCTTCAAGGCTGCCACTGAGACTGTCTCATAAATCATCCGGCTGGAATAACTCAGGTAGGGCTTAATCCAAAGCCCATTGAAATTGGTGGAAAGCCTCCCACTGACTTCAGACAGCTCTGGCCTGGGACCTCAGGGCTTTATACAGCCACCATCCCAGGCGCAGGACTCCCTCTGCCTCTGAGGAACAGGATAAAGCCTTGGCTTTGCCATAGAGCAGTTAGAGACGGAGCACATCCCATCACCCAAATGGCTGGTAGGGTCCTATTTTCCCTGACCTCACACCCGATCAGTACAAATCGCATGCAAAATGCTAGCAGATGGGCACAGTTAAGGCTGCCATACTTGGTCCTGGGTTTCCCAGCCTATGCCTGGAAAGCCTTGTTCCCTCATGAGGTACAAGAGCCGCTGAGTCTCTGCCAGCCTGAGAGTGTGCAATAAATCTGACAGCCTGTGAGAAAGCTGGACAAAGCCCCATGTGCCTGCTGTTGGCCACATGCCCCCTAGACAGGTCTGCACTGCTACTCCAAATGTGCTGATAGGCCTCCAGAGATCCCAAACAAATATAAATAGCCAAAAAATTCTGGCTGGAAAAAATTTCTGGGTGGGTGCAGCAAGCCCGTGTGGGGAATCCAGGACGTGTGAGATGCCTTGTAATGGTAAGAGTTTAAAATGCAAAAAAACCATTAGCTTTCTGAGTTGCTGGCAATCTAAATCTGAGTTGTCACAGCATGAACTACTAGCCAAAGCACATGCCAGGGGTGAACCACACTGTTGGCCTTTAAAAGACAAAGCCAGCATCTCCTCAGGATCAGTCCTAAACATATCAACCCAGAATGCCAGGGCTACACAGCACAACAAAGCACCATTTCCAGCAGCTTTCTAATGGCAAAAAAACCCAAAACCCAAAGCCTAACATCAGTCCTCAAGGATCAAACTCACACTAAGCACGTCCAAACATTAGGCATAAGTGGCTGGACATCAGTGGCTCCAGCATGACAGACACTTGGGAAGCTGACAGCACATGTATCCTGACCACTCCTCACACAGCCCCTGGCCCCTAGGGAAGACACCATAAGGTCAAGCCACTCCCTCTCAGGCATGTGGTGCATAAGCCCATGCTGCTACAAGGCATCTTCACCCCTCGATCTCTTTTGGGCACGGGTGTCAGGCTGGGAAGACACGCTTTCCGTGTGCCTTTATCCTAGGAAATGGCAAAATGCGTCACTGCAGCTGGCAGAGTTACAAATACTGCTGTTTGGTATGGCTGCTTGCACTCCTGGGTTTACTGTTCAACTCAAAGAAGCCTAAACAGTGTCTAGGAGACCTAGGAAACATGTTACAGCCTACACATAATCATTTGCCTGTTCATCTCCCAGTGGAAATGCTTACAACCGACCGTGGTTTCCCCATAGCAAAGCTACAGTCCCCTGATGGGAGGGTGCAGGGAAATGCTCTGGTGCCTAAGTAGCAGGTACCAGTGCTCAGAGCTGATGGAGCATTTTCAGGCTCTGTGCTGCTCTTTAGGACCGCACGATCCAGTTGATAAAACACCTGCAAGCATTCAGACAGAGGGAGGTCTGGCAAGCAGATTGCTGTGGCTTAAGACTACACAAACACATTGCAGTTGTATTTTTAAAGGTGAAGATGATCCCCAAACCCCTAAAAATAGCAATTCGCCAAAAAAGAATCCAGCGTGACATGTTTGTTTGTTAATAACTGCCCAAATGCTGCTGCCTTCAGCTCGACATGAGCGGTGCAATGCAATGGGGACAGATGCTCAGCTCCTCCCCGGCGTTGCCCCTTCTGGGGCAGGTTACAGGAGGTCCCAGCTCCCAGAGCCGCATCTGAACTTGAGAATCGGGCTTTGTTATTGTTAAGGCAAACCAAAACCGAAAAGGCCAGACTAAATTATTTTTAAGATCTCAAGATTTTTAAAGCAGTCTTGTGACTTTTAAGGGGTCTGACTCATGGTACTTGAATGCTTGATGCTGGCAGCAGCAGAGGGAGTACAGCAAGATTTAGCATACAGCAATTTATTGCTAAAAGCCTTCAAATGTGTGGGAAAGGGCACGAAGCGCTTCTGCAGAAAACAGGGAGACAGGCCCAAGCCCTTCTTCTCCAACCAGGCTGCAACCCAGCTTGCCTCCTCCACAAAGGTTACCACACAAAATCCCAGCAAAGCCGCCCCAGATGTGGCAAAAAGACTTCCCAAAAGCAGGCCTGGGTGGATGGGGAGGGGGCTGTTTCCCACGTCAGCGGACACCACTCTCTGGCCCAACCTCTTGGCTTCCCCATCAGGCAGAGGCAGAGGCAGGGATCACCATCAGCCTGCAGGGCTCCCTGGGGACGGCTCCTTCGAGGGACATGGGTGAGCTGCTGACTCTGCGGCTTTTGCCTCCCCAGGGCTCCGGTTTCCCCACGCGTGATCAGGGACAGGAGTTGGGCCAATGTGTAAAATCACAGGCCACACAGTGACTTGCAGATTCACCTGAAATCATGGATTTCAGCTTCCATGGCAATGAGGGCAGAGCACCTCATTCCCAGCGCCCCCCCCCGGCCGTCACTGCCTCTGCAAGCCAGCCACGCCACATGGCCGATGCCCAGACCCCCCCGCACTGATGCCCAGGCCTGCCCACAGCCTCCCCACACTCACGTAAGAGCTCGAAGGCCTTCACAGGGAAGTTCGAGTGACATTTTTCCACGGCAGAAAACACCTCCCGAACTACATCCCCCAGCATCCTCCACAGGCTGCCCAGTGCCTCTATTAGCAACAAACCCTAAAGCCTCTGCCTTTTCCAGAAAAAGATTTTCTTAAAGCAGAATTACACTAGAAGTATGTAAGTACTATGTGCTATACTGTTCACTGGCACGGGCTCTGCAATCCCTCTCACGCTGCCCAACAAAAATATCGCCTGAGGCCTGGGAGGGAGCCCTCTGAGAGGAGAAGGTAGCTCAGTGCCACGGCACATTTGCTCCTCTGCTATTTGTGGTAGGTCACCGACCAGGTGATGGCTGCAAAGGGAGTCTGCTGCCTCATTTCCCTTTGGCCACCACGCTTCACGTGAGTTTGTTTATCTGCAGGCAATGCTGCTGCTTCTCCAGAGCTCAGGGGTTCAGCTTATAGCCTGACGAGAATTCACATACCCAGTGGCAACGCTTCCTTCGGAAAGAAAGGCGGCTATTGCACCTCATGTACTTCCCCCCCAGGTATCATCAACATCCATCAGAGAGCCCTGCTTATGCAGCAGGGCCTTCTTAAGAAAGCTCAAAGCAGGCATACAAAATATATTTGGTATTACATTCTGCTGACTTCCGTTTAAAACTGCGGTGAAAACGTATTTTCTCCTATAGCATCCTGAATCCAAAATGCTATGGTTTTTATAAACACATGGGAAAGACCAGAAACGAAAATGAAGTCCATACTCAAAATTAAATACAAAAATGAGAGCAAAAAGTCCTTAAATCTAAGTTCCTTTTTTTTTTTAATCACTACAGTGTTAATAAACTAAATCAAATCTTTGTATCAAAGCAGACATTACAAATATAAATGGAGCCTGACTTTCTGCCTGCTAACTCCAGTGTAAATCATGGGAAATTCCATTAAAGCAAACAGAACTGTACAGGTGTAAAATGGGGTTAGGTAATGAAATGTCCTTCCCAGTATTTTCATGATGCTGCTTTCATAAATTGACATCATCGTACCCATGTCAAGTTCTGTTCTCATTTGCATCAAAGTAAATCTGTAACGAACAGTAGCAAACATGGCCCTCGTTGCCCACATATAGTGGCTATAAATGAGTAAAAAGGGACGGGCAGGCAGTACAAATACAACCGCAATTGCCCAGTGACGGCAGACAATTCACAGATATGCTACACTACATATACCAAGTGTATCTCAGCTTTCAGTTGATATCATAATTTTAGCTCTGTCTGAAAAGACAAACACCAATCCCTTCTGCACAGCACTCACTCACATGGCATCTGAGCATGAGTTTTCCTATCAATAAATTCACGTGGGCTTAGTCCACCTTCACTATTTACATTTGTCTGTATAACAAAATAACTAGAAGCCAGAGCACTTACAGCAGCCTAAGGGAATTAAGACACCAGGCACCCCTGAATTCCAGCCTCTCCCACAATATTAACTAAAGCTATTTTACGGCACAGATCATTAGCAAGGACTCTTTGGTTAGCTATAGCATACTTTGGAACTTAAGACAGAAATCCTCAAAGCCACTGTTAATCAAAGGCAAACCACCAGCACCATTTTCCATACGTAATACCTCACCTCTCTGCTTCAAGGCGCATTTCCTCACGCTTTTGCCTCCTGAGTTCTCTGCGGCGTTCAAAGTCATCCATGGTGGGTGTTCAAGCGTTCAGAGCTCTGGAAAGATCCAAATCTAAAAGGGAGATGACCACTTAGATGAGACAGAAAACACAATGGATGCGTTTAACCAACCGAGTCCATTTAGTTTTGTTTTGCTTTCTTAACTTTGCTGTAACTATTTTCCTTTTCCATCAAAAAATTTAACTTCCTCAGTATTGTTGAGATAAACAAGATTAATGAAATGCCTTGTAGGATAAACATAGCCCATGCCTGCATTTAGTTTCCTAGTTAAAATTAAATCAACATGCTTTAAGTAAGGACTGTATACATCTGCTAGCTGCAGACTAGCTATTTGTAACGTCACAGGTCTTTTCTACAAACAAAAGCAACAATTCAGCAGGATTTTAACTTTAAGCTTCTATTTTTACTGGAAGCAGTAAAAACTCTGCACAAGAGATTTCTTATTTTCTTTAGTTGCACAGATAATTAGAAATTTTGCAAAAGTTAGCCCTCATCTGTCCGTTCCCACCCCCCCTTCAAAAAAAGAGAAAAGAAACAGAAAAGAAGAGAAGATAAAATGAGAAAAGAAAGAAAAATAAGAGAAAAGGAAAAAAGAAGAAAAGGAAAATAGAAAAGAAGAGGGGGGAAAAAGAGAACATAAGAAAGGAGGAAAAGAGAAGAGAAAAGAAGAGAAGGAAAATGACCTGCAGCTTTTAAATACCACCCAGGAGCCGCCAAGCTATGTATAAATCCTGCTCAAAGAACCCAAAGTAGCAATATTTTTTTTGTAGTTTAATCCACGCATTTTCCCCGTGCCCTACCTTCTTCTTTATGATCTAGTCCATGAAGTATTTTCCCCTTTACAGTTCTTCATATACAAAGCCTTTCCAGCCTTGGTTTATATCCCATCAAGCCGAGTATTACAGAATTCCCCTGCAGCCCCCAAACCAAAAATGACTACCAGAAAAGGGAAAGCTGTTCTCTTTTTGTCCCTGCTTTGTTTACAGAGCTGTCAGTGGTTAGTTAAACTCTGCCTGGAATCTGGCATTTAAGGCCTGCTCTAAGATTGCTTCCTGTGCAGGGCTGGAGGCCTCAGCTTCCTCTGCAATCCTAGCCTAGGCACTGCACTCAGAGGATTTCCACCCCCCCACATCCCCCCCCAAAAAACATTTTCCAGCCCGTTAGTACACGACCGGCCATTTACGCCGCAGAGAAAGCCAGCGTGCAGAGGCAGACTAAAATTTTCAAAAGGTGGCTTGTGAACTGCTTGCCGTTTAAGGGAAACAAAGCCAAGGTGCATTTGTAAATTATTTTGAAGCGCTCTGTTTGCAGATGTCGATCTGTCCTGTGGCTTTATATTCCTGCCCGCCGGTGCAGCGTCCAAGCGCCCTCCCCATAAAATCACTGGCAGTCGCAAAGCCTCTCATAACTTAAGGGAATCCGTGGCTTTTTCTGCCCCCTTTTTTGGATTAAAACATTGCTGAGGGCAGGGGTTTTGTGAAGGTTATTTTAATAGTTTACTTTTCCCGGGGGTGTTTTTCTTTCTGATTTGTTCCTGGATTGGAGGATTTAAAATTTTGTTGTTGTTGTTGTGACTTTCTTTGCGTTTGGCTGGCTGGGGTTGTTTTGTGGGGGTTCAAAGGGAATGTTAACTTCGCAAATCTGATAATGACTTTACAATTGCTGCTGCTTTTTTTTTTTTAGTGCACAATTAGACGATATATATAAAAAGCAAGTTGTAACAAGACATTTTTTCAAATCTTGTTTGTTTACTCTTACCACCCTGTACCCCTTGAAGAATACAGAACTGCAAATCTGCCCTTTTCTCCTGAGAAGTGTTTTCATCTCAGCCTACGTGTGCTGCTAAATCCTGCCTCAGTTCCTTTGCTAGAGGGCCCTTGAGTTGCAGGACTGATGTGGTTCCCCCTGGCTGAGAGATGAGGATCAAAGGAGGAACGGTAGACTACAGAGAGCAAGTTTGAAGGAGCGTGCTGGGTTTCTGTGCACAGAGGGCGGATGACTGTGTCCACAGGAACTAAGACTGCACCAGGCAGCAGCATTTAGTCTGTGGAGTACAGTCACCATCAGGGATTTAAAACATAAATAGCTGACTGTTAGGCTGACACCTCGTGTGCTAGAACTGAGAACTTTCCCACTTGACCACCCCAGAGAAGACATGCTTTGACGTCTGATTTATTTGAATCTTTATCACTTCTCACCCAGCCAGGTACATCCCTCTCTCCACTTCTCCTCACTAAGGTAGACTGACTTCCCTCTCCCCAGGTCCAGACTCTGTGCACCCACATTTCCCCTATCCCCTCTACAAATGTCCCAGCCAATACCTCCACCTTTTCCCCTTCCTACATGGTCCTCAACATCATCTCTCATCTCCAAAAGCTCAATCTCTCTTTCTCCTGAGGAAAGCTGAGGAGGATAATAATAACAACCCAGAACTATTTCTGTTCTTCCTCCCATCTTTCCTTCCCAGGAGTGTAGGAGAGATTGCACAGCAGTCGGGAGAAGTTCCCTGATGCAGCAACCTCTCTCCATCTACAGGGTGTTTTCTGTTTTTTAATGAAGGTCAGATAGATGGACGTCTTGGGAGGATGTGTGGGGTTTATTACAGTACAGTGTCTCCTCTCAAAGGACTGAGGTCCAGCCACTTCACGGCATTCAGATGACTTGCAAGTGAAATCCTTTTTTCAAAAATGAGGAAGGCACTTGGGAAATGGAGGTCAAGTCAAGAGTACGACCTTTAGTTAGCAAAGCCATATCAGTGCAAGAAAATGAGTCATCAGCTAGAAGGTCCACTTGAAGAAGTCAGCTATTCAGGGCTGTTCACTGTCTTCCCCAAAATGATTTGTTATCTTTCAGCCTCTGAAAACTCAACACTCTCTCTAAAAATACTTGCTGTTTCCACAAAAAGAGAGTATAAAATCAGAGTTTCTCAGAGCATCTTTGCCTCTCAGAAGATTCAAAAATTACTTTACTAAAACTAACTGAAGGTACCACTTATTTGAAGTGTTTTCTACAAACCATTTTTGGGAGCATGCACATTTTGATGCTTCTTTTTTAAAAATTAAAATTGTTCATGAGTGAAAACATCCAGGGCCAAAACATAACACTCCACCCAGCTTCACTCCAGGGCCTGCCTTCAGAGCCAAATGTGAAAATGTCTCTCTTTGTGACCTTCCCAGGTGTGCAAAGAAATTATTTTTTTTTACTCTTTGACTCCATCTTTTTTTTTTCCTGTTACACATTTTTAATAATTTGGTGTCAAACAAAAAAAGTTTCATATTTCTGAAAAGAGGAAAACCATCCCTAAGAAAACTGTTTCAAATCAAAAGCAGTGTTTCATTCAACAAAAAAGAAAAAAGAAAAAAAGAAAAAGTTATTTGGTTTTATTTTAAATATAAAAATTTTGGTTTTCAAAATATGATGGAAAATGTTTTGATATCTCAGTTTTTTTCTCTGAATTATTTCCAGGTATGTTTTTCACCTAATTCAATGAGAATTCGTCACTAAATTTTAAAGAAGCAGAAATATATATATATATTTAGAAGTAGATGTCTGAAACTATCTGACCAGTTCCATTCTCCTGACATCCACACACTTATGCAAATTACTGGGATATGGACTACTCTTACACTGTGAAAGGGTACACCACAAAAATTATCATTTTGTTGCTTCTATCTCAAAACAAGACCCTTAGCATCTTTTCAACCTTTACACAACTGAAATAACACTGAAAGAATCTGAAGTGAAAGAAAAAAGGATCTCTGGAAGAACAGTACAAAGATCTTTGACCTTGCTTAAAAAAAAAAAAAAAAAAAGTACCTCTCAGAAACTACTCTAGATAATTCTTGCTCAGGACCTCAGATTTTCCACAGCCTCACGTAAAAAGGGTCGTCTCAGGGTCCCTATCTCTTTTGATCCTGAGACTGAATGTTTAGAGCATGGGATGTCTGATGAACACTGTGGTGCTCCTGAAGACACGCTAAGAAAAACTAAGAGAAGACAGATAAGCAAAATAACTTACCTACAACATTTACGAGCGTTGCCACATTACTCGAATCAGAACCATAGCAAAGTATGTGCCCTGCAAATACTACCTCCCCGCAAAAACACTCTTCATTTCAAAAGCACTACCAG
Source organism: Stercorarius parasiticus (assembly GCA_013396915.1). Taxonomy (NCBI): domain Eukaryota; kingdom Metazoa; phylum Chordata; class Aves; order Charadriiformes; family Stercorariidae; genus Stercorarius; species Stercorarius parasiticus. The sequence continues at coordinate 107,031 of VWZL01001512.1, read as the reverse complement.
TCTCTCTCTCTCCTTTTCATCTCTGCGCTTCACATAATGCCTTTGATCTTCAGTTGACTATGGTTTATTGCTAAAATTTGTTGAGTTTTTCATTGTCTTGCGAAAAAGTGCTTACTTCAAGAACAGCCATATTTAATCCCTTCTGGTACAAAACACACTCGTGCAAATGCTGCTCCCCTTTATGTCTCATCCTATGAGAGAGTTTAAAATTTGGTATTCTTTCAGCTTCCAAGAAGGTGCAAAATCAGAGAAAGGCACTGTAACTGGAAATAATGACAAAATATTTTAATAGCAATTAACAGGAATATGCTCTTTGAAAGCAAACAATAAATTGTCTAGGTTGAAATACACACACAACCACATATCTGTATAATTCCAGTGTGGGGAACCTCCTGCTCTGGCTCAGATTTAATACTGTCCTCACCCTGCTCCAAGCACTGATTTCAGAGACAACTCAGCTCACAGGGGGCTTAAAAACAGATGAGCTAGACTGGTAACAAGCAAGTAAAAATGCAAACTGCTACTCAGGTCTCTAACAAATAGAAACGTATTTCTTTCAAGACCTGCAAGTCACCTTTCCATTACACTGAGTGAGCTCCCAGACGGCGATGTTTATGCTGAGCCTCTGCATGAGCTTCAACCTCGTTGAGCCAAGAAACTTCAAGCCAGAGCATATTCCCTAATATAGCACGGCTGTGTGTTGCACAGGGCTCTACACCAGCCACAGCTGGTGACAGCATTGTGCAAGCACATGCCATCTTGCTTCCCCTCCCAGTACACTGAAACAATTGCAGATTTCCTCTTGGTGACCTTCAGGCCCAAAGAACCTGAAAAGTCATGCCTGTTTACTTAACGCGGGATCACTGACTGCTCTGGTGATGTGGATACCCAGGGCAAGCCTCACACAGACAACTACTAGGCAGATTGCAAGCTGCAATGACTGCCCATGCAAGAGAGCACAGATCAGAGCTCTTACCAGTCCCCCTTCTCAGCAGTTTGGCCTATTCTTCATTAAAGGATAAGGTCAAACATAGCTTCATTCACCTGAAAAGGAGCAAGGGGATTTGGGTTCCTGTGGCACCTGGTAGAAATTTTAGGACCCACAGGAAGCACAAAAAAGGGCTAGAGTAGTAAAAAGGACAATACCAGGTTTCTCCATGAAAGAAACCATGACCACTTTCTAGCATCTCTCTCCCTCCTTTCCTCCTTCCCTCATCCTGAGCAGTGGGAGGTAGGATTTCCAGGAAAACTCAAGTAACACAGTGCAGAACAAGGAGGTCAATAAGATATTGTGGCCCAGTGCCTAGCATTCAGGATGAACGCAGCAACGGGGCATATTCCGGCTTAGTTCTATCTTTGAATTACTTTGTAGCCTTAGGGACTGAGCCTTTGTCAATTCTGTATCTCTTAGTCCTTATGTTATCTCCACCAATTGCAAATTCTTCTCACTGTGTGTCTGTAGAAGGCTAAAGGACAACCAGGCCTCGGGTTCTGTCCTGGCCACTAAATGTAACATCAATACTAAAAAAAAAATCATATCCTACAAACAGAAATGTCCATTGCAGAGAAGGGCTGAACAAAGGTGATAAAGAGAAATCCTTTCTGTCAGGAAGATGTCACAGGGGTAGCAAAGGGAAGACTTCCAAGTCCACCTACACAAAGGTTTTCTACATGCATGCAGCTGGACCTCTGACCTGTCCTCAACTGCAGGATCAAGTGGTAACACAAGACCTAAGTTATTCTGTCATTGCCCTCTATTATTTTTTTTTTTAATACCACCACAGAAAAAGATCAAATCTCTCATTAAAGCTTGACATGAATTGAGACTGTAAGCAGTTTTGTGAGTTGTACCCCATTAATCCAAATGTCCCATTTTCCCATCAGTCTCCACTTCACTTGTCCCAAAGCCCTGGTGTGGACGTGTGGACTTTTTAAATGTCAGTAAAGGAATGGTCAGTGAGGAGGATGAAGAATGTTCTGCTCCAGCTGGCTACGTGCTATGACATCCACTGAATCCCTAGGATGACCACTGCTCTTTCTTTATACCTCTTCCACTTCAGAAGTGAAAACAGAACCTCTTCATTGCCCCTTTTGCAGCTGAGAGCAACTCAGCAAGCAACACTCATTGTCTAAGTGTGACTTGTTTAATCTGGCACCCATGAAAAGCAGGCAAAACAAGCTTTGTACTGCAATATCTGAGAGAATTACAGTTCCTTAATCTATCTTCAGTCAAAACAAATAAATCTGTTTTCTATGAAAATTTGTCAAAAAACATTTGGAAATTATTTTCCCTTCTCCTCTTTTAATTCTGCATTAGAAGCATTCAGTGCCACTCAGATCTTTTAGAAAGAGGTGCAACTTCATTGAAGTCAAAAGGTGGAGTTCAACAGATTGATTTGTCCTTTTTAACACCTCATGCATGCTCTTTCTTTAATCTGAGATGCGGAATATATATTACCAATAGTAAAGCATATATTTAAAGAGTCTTTTCTTTCCTCCATAAATTTGTTTGTAATGTTCCTTTCATGTAAAACCACATCTGCAATTGTTACTGTAAACTTGGACAAGTATTCATGTTGACTGCAGAAAATGAACTCTTTTACATATATATACATACACACACACACATATATACACACTCACATCAAGCAGCTTTACTCCTTCCCAAACAGAATAGCTCATTTGGGACTTAAAGCAAAATAAATCTATTACGTCATGTGAACACACAGTTTTATTCCAATCTAGCCTGTGCCTTGTTTCGTCTGACCATGCTTCTTAGGACTTCCAAGGACAATTTATCAATGGCAAACTAACCAAGTGCAGTTATACTTAGCATCAGAAAAATCACACTTCGGAGGCTATGTAGTGATTGCATAGAATAGAGATTCCCAGGTGCTGCTCTGCAGACTACTGATGGCCCACAGGACCACATCATGGTCCAGGCCCTTGATTCAAATAGGTGCTGAACAGGTTTCACCCACCCTGGCTACAGCATAGGTTCCCACTGTGAGTGCCACGCATGTCCTTGCAGGTGCCAGGCCCTGTGTCAGCTCCTGCTCCTGCAGGGTGAACCACATGAAAGTGTTGACACTGAGTTTTTTTATAGGACACTGTCCCTGCCACAGAGTTCACTCCTTGGGACTGCAACTAGAAGATCCATGGCTTTAAATACCTGCTCAGGTCCATCTCTCGTATCCACGATCTGATTTAGCACTGGGGAAGGAGCATTACAGAGCTGCACCATCCCAGAGGTGTTAGCAAACATCTAGTGTGCTGCTGCTAACCCTACAATACACTTCTAAGCGTGCAGCAGAAGGACCTATCATCTCAGAGCCAATCAGTTGCAATGGAAAGTCCCCATTTGTCTTTATTGCCTTGGACAGGCTCAGTGTGGGTATGCCATTTCCACTCCTCCCACTTCCTTCCTCATCTTTCTCCTAGTGCACATTGACATAAGGGCCAGGCAGAGCTTTCTCTTGACAAATGGATTTGCATATACAGGTCCCACCCCTGATCTCGGTGACATTTGTCTATCATTTCCCATTAGCAGACAAAGGAAGAAACAAGACATAGCTGGAAGCTGCTGGCACAGCCACTGGTTCTCATGTTAGAAGGATTGACCCTTGACTCTCCCCTTCAAGTGTCCTCTGAAGTATTTCAAATATGTTGTCCCCAAAGATCAGAAGATACTAAAATATTATTCATATACAGACTAGAGTTGAAATCCTGGTCCTGTTGGAATCCCTGGCAGACTTCCCAGAGACTTCAATCAGGACTGGATTCCACCCTCGCAGGCCAAATTCATCTAATATACACTACGAAAAATCAGTGAGCTTACCCTGCATGTTGGAAACTGGTGTGATCTCAGATTATGGCAATATAAGCTACTTCATCCTCTCATACCTTTGTGCACACACACATAAAAGCATAATTTCTTTTACACCTGCAATGCTTACTTGTGTGAAACAAATTATTTTTACTCATATCATTATCACTGAGGAAATACTTAGCCTTGGCTGCAGATACAAAGGGCAGCTGAAAATTGCATTGCCCTTTACTACTGTTTAATAATAAGTGAAGATATCCCAGGTAATGACAATGAGCCCCCCCATCTCAAAGAACAAAGCACACTGAAACTGAAGGAATTTTATAGTCCACAAAACAGTTTGTAAAAGTGTTTACTCCCAAAATGAGCTCTTTCATTCACTATTTCTCTGCATTCGAACACTGGGAAGCAGGCTCATGGGATATAATTCACTAGTTACCCTTGTCTTTTATATGCTTCTACCAGTGAAGATCTTCAGCTTCATCGCGTTAATCTAATCACAAGAATGCCCATATCATGCATTTAGTCCTCCTACACTCTTTGTCCCAAATCTGCGGCCTGACTGTTGAAACTTGTGGCAGTGTCCCAGCTGTTGGCCAGCTTCATCTCTCACTGAAATCTCTAAGAGCAGAAAACCAGTGCCCATGCCAACACCCTTCAGTCAGGAGCTATTTGTTTCTTAATAACAGGAAAGAGCAGACAAACATCACTAAGAAACAGGTTAAGTCCAGCTCACATGACCAAGGCATATTAAAGAAGAGAATGCATTTCCTCTTGCCCTAATAAATGGCAATGCCAATTCTCACATGAATTTCTATTAGAGAAAAATCAGAGCATGGGGAAGAATATCACACAAGCAGAAGAAGCTGCCACAACTATGGAAAAGCCAGTCTTCAATTTCTGGCCTAAACAAATAAAGCTGACACGTGATGTCCATTCAATTTGTGCCTTTAAAGGCACAGAGAAAGGAAAAATTACTTATTCCTGTCAATGCTCTCTCACCTGACTTCACATCCTCTGGAGGGGCAGCTCACGCTAGCTCAGCTGGCAGACATCACAGATGCACCGCATGTCCTAGTCCCACTGCCTGCCTCCTCTCTGAGGAAAATGGCATAGATGCAAGTGTGCCTGGTGGAGCTTGCATCAGGACAGACATGTAGTGACACAAGTGTCACCTGGGACAGCAAGCACCTGGGAGAGGGGCCAAGCCTGACCCCAAACTGGAGCTAAGTGCAGCTGGGGACAGAAATGCCCACAGGAGCTGATGGCCATGCACCGAGTGCTAATCACCATGATGCTCGTAGTCCCTTATCAACATGCAAAGCCACAACGAGCCCACATGGTGAGGTACCACCACAGCATTGTGAAGCAGGACAAGCCACAGGAGCAGAAAGCATGCTGAGGGCTCTTGCCTAGTGGAGTTAGTCACACAATGATGCAGGCAAGACAGGGCGGCCTGGTGTCCATCATGACAAGCAGAGGCTCACACTGGGAGCAGCAGTCACAGCTCTGGAAATAGGCAGAGGATCTGGGCTAGGAGCAGGGCAGGCGTCAGCCAGGGAAGATGTTGCTCCGTCCAAGTGCAGGAGCATTTCTTCTGCACCAGAACTGGCAAGGAAGCCAGCAGTAGCAGTGCAGCTCTCCATGCTTGCCTCTCTGCTAAAGAGACAGGTTTCCCCCTCCAGGCAAGGAGCTGATCAGGGCCGGCAACAAGTAGGGATGGGAAGTATCTGCCTCTCTGCCTCCCTGACTTCTGCTATTCTGCTCCCGGCCCTCTCAGTTGGTGTTCCCCTCTTGTCCTACCCTTGCACCATCCCTGTTGACCTTCACGCTCACAAACAATGTTTCAACATGTTGTCTGAACTTATTTGTGTCCAAGTAGGTTTTATGAATGCTTTATCACTTTATTCACACTCTTTTCTCTGCATCTCTCAGGTTCTGAATTAAAAAGCTAAGGTAATGCCGTTAAAAATAATAAAATGTTCAAGCAAGTCTAAGGTAAGGTTCCAACAGCAACATTCACTCAGCCAGACTTGGAACTCCACATGTTTTCTGGAACGCATTTCAAAATACAAAATCATGATATATTAAGCTACATAGTCAGTCATAAAAAAGTAATAGAAAATAATACGAAGATACAATGCAGCCAGCTTACCGTGGCTGCATTTTTGTATTTTCAACCCTTTTTCTTTTCCTGTTAAAACATGCAGCCCTAGCATCCAGCTCTGCCTAGTGCTGAGCATCATAAACTCTAATGAGAGTGAGGGGTCTCACTTGCACTATTGAACCAGCAATAAGTAACAATACCAAGTTTTAGTCCCCATCCCTGCATTTTTAAAGAAAAAAGAAATACTAAAAAAACACACCCCTAAAAGTTCATTGGTTTGCTGATCTTACTAGTTGCGCCCTAAGATACACTAAGTATTTTGAATCCAACCAGTTCCTCAGAAGAAATGAATGATAAGTGTTCAAGGTCTTTCCTGTTGTCTTAAACTTTAATTAATTCATCTTCCCTCCCAGTACCTGTACAATTACTTTGCACAGACATAATGCATGACACCGTGATAGATACATTGCAGCTGAAAGTCCAATTACTCAATGGCAGAACATCATGGAAATCTGTGGAATTCCACCAGGAACGGATCCAGCTCCAGAAATTTGTACTGGGCTTTTCCAGCTCACACTTTTAAAGTCATCTTTACAAATGAAGCCCGGATTCTTTCCTGCCAAGTAGCTATATCAATTTATCTCTAATGAGCAGCAATTCTGTGTCATTTTGGTTGAAAATTGAAGCATGAGGTCAGTGCCCACTTTAAAGAGGTAAAGCAGGGCAGCAAAAATGGAGCCTTTTGACAGGACATCTCAAACAGCATAGCGCAAAATAGGTGCCCATCAAACCATTTGCCATATTTGAAGTTTACATCATACACTTCACTTTATGCTACGTTTAGCTGGAAGCAAGGAAACACTAACGCAACAATATCACCAAACCAGAAGACCCAACAGCAGTGAGGTCTTCTTACAACAACAAAAAAAATAAATCAATAGGTAAGATGACAGACTTTCATGCTGTGCATGAGCCAGCATAAAACCTGACATAGTAAGATCACGATATTCACAAAGCCAGCTCCCTTTGTGAAACTCACATAGAGAAGCTGTTAAATAATCTTGACAGTAATCTGACTGCTATCTAGACATTCAGGCACAAACATTTGTTGCCAGCAAATACCGTGACAGCAATGCACTGGTACATCAGCAATGTTGTGTGTGACTGTGCACTGCTTCACCCTGCAGGGGAACAGCATCACTAAAACTTTCAACAGAACCTGGCTCAAAGTCAATTAAACAAGACAGGTGAGGCCTGACAGTATCCTGTGCACTTAATACTGAGAGCACGCAGACATACAGGCTTAATTTGTATTAACGTGACAAAGGAAAGTTAGCCTTGAGCACTGTATCAAGCCAATAAATTTTACAGTTGTTTAATTTTTTTAGGAACCGTGCCTTAGACAATGCCTGTGTGGTCCAGAAAAGAAAATGTTTCATTTTCCTTCAAAAAATAAATGGAAAAAACCCACCAATACTGTACTGCACATTATCTGCTACCTTTCCCTAAGGATCCAAAACCCCTATGGGGTCTCCTCCAGCCTCCCTTGTTGCCACGTTAGGTCCACCCAGCTCAGAATGAGACACAGAGCACACATGGCTGGTCACAGTCTACGTTCTGGGCACTGAATGCACATGAAGCACATTTTTCACAGTCAACCCAAAGAGCGGGGTTGTATGTGTAAAAAGTGTTGGCCAAAACCAGAAATACAGAGGTGGAAGGGGGAGGGAAGGGAGGAAAACTTCCAATCTGTTTATAAATGCTCTACAAATAGGAAAGCAGCCTATGATTACTAAGCAAATTGTTTTTCATAACTCTGTCACATCATCTTTAGCTGTGGGCTAGCTGGAAAAAAGACAAAAGCAGAAATAATTGCACTTATAACTGGCATGTGTGCATCGAGGCATCCTGATAGTGGATGCTTCACAACTCACCAGATCTGATGGCTCTAAAGGAGTCGAGTACAACTAGTGAGGCAATCTCTGCAAGGATACCCTATTAAATATGTGGAAAAAAGCATTAGGAAGACAAGGGAACAGAAGGCAAGGATGGGAAAAGAGGTCTGAAAAAAGAAATAGACTCTGGAAAGAGGTACAGAAGAGGATCAGACTAAAATCCCAGATCATAATGCTTGCAAACTTGGAGGATTTTTACAATCCATTCCCGAGACAAAAATCCTGAAAGTAGCTTGCACCCTTAAGGTGAACAAAAAAAATAAAAGCCAGATCTGAAATTCATAAATAAACATGAGTAAACTAGCCAGACTTTTCACTGCTTACCTGGACCAAATCAAACCTTTATAACTTGTAAATACTGACAAGTGTCACTTCAGATATTATTAGAGAATTCCCTAAATATAAAAGACAGGTTGGTCTGCAGTTAAATCTTTTCTCCTTTGCTTTTCCAATGCTGAAAGTAATTGAAAACAGAAGACTTGCTTCTTGATGTAGCCTAACTTTTTAGGAACAGAAAGTATAAATGTTAGTTATAGAGCTGACACTGCGCTTCAAGTTTGCGTTCAATTCCACCCATATACCTTCACACAAAGCCAGGTAAAAAACAAAAGCATGAACACTTACAGTCATATAAAATACATGTGCAATATACCCTAGAGCACCTATTAAGTGATACCATTTGCAAGATACCCCAAATAAAAATCCACATAAAGATGCCAAGATGTCACCAGTTCTTCTCCTGGCCAAGGAGCACTGGAGAAGACACAAACTCATGATATACTTTTTTGAAACAAAATGTTGTCACAAATGACGTTAGAAAAACTCTGCCTAAAGCGAAGTGTTGTATAGGGAACAGGAACACATATGATTGCAAAGTCTGAAGGATGTGCACATACTTCAGAGGGGGCATGCATTCGGAACAGATCTGAATTTTTACTATCTTTGCTACTGCTTTAAATCCATATTATTTTGGTATTTACATTAAATGGAGACAGAAATATCTTTAGAGATGACTAAGCAGTTTCTTGATTTCTATTAAGTACCAAAAAGCAGTCCTGCCAATTTATTAATATTTAAGTTTCTACAACTTAATATGAACTTGGTTCCAAGAGCTACATAGGTCTCCTTAAAGTATGTGTAGCAAGAAGTCAACACTGTGCCAGCTGGCAGATTAAACAAGCCATTAAAGTAGGCTCCTACTGAATTTAAAGGATTGTTTTTCATCTTTTCCCTCTCTACTCCTCTATATCCAGATGTATTATTTAGGGAATATTTTCCAGTCCCAGTAAGAAAAGTAAAAAGAAATGCCCTTGGCACTTAATGAGTTTTTCCCCCCAATGTGGTCTCCTGCCGCACTTGGAATTTATTCCATTACTGTATGGCTTGCAATGGTCCCAAAATACTTCTGACTATATGAAAAGACGGAGAAAGCGTGTTTGGGGTAGGTATGGTTCTTCATTCAAAAGCAGGGACAGCCCAGGGTGATTGATCTTAGCGGATGATTTCATTCAGACCACCGTTATCCTGGCATGTCACCCCACAACCCTGCAGCCCCTTGTGCAAGAGACCAGCACTGTTACCTGCACGTTACAACTGGGAAAAGTGGAGCACAACAGGACTTAAGGACAAGGCCAACACCGGCCTGGAGCAGGTTAGTGGAGAAACTCATTTCTTTGTAGCCCCTGCACGACTGCAGTGGTGAGGAAAATAAACTGGTAAAACCACTGTGCCTTCACAGAACAGAGGCCTTCAGTGTATCATTTTTCCTCCAAAGGTTCAACTGCTTGCTTCAACTTTGTTAAAGCTCTCTGAACTTCACGACCTAGCAGCATGCAAAGGAAGGAGTCTAGAATAAACTCTGGTATTAAACCAGCCCTAGCGTCATCTATAACAGTATAACAGTTATAGAACGGTATTTCAGATTAAAATGCCCCCTATAATAGTTTTCCAGATAAAACCTACAAAAGATCAGAGTTGTACCTGCTCCCTGTGGCCATTTCAGACTGACTGGAACTACTGGCAGCTGAAGGAGCAGCACTGGCTTTTGAAATGCCTGGAAAATAATTTTATAAAAATTTAAGTAGAAAAAAACCACCACCTAGGCCTCCCTCAGTATTTCAGTTCCTGGGTAGTAAAATGAGTTCAGTCGCATAAACTTGCTACTGAATTAGAAACCAAAAAGGCCTTAAAACCAAGTGTAGGCACACACCCAGGGGCTTTGGAGCTTGACTGTGACTCGAAGCATCTCCTTCCCCAGGAGAGAGAAGCCCATTCAGGCTCCCGCTCAGGCCTTGGCTGGTCCCACAGGGCTAGCAGACCCCTTACTCCCAGGCAGACCCAGCAACCATCTTGGCTCATGCAACAGCTTCAGAATTTGGCTCAAACAGAATTTGATTTGCCAAAATAGTTCTGGGGGTCACAAACATTCCCTGCCCCCTTCTTTAGGGGCACTTTAATTCTTAATTGTATAAAGCTAAAGTGTAAAACCTGTATTTTTGCATGTATTCTTTGTTTCTAATACTTGGTATCCGTAAGGGGACTCCCTTGCTTGGCTAGCAGTCGGGATTCATTAGACGTTTTATGATGATTCTTTCTGGTGTGCAGATATATGATGAATCTCAGATGTTTAAATAGCATATAACAGTGCTCCATTGACCTTGCTGAGTACAGTTGGAGGGAAAGAAAGGTAATTTTCCTCAAAGAAATGTTAAAAATGTGTCTCCACTATAGCACAGATGCAAAGGATAAAGAAACTCCAGAGGGATTAAAATATTTTAGATTAATTTGGAAGAAGGCCACATTGTGCAAAGCCTGGTTAGTTTGGGCCTTTCCAATTCCACGCCATATAAACAAACCCATTTAAACTGCATTTGTTAGAAAGAATGTTTTTAAAAAAAAAAATTCCCCCAAAGTAGTTGTAACTCAAATGACCTCCAGTTCTGTAGTCTCTTCTTACTGCTAAAGAACAAACATATGTACAATATATTCTAGCCAGAGCTTGTGCAGTTGCTGCATGATTCATACTGCTTGCAAATTAAGTCATTTAAGTAAAGGGATTCTGGCTCCCTCCAGCAAGGTTTTAAAACTGAAGCAAGGTTAGATCTGGTTGGTTTTGGAGCTGGCTTCCATACTTTGAACAAGACCATTGCTTCTAGATCTTTGCTTTGGGCTGGGTGGAAGAAAGTAAAAGAACAAAGGAAATCGAAAGGAACGGATGGAAAGAAAGAAAAGGGGAAAAAGAAAAGAACCCGTATCATCAACAAAACTATATAAGGACTTATCTAATGATCAGTGTGCCACTGCCTGGCAGAACCAAGTCTGTAATGTTTACTCACTTTCAAGGTCAAATTTCCCTTCTTTTACTCACACAGAATAGAGTTTTTGCCTGCAGAGTCTTCCAAAGAGACAAGTCACAGAGTGTGGTACTAAATAACCATAAAAAGTAAACAGTTGCTCACCCTTATGAATTAATCAAGTTGAGAGACAAAAGAATATAAGGGTAGCAGTGAGCCAGCCAGAGAGGTAACAACATGAAACACACAGTGAATCATTTTGCATGATTAGCATCTACAAAACAGTGGGCGCTTAAAGTAAAGGGACTTTCCTTATCATAAACCATAAATCCCAGAGCAACTCAACGCGAGGAATACCCTCCTATCTGCCACATGGATGAAGAGAGTTCTCCAGCAGTCCTAGGCCTCCTTGAAATGGCACCCGATTATTTGACCATAACTCAAGTCACTGGCACAAATTCCTCTCCCCTCAGAGGACATGAGGAAGCTGGCCCAGCTGAGGACAATATATAGGCTGCTCTCTCCCAAATACCCAAAGGAGCCAACATCATTTCACCACTGAACACTACCATCTTGGAGAGGAATATGGCAACTTGATTGAAGTTCAGAACAATGCAACTCAACAGTTTAGAAAACAAAAAGAGGAAAAATGTCATTTTCATTACAAGTAATGTACTTTCAGAGAATGAAAAGATTAATCTAAATTCTGGAATTTGAGGGCTAGCATCCCTTCTCTTATTGAAGTTATTATGAGATATTCTGAAGACGATATTGCAAGAGGCTATGATGGTTCTAATGTTACGGCTGTAAAATTCAATTGTGATGATGGCTTCTGCAGCTATCATACATTTGAGAGCATACCATTTGCTTGCTACAATGCTACCGGTTTAAGTTTCCCACATGATCTTTTTCCTTTTGATGGTTACTGCGCATTAGTGATAAACACATTCTGCAGCATCTCCTGCACATTTTTACTTTAATTGCATCTGTAACCAGCCCTGTGCTCCCATATTCAGCCTGGTTGCATGACTGGAAGGGATACATTAAGCTCTCTCTGGAGATACTCCAGGTTTGCAGGGATATAACCATAACCAGAAAGCTGGCCAAGAGGATTTTTACATCATCAAAAAATCAATTCAGAATGTAGAACTTCTTGTGGTTGGGTTTTGTTCTTCGAATGTCATGTAGGGACCTTTGTTTGTTGACATACCACTCCATACATTCATGGAAACAAGATGTTCTCCAGTCACTTAAACTAGCATGGTATCACATAATTTCAGAAACAGATGCTAGGTAACAAAATTGCATGTTTGCAACAGAAATGGGCAAGACCTGTTTATCAGTTCTTGGAATTTTCTATTTTGTGCTTCACATTATCACCAGCAACGCATGAAAAACACAACAGCTATTACATCCTAAACTTCCCCTTTGAAATGTATTTATTTTTAAAATTTACTCCAAGAAGTTTATGAGTAGTAGTTAGTATTTTTCAACACTTCTAACTCTGCCCTTTCACTCATATGCCTGCTACAATTCTATGTCTACATATTTTTTTTCTTTTCTGCATCTTCAGTAAGATTTGGGTTTGTCTGCTCTGCTATTTCACATAGTAGCTTATACAGAGGCTTCTCTACTTGATGTAGAAAGATATGCAGGACTTGTGCGGTAATTTCTGCCACGGCCAAAATATCATCAAGTTGTTCTAACTTCCACCTGTCTGAAATCGAAAGTATGCTCTGCAGAGAAGTTTCCCACTTTCATCTTAGCAGTGACATCCTTCCTTTGTGGAGTACCACTTACAATTTGGAACAATGCCCTTCACACTGCTCATAGTTCTAAAGCTACTGCATGGCCCCTTAAAAAAAAAATCAGTTCTGAAAAGTACCTGTTTTGACATGCTTTCTTTTTCAGTTTAGCATTAACATTGATAACCATTAATCTAAGAAAGTTTATTAAATATTCAGCCTAAATTTTGCTTCTCTTAGTAGTTCTAGCCTAAATGTTGTTCCTCATAGTACGCCTAGTTAACCACTAGCATACTAATAACATAACTCCATTCTTAATATTGGTCCTTTCCTGATTGATTCAAATGGAGTACGTCTGTTACCTGTAGTAATAAATTCTGAAATCTTACTGGCTCTTAGTCAAGTGGCAGAAGTAAGATTAATTTGATTGCTTAATAAATCACATTGTTTCAGTTTAGTTACATGCTACAGCCAACCTGTTGCCTGAGGTGGTCAGGGGACATGTTAAGATCATACAGATCCACAGCGGGGACGCAGATGTACAGTGATGTGAAGTCACCCAAACAGCTTTGCTCAGAGCCGCTTCAGTTTATGAGTGGGCTTTATGAGCTCTGGAAACAAAGGAACCCTCCCAGCTGCTTCCAGACAAAGCTCCTCAGGTGCGTCAGCTCTGCATTTCCATCCCCACAGCCCCCGGCACCCTCCTTGCCCAGGCGCTGGACATGGCAGGGAAGCTGTGCACAGGCACCTAGCACCAGAAATGAGTCAAGAACCAAGATGCGACTGCAGAGAGCTGGCTCTGGCATCCCTGCATCTGTGTCAGGACTAATCCGTTGCCTCAATAAACTATACTCAGTTAATGTTGATTGTTAGTTTAAGACTATGTAGACTTAAGTTTGTATGGAAAAAAAAAAAAACAAACCACAACTGAAAATTCTGGTAAGAAAAAAATAATTGGACGGAATCAATTAATAAAAATAATTAATGAAATTAAATTTTACTTTAAAATTTGTGATTTCTTTTTTGCAGACTTTTCTTGGGTTTTGCTGTTCAGTATTTTCTTTGTACTTGTAAGGAAAATACCACTTAGATTATTCTCAGTTTTAACACGAGGCAAAAACATGACAGAGATTTGTCTTTCAGTGATAAAACTAGTGAAAATAGAACACTTATGATAACCCTGTCTTTGAAAAACATCAGTAAAAAGCCCTCCGAGCTCCACGAACATGTTGCAGACTGCACATGTCACATAACTAAGGACTATGATTTTTTGCCTGAGGCTCCCACATTTAACAAAGGGAAACACAGCTTTCAACAAAAGATGCTATTCTAGTTATGTGCCCTTTTACCCTGTCAGAGAAACAGCTGGTATCATAAAGTCACAGCTAATTTGTATCATGTCTGCACTAACAGTCAGATTCAGTTTGTATCAAGCTTTCAAAGTTGGACTTAATACCAGTTGATGGATGACAGCTTTTCTTGCCCCCCCCCCATTCTCAAAACATATTTAAACATTGCCTCCCACATAAAGAAACTGCCCGATATTCAAACTACAAATGGAATCTTTAATATGTTTCACGTAACCAGAATATATGAAGATGTTTAAAACTAGTAAAAATTACACCAGCAGTTCTGAAGTTCTGTGACAGATAAATAGTGCTTTAAGACAGACATGTGGGTACCAAGTGTAATGGCAAAGAATTTTCTCTTAAAAAAAAAAAAAAAACAAAAACAAAAAAACCCCCAACACCACTCACTTGCCTTAGGTAAATCTCTTGCAGTTTGGGGTATCTGTTCTCCTACAAAAATTTCAGTCTGCCTGCAGAGACTTTAAGGGCTTTTTCAAGGTCAGCACTCAACAATTTAGGAAAGGCCAATTTCACTTTTTTTTTTTAGGGACCTGTTTCTCATTTATGCTATTAAATGTCATCTACTCTCATTTTAAGATCCCTGAAGCAGAATGCCTGAACTGTGTAAAGGGACTTTAGCGAAAGTGAGAGTCAGGCCAAAGACTTAACAGCTCCAAACCCACAGTGCTCGTGTGAGAAAGAGCTGCAAAGATCAGGCTCTTCTTGGAAAACAGGCAAGGGGGAACTTCCAGAGATTGGGAGTTCAAGCTCAGTTCAGATAAACGTCTAACAGTGCTGGTGCGCTTCTGAGGCTACCCTCCACGGCACCTGAGTCTACAACATTAGCAGGAGACAAGATATTCTTTTGAGATTTCAGCTACTTCCTGCTTCTGGATAATCTAGAAGTATTTGACTGAGGCTCGCTCATCCCATGATCCGAAAGCATCGCTGAAATATGTGCAGGGAAAATCTCACAACATCCTGGGAAGTAGGGAACTTTTTTTTATTTTTATTTTTTAATGCTGCACAATATAATGACTATCAGGGTTCTGAACAATTGGCCCCATGTATCAGAAAGAGATTGGTCTGCTCTGTAAACTTAAGTACTCCAAGTGAACGAGGTCCCTGGGAAGTTCAAAGCAGCAGTATCAGTAATGCAGTTTTAAAATGACAGGAGAGCTTACTGCGACGCAGCTGAGAAAGAGCAGTTGTCAATGAAGACTGAAGAATCCCAGCTCCCAGCCTATCTTTCCCTCAGTGCACGCATTTCCTGCCTTAGAAGGTTAATATTGCACAGAAGACAGTAAGATACAGCTTCTGCTGTGCCTAAGCTGTGCTTGGCACAGGTCTCTGAAGGACTCCTTGCCAGCGACCAGAGCCAAAGCGCAGCACGCTCCTGCCACATCCTCTCCAGCGAGCTATATCTGCTCTCTACCTACTGGGAAGATGCAGATAATCAATTCCACTCCCTTCACTCCGAGCGCAGCAGTGGCTCTGCCCCTACTACGATCCTTGTGCTTATTCAGATATATTTTTTTTTTAAATATTCTTAAACCTCTGTCTGGCAAGGCATGGTTTATTAGAAGCAGATTTCTCTTCAGCTACTCAATGTGTCAGTTTTACAATTCCTAGGTGGTGTAACTCCTGGAAAATAAAAAAAAAAAGTGTTCTTCATCCAACATTTTGGATGAGTCACAGCAGGTTTTCTTGTTTTGGTTCACCCTAAGGTGAAGCGTAACTTTATCTAAATGATGCTCTGGTTTTCTTTGTTTCAGCAGTCTACTAGCTCCAAATTTCTTTCAAGCAATGAGGCTTTTCTAGCAAATGATGCCCACCAGTTGGGCTTGGTAGCCACTGTATTTTCATGGGACTGCAAATTGCATCAGGAAGAATGACTCTACTACTTCCTGAGCTTGATCCCCTGGTATTAAACTAGACTCCCAATAGTTGGCTTGAACACCTCTTCAGGAATGCAGCACAACAAAAAAGCCACCAGGTTCTCATCTATCAGAAAAGAACTTTTACCAAAAAGTGCTCTGGTTGCAAGTAGAGGTCACCTGAAGTCCCAGAAGCTACAGGGAAACTCAGGTAAGATGGGGTGCTGCACCTCCTCTTCCGAGCAGCAGAGAGGACAGATGAGAGAAGACCCTACATTCATCTCAGTATAATTCATCACAATAAAGACATAGAAAAATAAGTCTTCAGAGACTCTAGGAAGAAATTCTTTACTGTGAGGGTGGTGAGGCACTGGAACAGGTTGCCCAGAGAAGTTGTGGATGCCCCATCCCTGGAGGTGTTCAAGGCCTGGCTGGATGGGGCTTTGAGCAGCCTGGTCTAGTGGGAGGTGTCCCTGCCAATGGCAGGGGGGTTGGAACTAGATGATCTTTGATGTTGCTTTCAACCCAAACCATTTTATGATTTTAAGGGTTTCAAAAAGTGACTCTACAGTAATGCTTTCAGTCTTGAATATTTAAGAGAAAAGCTGACCAAAAGCTTTCTCACACAATGTTCCCTAGTGACAAACATCTTGCCTTTTAACAAAACGTACATTTTCAAGAGGAAGATAAAAAACAGTGATCACTATCCAGTGACTTTAAACCTTAACCTTATAGGGTATCACTTCTTTTTGAAAGTAATTTATATAAGCATGTCTCAGATTGTCTTCCAAAGTCAGATTTGGCTGTATTCAAGAAGTCACAGAAGAGTTACAAGACTGTCATGCTAATACTAAACTATATTACTGCTTTTTGTACTCAGATAAAGAGATGTGCCTTGTTTCCAGTACTTTATGGAGATAATGCTTGTGTTTTTCCTTTCCAAATGAATGTATTGGTCCACACCATTTGCTTAAATGATTTTCTAAAGGCAACCAATGGCATTTTTCATGGCATTTTCATTCATGTCCCCTAAAGACCACCCTCCTATTCAGCCAGCTTTACAATGTGAACGAGGAGATTAAGTGTGGAAAGCACTATCAGACTTTGCCTTTCCCTCTTCATGACAGAATTCGTCCACCACTTTGACAAGTGCCATGCAAGCACTATGGAGACTTCAGCACGAGACATATGACATTCACCTTAGGTCCTACACTTAGAGTAGATGAATGAGTCACTGAAGGACAGAATTTCAGATGCAATTTATGCATCAAAATAAGGCATTAACACCAGCTCAAAAATACACTGAAGCACAGATCTCAGTTTTGAGGAACTGATGTGGCTTGTTTCAACACCACAGAGTCTGCATGCTCAGATATGTCTACAAGTACAACTCCAGTTGCTGAGCTGTCAGAAAAACTCTGGAGGGCAGTCACTGCTCTCTTTGAATATCCTATCCCTAACACAGGGGGAGAGCACTTGCATTTCTGATCCCATTTGCTTTTGGACAGTATGGCCTCCCTCTCCTTGCGTCAAATTTTTAAGGTATTTGCGTAC
The DNA here is from genome assembly GCA_013396915.1 of Stercorarius parasiticus. NCBI lineage: Eukaryota > Metazoa > Chordata > Aves > Charadriiformes > Stercorariidae > Stercorarius > Stercorarius parasiticus. Next base: position 89,325 of record VWZL01001512.1, on the reverse strand, counting down.
CTCATAAATGCATCACCCAAGGAAGCACATGGGGACTTAAATTCAGTGATCTCACTGAAGAAGTGCGTCATGGGAAATTTTAGAACATTTAGGCAGGTTCTGAATTAGAAAGAAATCCTAATTTTGGAATATCAAAATTTCCTACAAATTGGAAATCCCAGATTGTAACTGGCTTCAGTCCTAAATACTCCCCACACAAAGGCTCGACAGTAATGCAGAACTCTGAAATGGCAACCAGCGCAGAGAACAGCCTGCAACAATTATCAGCCCATTCAGCGCTTGCACAAACCTTCTCAGAAGTGTAGGCAAAGTTAAATTTGCTTCCCCAAGGACGATGACAAAACCAGCTAAAATGGGCTCAGACACAGCATTCCTCATGTGGGGGAGAAGGTTGCCAGAGATGAAAGGCAATGCAACCAGCGTTCAGCCTGCCGCCATGTCTCTCTCTCCTCCTCCACACTGCTCTTGCCAAAAAGAGAGGGAATGAAGCAGAGGTACAGAGGAGGTCAAGGCACACAGAGAACATGGTCACTCATCAGTGAGAATAAGCAGCTTGCTGTACCCAGAATTAACTGAAGATGATGGTATCTAAGGGAGTTGTCTTGACCCTGGTGTAATATTTCTGACCCCATCAGCCTGCTGTCATAGGCACCGCTTAAACTTATAGCCAGTCCTTGGTTTGTCTCCAGTCTGGAATTTCCATATATTGAGGGGCTGAAGTTTGTACACATTATAAACACTTCCTTTAAATGGTTTGTGAGCACTCACGTGTTCTGGCAATGAAAGTATGATGCTTGTAAAAACTGTTTAAGTCTTACACGTTGCAAATAGTCAGTAAACATGGTTATTTGGACTCTCACAGACTCCTCAGAGCCTGCTTGCTCTAAAAAGAACAGAAGACACAACAGGACAGTAACACCACCAGTGCATGATCTTAAATATGATTTAAGATTCCCATTGCAAGCAAAAAACTTGCTGAAATCCAGTGGAGAAATAAATATAGCTATTTAAAAAATGGCCATACACCCACAAAAAGATTACTGTGAAATTCAAGGATTTTGATTTGAAGATAAAATTCAACACAAATTCCTTTAAATCTGCTATCAGTTCTGAAGAAAGTGATCTCTGGTGACAGTGGTCCCAGAGGAGTAGGAGTCAAGGGTCTGAACCGCAGGGCTGTCCACTGATTTTCAGAGGGATTTGGATCAGCCCCAAAGAAGCAAGCAAGCACGCTGGCAAAAAAAAAAAAAAAATCACAAAACAAAAAAACCCCAAAACACTCCAATATAAAAGCCTCAATACACCACCACCAACAAAAAAAAAATACAGAAAAACCTTCTGAATACCACACACAGAGAAATCTGAGGTAACTATTTTGATCATACTCACAGGAAGGCAAGCAGAGGAAATATTCTGAGATTTTCAGGAACAAACCAGCTGCTGCTGAATTCAGAATGATGACTCCAGAAAATAGAGGTGATCACTGTAGAGAAATAAAAAATAAAGAACATGGTTTAGCAATGGCATAATTATTGTACACGCTTCATTTTTCTTGGTAAAGTCTTCTTTAATACCATCCCTACAAAGGTTTTTTAAAGTATGGAATAAAACAGAAAAATTTTGCAAGGGACCGACAAAACCCACTATCAACAGCTCTATAAATTAGCATTTGACAAAGCAGACCTTGATTTCCCAAAATCTCTCAGACTCACTCACTAAAACCTCTTTAAGAAGTGAAGCTGATACAGACTAAGCTGAACATTCTCTTGTGATTAGTAAGAGACAAAGCAAAGCATCGGACCAGCGGCAAGTTTTCACAACAAAGCAAGGTTTCCAGCTTCCTTCCCTAAGGATCTATACTGAGGCCTGTAGCATTCAACATATTGACAAAAGCACCCTGCAAAAACAGATAAACAGTGAGAAAACAAAGTCTGTAGATGATACAAAACTATTCATTATAATAAAATCTAAAGTCAATGCAAAGAGCTGGGGAAAGAGTTAGTAGTAATTAATTTCTACAGACAAACTGAATTCAGTGTTCATAAGTAAAGGTACAGGGGAAAACACCTTGTATCTGTATACACACAGTGGTCCACTCTAAATGAGCCAAAAACGCTCAGCAAAGACATCTCAGAGTCTGAGGAAGAGCTCTCTGAAAATATTAGCTGACTAGCCAGCCAGGCAAGTTAAGAATCATTAGGGAAAAATCTAGATTCTGTCTAGGTCACACATATAAATATATGTTATATCTATGTTTGCAGTTTTGCATGAAGTTCTAGTTACCCTTTCTCAAGAAGAGCCCAAGGAAGCAACATGAATAGTGATCAGAGCTATGGCACAGTTCTCATCTTGGAGGCTATCTAGAGTATGACTCTTCCATTCGAAAAGGAGAAATTATTGAGGCAGGATATGAGAAATGTCCTGAATGGTTTTTAAACAGTAAATGTTGTTTATTGTCATACAAGAACTATGATTCAAGAAGGAATAAAAAAAAAATCATTGAGGATAGTTTCATCCACTATGAGATATGATAGTCTGGATATGATCTCTAGGTTAGAAAGTCCCAAAGCAAAGATTACCAGACTCTGGGAGAGCACATAAAAGCAAGAGCCATTCCACGCCCATCTGTTTTCTTTTGCTTTACTGTAAGTGACTGTCTCAGTGTCTCAGTCAGAGATAGGATACTAACACAGATGGACCCTTGCTCTGACTTGGCATGACAACAATTCTATAAATGCCAATTCAGAGAGCAGAACAAATGAGCTGCCACCCTTATACAAGGACAGGACAACAATTTGTGGGAGATCTAGTAGAAACTCATAATGAATATCAGGAAATACAGTAAGAACAAGCTTGATTGAAATCGGGTATTTTTTTTCCTGAAGACTCACTCTGCATTCAGCTACCACTTGGCAGTATACAGACCCACCAGAGTAAAAATAAGAACTGTAACCTTTTTTCAGAGAGCCTTGCATAGTCCATTCTCTTTAGACCCAAGGACCTTCATACAGAACATCCTGGTGGCAACAGGATCCTTTGAAAAATCACAGAAGCCTATTTTCAGTAATTTCAAATCAGAGGTGTGGGGCCATTACTTGTATTAATTTCTGATTATTCACTGGAAACTCATGTACTTTTGAGGACTCCTGATGTAAATGACTATTCCGCAATTTGAAAAACGGGTTTACAGAATGGTCTCTGGGTTTTATAGACACCTGTGATTTATATTGTTGAAACTTTGGGGTTGTCAAAGCCAAGATTTTTCTTCATTCCATTAGAAGTTTCAGTATGAGATTCAAAAAGAGATCTGAATCTCCTTTTGATGCATAGTGTTACCATGCACTTCTTTTATAGCAGAAAAAGGCAATATAAGAGGATATTCCCAAATCATCAAGGTCTGAAAAGAGAAACCAAGAATTTCAAAATCATCTTCATTTCACTGGTTACTCTGGCTCCAGCAATACACGGAGCTCCAACTCATGAATAGCATGAAAGTCCTTCCAGGTCACTGAATTCATTCAAACCTGAAAAGCTGACTTTGCCCATTTCTGTTCTTTAGTGCGTCCCACTTGTCTCAGCAGGTACAACTTCATGACATTCAAACCATGCATTAGGAAGATCCTGGGTCTAAAAGTCTTTTTCTGCTTCATATTGTTTCATCTCTTTCAATCTTTTCAAGATTTGTTTTAAAAATTGAGACAACCCCCAAAAGATTTTCCTTTTCTTTTCCACATTCACAAAGCCATCTTCTGCTATTCTCCTGGTATTTGTTCTGTCCTAAAGCAACATTTTTCTGAATTGAGCTCAACATAATTTGTAATATCAATAAAATGACTGAAATATGCTCTCTCACTATTTGCTACCCAAAAGAATCTCTATCACACCACAATTCCATTGTGATCTAACTATGAAGGGCTAAGAACAATTTAACAAACAGGAAATTTCCATACAACTTAAGCATGAAGGAAGTTCAGGTCCAGGTCGAAAATCAAGACTTCATAAATCTAAACCCTCCAATCCAAGAAACATCACTAGGGTTTGGACACATTTGGGGCTGTAATCTTCAGTGGTAAAATTGGAACAATTTTTACTGATTCTTCAGTCCTTCAAATTCCCCTGACCATAAACATTGGGTTCATGTTCTGCTTTCATTCACGCAATGGCATTAACAGCACTGCAGACCTAGGCACACACCCAGCACTGCACACTCAGGCACACAGTTGAACTCGATTCCCAGCTAACCATAGGTACTGGTTTCTCAGCTAACGTAGGTCCATATCCATTAAATGCCACTTTAATAACACAAATGTTTTTATCAGAAGTTCTTGAAAACGCTTTCATCAGAAGTACTTTGTGGCTTAAGAAATGAGCAAGTTGTTACTATCTTGATTACGGAAGCTAGGGAAACCAAAGCACGTCTAAAGTCATTCCAAAGTTGACATGTGACATTTAAACATTTTTTTTTTGAGTAAAAGTATATGTGTGCACACACACAAAAAAGTATAGTTTCATTGCCCTCTACTCAGTTAATGAATTTAGTTCCATACTACCAGGTAGCTTTGGGTGGAAATAAAGTTATGGAGCCCAGTCACCAAAACTATGTGCTGCAGGTGCTCCATTTCATCCAATAGCTCAACAGCTAGGGCTATGATAGGATTCAGATCTCATCTCTTCCTGCAGGGATTTTAGCCTTCCCAAAGGACACTCTAGTACTAGGATGTTCTTCTACATCCTTTCCTCCCAGTGCTGGTGCTAAGAATATAAGAGGAACTATAACATGTTAAAGAAAAGGTTCATCTAGCTTCATATCCTGTCTCTGATAATGGACAATTATCAGATGTTTAGGGTAGAACATGAGAACAGGGAAAGCATACAATGCAGCTTCCCACAAATACTCTTGCAGCCTACAACAGCTTGTGACTTCCAGAATGACTGAGTCAAAGGTGGAATCTGTGTATTTACTGATCTCCATGGCAGCTTTTTTCCATTATTATTTCCAGTAGCTGCCAACACTTAACAAAATCCCATAACAGAGAGTCCCATAACTTAATTATGTGCTATGTGAAGATGTAGTTCACTTTGGACAAGTAATTAAACCTTCAGACTGACACTAGGACTCAACTATGCCACCTCCCAGCTGAAGGCTCACTCACCTAATGCTCTGTTAGGTGTGGTACGCACATAGGAAGTATTCCTCATTGCATCACATATAATGGAGCAATCCCAAATTACCCAACAGCAAGGTGGTTAAGAAGCTGTTTTGGAAATAGCACACCTGGGTTTCAGTCCCAATTACATATTTAACCATTTAGGAAAGTGAAATAACATCAGTACGAGAGAGTGGGAGCACCATACAGAATTAGTTGGAGAGTGCACTTTACAGTTCTTTTGGACAAAGGAAGTAACACAGTCTGTTTCCTGGGTTCTGAGTTAGTAATCTATTCGATAAAAGAAGGATTCCTCCTCCAATCTTTAAAAATAGCAAATCATTTCACAGATCACAGAACAGTTCAGGTTGGAAGCCACCTTTGGAGATCATCTAGTCCCATTGCCTGCTTAAAGCAGGCTGCCCAGGATCATGTCCATTTGGGGTTTGAATATCTCCAAAGATAGAGACTCCACAGCCTCCCTGGGAAATCTGTTCCAGTATTGATCACTTACAGTAATAAAGTTTTCCCCTATGTTTAAATGGAATTTTATGTATTTCAATTTGTGTCCCTTTCCTCGTGTCCTTTCACTGGGTACCACTGAGAAGAGTCCAGCTCTGTCTTTTTTGTCATCATCCCTCCCCCCTCCCATAGTTAAGCGTATGACAGCCATAGAGTGGCTGTTAAACTTGAGTCTCATTCCAGTTACAGCTAAGAATTTTTAACCGTAGATTTCGGTATTGCCTCTTGTGCAAATTATTTTTTTTTCCCGTCAAGTTGTGAAAATGAGAGCAGGAAACAACCTTTTTAAAAAAATGGTCTAGGTGAAGCATTTCTTTGTTTACCCATTTCACCTAGATCTCGTTTTCTCCTTCTTATTTTTATGTCAGGATTGACGTGTAATTTATTTGCTTATTAAGACATTACAGAGGGAGCACTTAAATAAAACTTTTCAACTTTTCCTTAGATGTGCTTCAACTTTTCCTTAGATGTGCTATGTGCACAAAGAAGGCTTTTCATTACAGCGTTTAGCAAACAAGTGGTGCCAACAGAAGAGGGGGAAAGGAAGCCTCGAACCCATCCATTACTATTTAAACAGGTACCCAAGGAATTTGTTTTCTAGGATGACCTAAAAAGGGGAGGCGTGTTGTCTCCTGTGAACTGCTTACCTAACTGCTTACAAGCAGCTTATCAGTACAAAACATCAGCATTCAAAGTAAATAAAAACACCTATTAACTCTCATGCAGCGATACACTTAAGTTAGAGTTTAATTTAAAAACCAGAGACAAAGCCAAATGACTTCAGTCTAAGCACACATGTGCTTACGTTCTCTGCTGAACATTTTGCTGACAGTTTGCTGTACCTGAGCTCTACTTCACAGAGGGCTGCAGCCATCTCCTAGTTATCAATTTTTCTGTCAGTGTTAGGGCTGTCAGTATTAGGACTGCAGTAGTACCACCAAGTCCCAGCTTTCAAACAGCAGGACAAAAAGGTACTTCTTACTCCCAAAGCGTTTATTATCCAGGTACAAAAGGGATGAAGTACACATTAGAAATCTGTGATCTAATAGCTACTCTCAATTACCTTAATATAATATTACGTTATATGTGTTAATATATTATTAAAGAAAGGGTTTAGAGTCCAAGTGCCATCTTAATCTCAGCTGAAAAGCGACCATTAAGACACAGCCCACAGATCTTCAAGGAAATACTTTAATCTTTCAAACATGTAGCTACATCTATATACCATTGTTAGTTTTCAAACGTTAGGAAGCACTCAGACCATTATAGCTTCATCCTTCTGCCTCATCTGAAGAGGATTTCAGCTATGCAGAAAAGTATCAATAAGGACAGATTCACAGTCAGAATGTGAGCTGTAGGAAAAAGTTCCCCACCTCATCATATTTTCTGGTTGAACCACACAGACTGCATTACATACAGGACTAATAGTCCTGATTGTCCGGATGTGTTACCTCCAGATCTGGAGGTAGTCAGGGAGAGGAAAATCAGCAGTGCCTCTTCCAGCCCAGCTGCAGAATATAGTGGAGATCTGAAGAGCAGGGAAGAAAGAAAACCTTCTTCGACAACCACTCACCCTTTGCACTTCAAATTCTTGGGGTCCCACTGGACCTCACTTTGAATCCACCCCCAATGCCATGGGCGCAGCAGGACACAGAATGGTTCTCCAGAGCAGGACTTGGGGGCACCCTGAGCACACCCCATCCCATGTACTAAGCTGATCAACAAATGTTCTTAATTGCAAATTTGAATCGGAGCTTGTAATCATGATTGATCTCTAAAATAATGCCAGACAGCCATACACATTAGGGGAGAACATCTGTGAAGGAGAAAGATCTGTATCTTCCCTTCATCCAAGCTGCTAATATCCTTTTAAACAGCACCTCATCTGACCTACAAAGTTTCAGAAAATGACATATTTCTTCTCCACCATCTGAAAATGCCAGTTATCCTTACACTGACCTCAGCGGTAGAGCACCCTAATGCTTTGGAGAACAGCCATTCCTCTCATGTACAACGATACTCCCTCAATAGAAGTGAACATCTTTTGGATACGATGACTGCCCTACATATAGGCTTTCATTCTGCACATCTGGGCATGAGACAGGAAAGAAAGAGAACTGCTTCCTGAGGTTAAACACAACTAAAAGGAGGACTAGATACAGCTCATACCAAGTGGAAGTAGATTGCAAGATCTTTGCGGGGTTATTCTAGAAAGTAGAGGCTAACAAATAAGCAAAATATGTGTGCATCTGAGCAGATGTGGGCTGGAACATCATCCTTGGCCATACAAATATAGCACTTGCTTCCTTCTTTGGCCACGTTCATGTTACTAAGCAGAAACCATTTGCTAACCACACAGCTGTGGCATTCACATTAGCAGAAAACCAGACTCCTCGTCTCTTCCTGCTTTGATCAGCAGTTACTGCCCACAGGAATAAACAGAGGGTTGTGTTCTTCACTTGCTCCACGCAGGGTCTGCCGTTCTCACATGGACATCAGTAGCAGCAAGAACAGGCCAAGCCTGTTCCAGAATAGCCATTTGTCCTCACATAAACCTATCTCCCCAGCAGAGCATGACACGCACAGCAAGGAAAATACAATTCAAGGAGAGTTTTCCCCTTTCAAATTGTGATCTGGAAGAACAAACATTTTAAAATTTAAAAATCAAAGCTCGCCGTGTCCATTTTTGATGATCTGGAGATTGAACATAAGTTCCCCAGCATCACCGGCAGTGGATACAGGCATGCCTGCTACAGAACATGCTACTGAGGGAACCATTTACTGCTAATAAGAAGTCCCAAATTCTTTGCAAATTCATTGTCCCTCTCAGAAAAGGGCTACAAGAAAGCTTAGAGCTCTAATCCAAATTATTAATAATCCATAAAGAATACTGCTTAATAATTCAGAAGATAGTCGCTTGCAACAGACAGCAAATGGAAACTGTCTGCTTTAAACATATTTTGACAGCTGCTAGCATCATTCAACACAACAAATGAAAGAATTTGCTCAAAACAAGCAGAGCAGGGCAGCTAAAATAAGTCTGTAGCAACGAAAAGGTCTCTTGTGAAAGCTCTGATTTTCTCCTCTCCTGTGTCTTCTTCACTTTTTGAATGTAAACACACTGCTGTGATGGGTGTCAGGAGAGAGTTTTCCACAGGGAAAACTTTGCGAGCTGGATCCTTTTCAGGGAAGTTTAATTAATGGTGTTTCTGAGAAGAATTTTGATTGACAGGATTAGTGCCAGCACTAAAAGTTACTATTTGTGGATCCTGGAGCTCACAGCTCCCATAAAAATAAAGCAGTTTAGAAAAGAGCTTTGTGCAAATGAAGGCATTCCCTCAGCAGGGAAGGTTCATGTGAACCTCTTCTGTGGCTTCACTTCACGTGGGTTGTTCCATGGAGATGGGATAGCAGAAAGTCCCTGGAGAACACCCTCCCCTGGGTGCAGAATGTTTGATTCAAGTTTTCTAGGTTAGTCCTTGGGGAAGGTTTCTATAATGGGACAAAATGAAACTCTAAGAATTAATGTTCCTGAACTTTGTGGCGGGGAACATTTGGTTCCACTTCCTTTGCTTTGGGACTTATTTCAGGTTTGTACAGAATACGTTTTTCTTTTAGTTTTCCAATTCATACCACCTTCCTACTAAGATAATCTTCTAGTATTCTCCTAGCGACACTCAGCCCAAAATACAATTTCACTGCTCTAATCTCTTATAATATAATATTGGGACAAATGATTAAACTGACCACAAGCATTGCATTTTATTTGATTATTGTCAAATCTTTAAGTACTAACCCAAGTAAATCATCTTTTCGAAGGAGTAAAGCATTACACGTCAAAAAAAGAAACGAGAAATAAGCCAAAGCTGCTCCATTGCAAAAACAACACAGCACACCAGTTCACACAGGAAGCACCCACCGGTTTGCTGAACAACCTCCCAGAAACTGTGAAATGGAAGAAGAAAAGAAGAAAAAAGGTGATACTCCATCACTCTCAATCACCTTCCTCAGATAGGATAACAAAGTGATTCAGACACAGCAATTTCTTCCCAGCAATTTTCAGGCACCTCATTTGCATCGTATCTTCGCATTCTTGCCCCATATTTTCCCTCCTCTTCTCCTGCTTTCATATCCATTGTGCCTCCCCCGCTGTACCGTTCTCCAGCTTCTTTGTTTCTCGCTCCTGCTCACATTCTTTCTACACCAGACGTTAACCAATTTCTTGCCCCTGATCCTTTTGCCCTGCTTCCCCCTACTTATTGCTAGCCTCCTGATATCTGCTACCTCTCAGTTTCTTTTCCTGATCCCATAGTTCATCATGACAGCAAACTTGACCACCTATGAAAAGTTAACATGGCAAGCACCTTTTCCTAAGTAATTTATGTATTCAGTCCCACCATGGTAATTTTGGATTAGGGAAAATACTTGCAAATACTACGAGGCATAAATCAGAAATTAATGAGAAGTCTTGAATCATTTCTGAAGAAATTTATTCTTGCCTTTCTGGCTTCTAACCAAGGCAAGATGAGCAGAGCTTATCTTGGACACAGAGGACAGACATCATAGTACACCAGAATGCTGCCACTTATTCCAGAATAACCAGTGCAACTAACTGGTTTTTAAAGTGGCTATGTTATATATGTAAAGCTTGCAAAACATGCATCACAAAGACTGTCCCACTAATAGCATTACTGGTGATTAATACATATAGTTGTATCTTCTTCCATGGTCTGGTTCCAGTGACCCAACAAACCACTACTTTTATTCTAGCTACTACATTTCTGTCTGGGAATAGCTGTAGCTTTGATGCTGTCAGCTCCCACTGCTGCTGGCAATGTTTAGCATAGATGACTGGTATGTGAACCTTTAAGGCTACAACATTACTATCTCAACTTTAATTAGCTTAAAAATGCCTGCAGAAAGTACTAGATACTCCTGAATACTCAAGAGCCTCTAAATATCCACACAGAAATGTAAATTTTAGTCCACTCAGGAAACCAGATTGATTGTTACAGATGGACACCATCTTCTCCACGATATAAGTAATCAGCTCTGTCATGACATGCTGAGAAATGGATCATCACCCTGACTTCTTCCTGTTCTGCCCCGCAGATGGAGGAAATGAAGTTGCTGGAGACGGCATGGCAAGCACGACTATTTTCTAACTTTTCACCTAATGTGCAAACACAAAAACTGGCAGTTTGCAATTGATCATCTAAAGAAAAACCACCAAGGCTGCTTGTCAACCTTCAAACACTACCTGCGTGCTCAGCGATACCTGAGCTTTGCCAAACCCACTCCATTTATTTTAATGAACTACAACTCATAAATTCAATATGCAGTTTAAATCTTTCCTCGTTTGGCAGCCATATAAACAGCAAGGAATGTGCACATAAAAAAAAATTATCCTGGTCACACCTATTACTTTTCCAAAAGGAAGGGCATGCTCAGGTACTGTAGATGGGAATCTAGATGACTGAGCCCCAGCTACTTGTTTAGACTGTTAGCCTTGCTTTCAATGGTAGGAAATATTACATAAAATCCATGTAACACATACGAGCTAAGTGCAAATGATGAAAGAAATCAGCAAGGGAAAAGAGGCCAGAGAGCTGTTGTGATGGAAGAATAGCAGCTGGGAAAACTGAAGTCAACCCAGCTATGTTATTTTTTAATTAAAAATAAACATGGGTTTTGTTGCCAAGGGATTGGTTAGCATTCCATTTAAAAAAAAAAAAAAAAAAAAAAAAGGAATTTTCTTTTACTTCATTCTCACTCTCCTCCTCTGCCCCTTTCTTCCCCCCCCCCAAAAAATGTATTTATAGATTTTGCAGAAAAAACAGTCATAAAATTCAGGTCAGTATGCAGCACCACACAGAACCACCTATTTTTAAGGCATTCTCTCTCTGTCTCATGTATATTCCTCTTTTCTTAAAAATAGTCAGAGACTATCGTTTTAATTTTGTTAATTATTTCATCTTCACTGCTGACCTCCTTGCTAGATATACAAGTATATATGACTGCACTGCCTGAGACTGCATGTGTGTAAGTGATAAAGGCCCTCTTTGGACAACCCTTGTAATGAAGGTTTCAGCAGACCAACGTTAATCCTTTCAAGTTCAGTCTTGCTTCTTTTCAATCAAATATTAAAGCAGCTTTTATTCATGCCTGGAGAGGGGGTTCTCCTATTTTTAATGGGATTTGCTTGTGTCCAAGACCACTAAAGGTCTTACACTGTCCTCACTTCACAAGCAGGAGTGTGAAGTCACCAGCAGAGAAAAACCAAAGAATCCGAAGACTCAGTTCAGGCTTTTCATACATTCCAAGGACTTAAAGGTTCATTACTTTTAAAAGCTGACTATTTCATTAGCCCCTCTTCCCTGTGTTTTTCATTCATCTATCTTTGATGTTTCTTTTGTGCTTTTATTATGCCTGACGTCAGAGAAGCTTTCTCCTACCGAGGTCTTAGCCACAGACCAACCTTATTGCAATGATTTCTCCACACTGCTTCCACACCACATTTCAAAATCTTATCTTGCTTAACCAACTTTTACTTTGTCTCTCCCTATTTGCTTTACTAGTTATTTATATTTTAAGATGGTTTAGGCTATAATTCGTATGAAATGCATATCCAGAGGCAGTTGCAATTGTTCTGATAAAACATGTAGGAGCCAATGGGGTAAAGCTCCCCCAAAACAGATCAATGAAATTGAAATTTTCTATAGAAATATCCATCTTCACTGAGTACAGGTATCAGTTCTGGTTGAATCAAAGAAAGATCTATCTAACGATCAGTCATTGAGCTGACTGGCGAGAAAAGAGAATTCAGGTGAAGTGAAAATACTTGCATATACCTCTCAGATAAGTACCATCATACACAGCAAGTCACCAGCCTAAGGGCTCTTCCGGAGCGTAACTTGCTTGCCTCTATCTGTAGTCATTCCAGTTTGCATTAAAAAAGTCCATTGACAAAGGGAAGAGAATATTTAATTATTTATTCAGTGCAGAGCAGCTCTAAAAAGAGAGTCCTGAACAGGAACAGTTCAGTACAGGATGGTCAATGTACCCACATTTTCACAAGAGAAAGACCCAACCTCCATCCCAGCTACACAGAGCGGCAACTTAAACCTTCAATCTTGCAAGGAGACCTAGCCAGTGGATTGGCCTAAAAGTGTCTCTTTTTCTGCTTTTCTACGTTATGAGGTCTTTCAATGCATCCCATTGCATTTTCAGAAAGAATCTGAATTTGTGAAAACCTAAAGACAGAAGCAATTTTTCACCCAGATTCCTCTAGTATCCGAATCTTCCATTGACTCCAGAGAAAAATTGTGGTTGGCCACAGAACATAAGGTTAGCGAGCTAAATAGCATAATGCATATTATTTGTGATGCAACAGTAAGCACAGGAGAAAAAGGATACTGGGTTGCAAAACATTTTTCTTTGTGCTTTGCATATTTTTTGGAAGAGGAAAGAAAACCACATTAGGCAAAGCAACGTATTTGTTTTGTCCCGGGGACATTGGCTCACAAAGAAATGTTGCTGCAGCTAGTGAGAGTTCAAGTGATTGTTGCCCAAACCATATAAAAAAACCCAAAACATTAAAAAGCCTTTGGAACTCAAATGTTATCCCTCACCCCAACCAAATGTAAATAATTCAACAGCTTAGTGACCAACAGTACACAACAGAGAATGACTTTTCTGGGTAATTCAGCATCGCAGCAAAGCTGAAACTAATTCTGTGAACATTAATTCTCTTTTGTGGCAACACAAAATTGGATTCAGCATTAGAAAATAAGAGGGGCGTGGGGAAAAATAGCTTGGCACTGACAGAACCTAAACATGCTACCCTTCAGCTTCCTTGGGTTTTACATTGATTTCCATGTAAGAATAGAATTTAGTTGAATTAAACATGATTGGAGGGATGGTTTTATCTTTCAGATGGCCACTTGCTGCTTGAGTCTAAGGGTTACACGAAAATAGAGAAGTCAGAGAGGCTCCTAAGTTAAACTCCTCCTTTTCCAGATAGGGTGACTATTTGACTATCAAAACAGGAACGTCCCAATTCTGACTACTAAAGAGGATTCTACTATCCTTCCCAAAGCATTTTTGCTTTTCTTCAAGATCTGCAACAGCTCAATCTAAAAACCAAAACAAAGAAAAAGCCGTGTGGGCTATTTTCCATTGCCTGAATAATAGTAGGGAGGTACGTACAATCACACAAATACTGAGGAGGACAGGGAAACCAAAGTGAAACTCAAAAATACAAATGGAAGATATGAGATCCTCTCTGATGGGAAAGAGTTGTAACAAAGTCAGTTAGAAAAGCCATCAGCCTTTTATTCAGGAAAGCAGTCATATCAGTGAAGAATAACTCAATGACTCTGCTGTGGTTTAAAAGCCTGAGAGCCTCTTGTCATATAATAGCACTATTTTGTCTTTTAAACCTCAGACCAAGAAGCTAGGCCACTGAAAAGGCAAGGACGTGCCAAAATGGGCAAAACATTTACGGCCATCCACATGTCCCATCTTCATCTGGCAAACAGAAAATGGAAAGCTATTTACAGCCCTTTGATATTTCTTTGTTTCTCATGGGAAACTAGTTGGTGTTGTCTATTGTCAGCTTTCATTGTTAACAACACTCAGGGAGAGTTTATTATTTTTATGTCTTGATGCCATTTGTCCAAAGCAACCTTTCTGTAAGGGTCACATTAGACTAATAAACAGCAAAGTATCATATAGACATCAGGTTTCATTCACTAAGTGGAATTCACTAATATTGACGCTTAAATCTTATGTATTTCTTATTTTAAAACAGAACCCTCTCGTCAGCCTCAGGATTTCCTTGATCTTTAAGTAGTAGAAATATATAAAACTAAACAATAGTCTCCCACTCCACTAATTTCTCCTACCACATAATATACAAAACCACAGTTCAAAGAACATTGCCATTTGAATATGCTCCATCTTCCTTTCCTGGTCCTGTTGAAAATCTGGGAATGAAGTAGTTCATAAGTGAAACGATGCCTAGCTTCATCCATTCAATGGCTGCCAAGTTATGACTTCTCCCAGTTCAGAGAGCAACTGTTTTAGCTGAAATGGCAGAAGCCTAAACCCTCAGAATGTCGCATCATGACAATGATACGAAGTTAGCAGCAATTTAGTTTCATTTGTTTTGATAAAAGTCAGAGGAGAGGAACTCTGGTCTCCACAGTCCTAATGCTTTTAAACCAATTAGACCACCCTACCTATCACAACTTGCATCTACTTTATGCAAACTAGAAATAACGTTACCACTGCTGGTTGCGTGAAAGAAGCTGACAGAAGGAGTAGCTATAGAAATAAATGTGCCCTATGCTTTAGACAAAAAACACACCCAAAATCCACAACACAGGCAAGAAAAGGGGATACGGAAAATTAAAGCAATGGGAAAGAGGATGTTAAAAACAGAGGAAGAGCAGCAGTGACACAGAAGCATCAAAGAAGATAGAAAAGATGGGGAGAAGGGTTGGCACAGAGGGAATGACACCAACCTGAGAACTGGTTAGCAGATACAAGATTAGCAGTAGGCTTGAGCTAGGTCCGTTACACTGGAGGACCAAAGTAACCCTTAAGGCTCCTCCAGCTTAAGGCTGCGGCTTGTTGTAGCTGCATGGTGTGACATTCAAGACATTATCACGTTATTCTTTCATACTTATAGTATCCTCAGTGGTGCTCGTCCCCTCTACAGACACCAGAAAGACAGATGTTCTCCACTGCTTGATTTTGCATCTAGAACAGAGGCCCACACACCAACAGAGAGGGCATCTGTGCTGATTTACTGTCAGATAGGAGGACTGCACAAAAAGCCTTATGATAACAAATATTTCACGCAGCACAACTCATTCCACCTATCTTTCCAGAAACAGATTAAAAATAGATAATAATAAAAAAAAAGCAACAAAGAAAGAGATTGAGGGTTTAAGAAGTCAGATGGCTAGTGTTGTAGCTTTTTGATCTACAAAACAGCTTTCGTCAAAACAATTAGATTGTTCTCCTCCAAGCTATTCATCATCTCAGATATTTTTCTAATTTTGACTTCTCCCCACTAGAGAGCAGAAACTTTCTAAATAATTATCATCTAGGGATTCCTCAGCTGGAATTTGGGCTGCCCGACATAATTCCTCCAGACAGCGCTCCTCGACTTTTTCCCATAGACCTCGCTATTGCAGTGCAATGCCTGGAATGCCAGCTCCACGCTGCAGAAATCAGCCTTCTGTGCGACAATGTCAAACTCAATCACTTGGCAGCAAGACTGGGAAAACTAATAGTATGCTTCCACTTCTGCATTTGAGTGATAACTTGTTTCTAGGCTGAATTTGAAGGGGAGGGGGGCAACCAAATAAGTAATTATGGAGTTTTCTAACTGATGCTGGATTAGCAGCCTCATAGAATGAAGTCTTTCACTGATCTACAAAGCTGACAGAGTACCAGTGGCAGCAGCGGCAGCTATGTCAGCCCAGTTAGGCACAGACTGACTCCCAGTTAATGTTTGGCTACTTTGCATTTTCCATTCAGGGTGCCAGAGTGGGACAGTAGCTTTAGCGATCCTTCTAGCAGCAAATCACTGATTCCATACACAGCATTGCCCTCTGCTTATCTATGGGAAATCAAAAGAGCTGCATCCAAGCATGAGAGGAACGTGGTCAAAACTCCACACAGGGCAGGCTTCAGGTTCCCCTATCTGTTCCCCTGGCTACGTTTGTATGGTTTCGTGCAATACACAAGCACAAATATATCTCTAATGCCTTTTAGCCAACATTCAACTGCGGTAAAGTTTTTGTTTCGGTCTACGGTATTCATGTGATTTCCACTGCAATACTGAGTGTTTCACAGTCTTCAGTCTCACGACAAACCTGTGGAGAACGGAGTAATTTCTGTTCTCATTTTACAATAGGCTGATTGTAACAAAGGGAAAATAAATAATTTGTACAGTCACAGACACGTTCTGTGAATGAAGACCTTACATGGGGGCCTCTCAGTCCGTCAAAGAGTGGCCTAGCTTCCCCCCTCCCCCGCAATTTGGTTTTCTTTAGAGGGTGGGGAAAAAAAAAGCAACTTTCTCTGAAAGAAACAAATGCTTCATTCCCTAGAAACACAAAACTGGTTTCTGTCAAATTCTTTCAGTGGTATGCTCTGAAAAGGGAGAGAGGGCAGTGACAAGTGTGGCAGAAGATGATAAACTGCTGTCGTCTCTAGAAATAGCAATTCCGTTGCTGTCGACTTCCTTGTTTGAGCCAGAACTGAAACACACACTTTACATGGATTGAAGGGCCTCTTTATACATCCATAAATGACATCCAAAGCATTAAAAATAATGGGAGGAGGAGGAAGGAGAAAAGAGGAAGCTTCAGACAAGCCCCAAATGCTGTCTTGTTCTAAGCATACAGTACAGCAACGATATCTTTAGTGCCTAACTGCAAGTAGGATCACCTGTGCTTGGTAATTGATCAAATGTCTGTGAAGATCATACAAGGTTAAAAATCTCTATGCAATTAATATAGAGAGCGTGACTTCTCAGGTCCCAAACTGTGCAACATGCTTACTTCAAGACAGATCTAATAAAATTTCAGATGGACATTTATGAGAAAGCTGAAAGATTGTCTATAATCAAAATTTTCTACTTATGTGCCACAGTCCTAAGGGTTCTTGCTTCACTGGGATTCTTGACATCAGGACACAAAGCTTAAGAAGTATCCACTTGTCTACTTTCTTCACTCTTTTAAAGAGGATTATATTCTCTGAGTGCATTCAGAAGTGGTATGCGATATGTATATCTACACTCTGATGTGAAATCTGAAGTCTTCTTGAATTATTTGCACTTCTTCCAGGAAGTGATTGTGGCCCAAGACTCATGAGCAGACTAACCAATTGCAAACCAAGCTCTCCCAGTTTCAAGAAAAACACTCATAAAAATTACTTCATTCTCAGGGATGCTCATTTCTCTGTGGATTGATTTGTGACCATTTTCAAATATCTGCCTCATTACAAAGACTGTTTGGTTGTACACAGCAGTCATAGCATTGTTTGCTCTCTTCTGGTGCCCTGCACATCAACTCCCTGGTAACGTGTCCACAGCCAAGTAATTATGGACCACACCATCTAAGTAAACTTTCTTGCTAGAGCAGAAAAGAAAAAGAAAAAAAAAGAAAAAAAAAACCCCAAACCATAAAATTTTACCAGTTCGATCTTGCCTTTAAAACTGCAGCCTTTGGCTGATATGCAGACAGCTTCTTCTAGGAAAAAAAGGCTGCACCACTTCAATGAGAGGTACAATTCTGAACAGATGCAGCTAAGCCCTTACAAATCCCTGGGTAGACATAGTTATTTCAGTTTGAGAGCTTAGAGTGTGACTGGAAGTCTGAACACTTTGAAGATGACGTAAATCAAAGTAGCCTCTCCTTCGACATGGCGTTTTCTCCTACTTCCAGTTCCTTCCACTTTGAGAGAATGGATATAAATCAACCTCTCAAAGCAATACCACACCGTTCACTAGATTGTGTGAAGTACTGTTTTGTTTTGGTTTTTTAAGGAGAGAAAAAGGAGCTTTTTTCCTCATGGCTGCTGGTACAGCTTAAAAACTTGTTGTAATGACATGGTGCCGGGTGACTACTTGACTGTAGAACTCAGACAGAAAGTCAGCTTCTTTCCAATTTAAATGCAAAGGGAAACCTCAGCACTGTGGTATAAGGGAAGTGTGGTGACACATGACAAGTACTCGTACCCATAAGCATGTGCCAATGGTAGGGTTTTCAGTACATTTTTGTGAATAAGACTATATGCTAAAAGAAAAGTCATGTGAGATTTCAGCTACCACCCCACCATGCTCATTAGTGCAATCAGATGATTAGCTCTGTTCCCTTTGGGATATCTTCATACGTCCCATGTGAAGGTGGCCAGCCCACCTACTTGAACAGAAATCATTTCAACAATGTGAGCAGTGAGATACAGCTGAAGCACCACTCAGCCTTAATGATACAAATGACCATGGCCATAGTTGCAGCTGGTGTCCCATAAGAAGAAATACTGGGACAACTCTGTACTAAGAGGGAACTACAGCATTGTGACTGCTGGATTGGTCCGAAGGATGAGCACACCATTTTGATCACTGTCTTGCAACAGTTTTCCCCTACCCGTTCCTCTATTATGAAATACCCAACATAAGAGGTTTTTCGTACACTTTGCACAGTCCAATGACTGATTTTCAGCTCCACTCATATACCAGCATCCCCCCTTGGGGGTATGGTGCTCTATGTGTTATACTATTCACTTCTATAAACTAAGAGAACAATCCCCGTTTTTGTCTACAGATCACTGCAACAAGAAATTAGGCATTTTAAATGAGACCAAAACCAGGGTAACCATTCATAGAATTGCAGAAGCATTTAGGTTGGAAAAGACCTTTAAGATCATCAAGTCCAGCCTACTTCACCACAGTAAATACAAACTGTCAACGTCAAGAGTTTCGTTCTAGATGCAGGGTAATGCAATAGAAAGCAAAACAGAGATAACACTAATATTGAACATTAATAAACAAGCTACTAAGAATTATTAGGGTTCTAGTCATAAACAGTTTACAACGGAATAGAATATATTCTTAAGCAGAAATCAGCATGTTAATAGATTGTTAGTTACCATGACTAGCAAGCAATGTTATTTTCCACTGACATCTGTAAGATACGTCATTTGTATCAGTAACTTGACTGTGACTTCCTGTGGTCACTTACCAGTCCTTTATAAAATAGACTTGGAAATAAAGTACTAAAGTGGTCTTAATGGAGCAGCTTTGACCACAGAACCCTGGAAGAGGTTCTTCAAGATCGCAGCCCACCACTGCCTTGTTCTCAAGCTCCAAAATCAGTTCTGACAGACAAGTACTTGGCTTGGCCAACGTGCATGTGTCTAGGGAGACACAAAATATAGATTTCTGAAGGCATAAATAACAGTTAAGTGCCCAAATCTTATAAGCTTTAATAGGGTTTATGCACCTTGCATCTTTGAAAATTTCTTTGGAAAAAAGTCTGTCACCTCCAACAAAGACTGAAAAACATCAGGTTTAGGTAACCTAATTTTTACTCCCAGTTACACTCATTTACATTTAAAGATGACATAACACTTCAAGCATGGACAAATTAGTTTAATTGATTTAGATTATTTTGAGATCAGGAAAGCAGCGGATGTTGTTTATCTCAACTTTGGTAAGGCTTTTGACACTTGTCTCATAGCATCGAACATCCACATAAACAAAGAGATGGGTTGAAAACTGGAAGAACTGTCAGGCGTAGCAGGTTGAGATCAGTGTTATGAAACCTGATGGGAGGCCAGTTGCTAGTGGTGTACACCAGGGTCAACATTGGGACTGTCGTGGTTTGGGCCGGGTTGGCCAATGACAAGATGACAGATGATCTCCCCCATCTCTCGCTCCAAGGAGAGAAAGAAGAGAGATAAAGAGATTTATGAGTTCAGAGAAAACTAAACTAATGAAATATTAATAATAAAATAAAAAGAAAATAATGAAATAGATACAATACATACAAATATACACAAAACCATATCAAGCTCTCAGGGAGATGTCACTGGCAGGCACTGGGAAAGCTCCAGACTGGACTCAGTGACAAATGGGAACTGGAACACACTGACCAGGATCAAAAGGCAGATGAGCTGACAGAATTCTCCTCAGATGTCAGTCATTGAAGAAAGAGAGCTATTGAAGAGAGTGAGCTATTGAAGAAACAGGCCACTGAAGAAGAGCCAAGGAAGAAGAACCAACCTGACCCCTTTGATCCCTCAGTTTTTATACTGAGCATGGCAGACGGCATGGAATACCCTATAGCTCAGTTTGGGTCGTCTGACCTGTCCACTCCTCCCCACAGGTGCAACCCCTCCATGGGGTAAACAACCAAGTCAGATGACCCTGGCTGCCACAGCAACAAGTGTAAGCAAGAGCCTCTCCCACTGAACAGAAAGTTGGCTCTGCTCCACCCCAAACCAGGACAGGGACCAATACTATGTAATATTTTCATTAATGACCTGGATGATGAAAAAGTCCACACAAGTTTGCAGACAAGATAAAACTGGAAGGAGTGGTTGATACACCAGATGGTTGTGCTCCTATTCAGAGGGGTCTTGACAAGCTGAAGAAATGGTCCAACAGAAACCTTATGAAGTTCGACAAAGAGAGATCATGAAGTCTCCATCTTTAGAGATATTCAAAACTCAACTGGACACAAGCATGGGCAACCTACTCTAGCTGACTCTGCTTTGAGCAAAGAAGGGGTGGACTATAAAATCTCCAGGGGTCCCTTGCCACCTCAGCTGTTCTGTGGTTCTGCCATTACAGTAGAGTTTTGCAATAACTATACACTGATATGTCTTGCAATATAGGGAGCACAAAAATACAGTGTGCAAACATACAAGCAACCTACTCTTCTGTAGTATAAAAGTACCTTAGGTAGTAACTTCTGTGTGGAAACTAGTCCCGTGTATTTCCAATTTGCATCAGTGGAGGCTATAAACAATGCACATTAACAAAGTTTTGTTCTGAAGAATAAGTTCAATGGTATCCTGATAAAAATGCTTCTATCGGAACAATTATTTTTAACAACTCAGCATCTTACATGGAACTCCTCTAATTATTGCCTTAATCAACATCATAACTTACAAAACTTACAATACAACTTGCAATTAACATATGGTAAATACCATCTCCAATTAGACTATCATGTACACTGTACATCTGATTCCTGTTTTCAATGGAATGCAGCTATTTGTGCTGGATCTTGTCCAGGGTCTCTGCTTTGGCCTCTAACACTCTTTGGATAAGCAACCCTCAACTTTCTGCTGCAGTTGAGGGGAAGACAAGATTCCTGCACATATGAATTAGGTCATAGATATGAACCTTGAAAGGAGGTTCATTAGTCATTTTTAGAGCTCCACTACTTTAAAGTAAAAGAAAATAAATCACAGAACACATCCACTTCATCACTGCATACCGTCATCACAGACAGCAAAGTTAAATCTATATTAATCACACATATCCCACTCATTTCTCCTTTTTTTCCCTGTCCATCCTTGTCCTTTTCTTTTTTTGTTAAACTTCGTGGCCTAGAAGCAAATGTAGGCATTTTATTTAATTATTCAAGATCGCATCTCTGCTGTCGCAGAGTGTCTTCTATGGGTGGCTAAGGATTCACACTTTCCAGGGCCGCCTATAGTCGCTCAGCATCTGTCAGGACTGGATGGTTTATCTTGACAAATAATTAATCAATTTACTATTAATGATCCCTTTCCTCAGATGTGCTGCTTTCTCTAGAGCAAGGATTCTTGAGTAGCAACAAATGACTGCTTTAAAGTTGTATAGACATATAGGCTAAAGGTCTGACTTGTCCTGGGCATAGTTTTGCACAGAGCCCACAGTTTCTTCTCCTGATGGATCTGCAATACCCAAACACACAGTGCTCAGCAAACCATAGAGCAAAGGTACCAGATGTGAAGCCCCTTAAACCTCTCACATACTAAAAAAGCAGAAGGCCACTAGGAATTCCAAGCAACCACACAACCAAAGCATGAAGGAAAACTGAGAACTATCTTAAGTGTTGCTTTGACTTTCCAAAACCAAAATAATTCCAAGGAACATGTTCCAAATTGGGAAGAAAAAAAAAAAAAGGCACCACAGAAAGAGTCTCTGCTTTTATCTGCCTCGGCAACTCATGCTAGAGGGGAAAAACTATCTCTATCCATCACTGGCATGGGTGACAATTCTATTTTGAGTTCCAGAGGAAAAGCAAGCTAAGGAGACAGCCACTGCCTCCACGATCAGTCAAGCTACAGAAAACAGTTGGAGCCTTTGAAAGACACCCTTTTACCAGCAAAAGAGAAAGCTGTGACCTGAGACTCAAGACAAGACTTATCTGCCTATGTCTGCCACGTGATTTGGGGAAAGAGTCTGGGGTGAGATTGGGGGCAAGGGTTTGCCTCAGTGCTTCTAGTTCCCCTGCTGCCCTTTGATTCTCATCTAGTCAGATTTTAAGTCTTTGAGGTCTTGGAATGCTTCTCAACACAAACAGTGCTTGAGCTCCTCACAAGTGTGGTATAAAACTATTAATACAGATAATAGAAAGTGTTTTGGTTTCTTTTCTCTGGGATAGACAAAATACCACTAGAAAGTCAAAGGAAGCACGCAAAATTTTCCACACTAACCTATTGACTGCATGCTGCAGAGTCAAGGTCCATTATGAGCAATGGAGGCTTTGCTTCAGTCTGAAAGGCAAAGCTCAGTTGTCATTTCCATCTGTAATGTACATAGCAAAGGTTTACGTGCAACGTTCCATCATGTGTTCTTGTTGCTGTCAAATACGGAAAGGGAAGAAAATGGAAACATGAATCAATGAAGTCATTTTCCTTCCCACATACAACCTCAGGCTGAAATGATGTCAGATTTCACAAGCAAAACAAGTTTGAGTGGCAGCAACATTTGAGAGGAGGAAATCCAAAGGAAATCTATGTTCATCAAAAAATGGTGCTGGTGATTCAACAGGCAGCATCCCTACTGCAAAGTCTGTAATGAATCGAGGTCTTTGTGTGATGTGTGGCTGTCACTGCTGGGGAGCTTTGACTTTCACAGAAGAGAGGGAAAAAGTGTGTAAGGGCTATATTCTCACCCATGCCAAACAAATCCTGAAGGGACTGTAAGACTGATTCCCTTTACTCTCAAAGCATCCAACCTCCTGCTGGTACGCAAAAATCATATTGGTCTAGTAACTGCTGTAATTTCTGACAGCTCTCAATCACCTCTGCTAAATTATGAATGATGTATGAATAAATGTAAAGGAAAAAATAAAAAAAGCCTCATGTCCCTTGGATTCTCTTACTAGAGTTAAAATGGGAAGGGTGGACACAGCAGCCAGTTATGCTGGCATTGTGCCAGTTAGGATGCTGGTTCAGCCAGGGAATTTCTCCGCAGGATAGCTGTGGTTGGATTGCATCCTTTTCGCACCAGACAAAATGGACAAGACTGGGACTGAGAACAAAACCCTCAGTCTTGATCTTTCATCACTGCTGAAAGTCCCACTGTAATTTTCACAAGAGGAGAAGTGCTTGGGAGAATTAAATTCAAGTTCCCCTCGCTCTACATCTTCTCTGCAGATTAAGATGCATGTGTACCCTGCCTAGACTTATGAGATCCTGCATACCAGGATTCATCTGGCCATATCAGAACAAAGCTCTGCTGCCTTCCCCTTTCCTCCACACAGTCAAGTGGGCTTTAGCAAAAACAGAGATAAGAGAGTTCATTGCCACTTAATTAAGTGGAAACTGCTTTCCCCTCATTTCGCTCTCCCTGCTCCTGACTTGCTACCATTTCATATGCCCTACTATTCAGTACAGAAGCCTCCATTTGAGGTAGATTTGAAAAGGATGAGAGAAAGGGGGCAGAGGGAAAAATTGACCCATTTTTTCCCCTTGCATGTCACTTTTTAGAAAGACAGGTGAGGAAGGTACATGGCACCTTAGCTGATGTATTAGCTACTCCTGTCATTTCAGGGTAACCTTAGACTTGGAAAGAAATGCGGCAAGCTTGAACCACATTAAAGCTCTGATTTAGCAAAGTGCTTTGAAACACATGCTTACAGTTAAGCATGTGCCTAAATGCTTTTCTGAATTAGGACCTATGTTGGTAAAAGGGGCAATTGATTAATGGCTTCTGACAACCACCAGAAACTAATGAGCCGCAGACCTCTGCTTTTTCCTCCAAATGACTGTACTTAAACCCGAAGGAAATTTCATTATGGAAACAGAAAACACTTATAAATAAATCATATGTGTCTCCTTTGCAAATATTAATTTTTATCTGCAATTAGTGGTAAACCCAAACTTCCTTTCGTACAGTAATCGGAGACAGTGCCATTTGCCCTATGTAACTGGTTATTCATTCAAACCCATAAATTTCTTTCTAGAACTGCATGGTTTATGGAAAGCTCTAAGAATCCAGCTAAATCAACCATGAAATATGCAGCATCCAACATACTAACCAAAAGGTTGCCTGACTGTGACATAAACTTCAGAATGAATCAAGCCAGCACTGTACAATCCACCTAGAACCAAAAAGCTTGGTAAACATGATGTGCTGAAACCTGCTTCGAGCTGCTCCTCACTGAGACACATTATGGGATCAAATCCCAGGGAATTAACACAAGCTATTCAAGCCCTCCCACATGAGAGATGGAAAAGGTCCGAAACAGCAGGAGGATAACCTTGGTCCTTCTAAGATGCAATCCAGCTCTCTATTTGCCAAGCTGTACTCCATCACAGAGCCTCTTAACTAGTAACGGGTTTTAGTTGTATTTAGCGAGAGTCAGGAAAATTCGGTGGCCAAGTCACATCTACAGGAGCCATGACATTCAAGTCTAATGTCAACCTTACCTAAATATCATTAAACATCTCATCTTGTTTTTCCTAGCACTATTGTTATTATTGCAGAGCACAGATAACACTTCCAATATGACAAAAGCAATCACATTAACACTGAGGTCTTGATCTAACAGATATACCTAGAAACTTCAAGACCATAAGTTTTTGTGTGTCCCAACAGGGACAGTAATATCTGATGTCTTGTTGGTATCATTCATAAAATATCTAAAATGATTCTCCCTTTTTCTGTCTTTACATGTGTATTTTAGTCATCTGAACCAGAATTCAAGAGTAGATATATGTTATATAATGAAAAATAACATCAAAAATATACTATTGATGCCATACAGCAAGACTTTAATGGGTGTTTACAGTGATTGAAGGGCAGAGATGGAAGTGACCTTCACACAAGATGCCAACTGGGAGCAGTTAGTTTTTTCGTTCCCATACTCTATCTTGAAAGCGCACTAGTTCACCTGTAATTCTAAGGATAGCCAAGGTAGTTTGAATTTATAACTGTGGTTGACTAGTTACACTTAGACTGAGGTTTCACAATGTGCACAAACATACCGTCAAAGCCTGCAAATCTGATCATCTGTGATCGTATTTTGGTCCTATTAGCTTATAGAGTTCACACTAGCATTATACCTTCGTACCAGCTCTATGACTGCTTTGCAAGCAAAGGCAATACCTAATCCACCAAAAATCCTGCCAGCATGAAGTTAACCTGTCAGTTTGCTTGCTAGTAATAGGAATCAGCAGACAGAATTTGTATCACAGTGGCATTATACCATCCAATGACAATATTTCTTATCATAGAATGGTTAGGGTCAGAAGGGACTTTAAAGATCACCTAGTTCCAACCCCCTGCCATAGGCAGGGACCCCTCCCACTAGACCAGGTTCCTCAAAGCCCCATCCAGCCTGGACTTGAACACCTCCAGAGATGGGAAGTCAATTACTAGGAGCCCTAACGCACAATTTATCACCAAACCATGACCTGCTAGTGAGATGGGGACTTCAAGCTTCCACAGTTTTATTTAAATGTTTCTTGAATATTCATTATGGACTTTGTTACAGAGACAAACTCTTGAAGAGTTCGCTGAGGAAAGGAAAGTGACATGACTAACAGGCCTGAGCCTTTTGGAAATGACCAAAACATATCAAATCAGTGGGAAAAAAAAATGTTTCAGTTCCCTAGGTTCGTGTCAGATCAAATATGCACACACTCTAAAAATACCCCAGAGGAAAGGGCAGGGAGGGGAAAGGAAAACACTTGATTCTTCATAAGTCTACACAAATAAGATATTACATTACTAAGTAAACACTCAATGTGTTTACACTCCTGTTACACTGTGAAGAGGAAAACAAGTATTTACCTTTGCACAACTGACTGTTACCAATATGTTTATTCTAATTCAGAGCCTGGCTCAAAACGTAGTATGTTTCCATGGATTTCCATTAACATTTTGTATATGTGCATAATACACAAATGGACTTTTATTAAAAATACTTAGCACTCAGTTGAGGTCTACGTATGTACCACAGTAATGTGCACAAGATATTCCTAGGTTCAGACAAACAGCTTTCAAAAAGAAAGACAAGGTGGTGTGCTTAAAAACATATGTCCTTATTCATGCAGTGCATGGGAAAGTTTGAAACAGCAGTTATTTCCTACTCCTAAAACAATGAAAATCTACATGTATCAGTTGTCACCCTAAGAGGTAAATCTCAGTATTTCTAAAAGTGAATGCTGTAGCTAGGTAGTCACCAAGGCAAGAAAGCTAATCTCTTTATTAAGTCTCTTATTCTGAGAATATTGGCCACATTCAGCTTGACCTACGCAGAGCCCACAGAGTTGTACCGGGGACATCTGGCCCCATCTGTCACACCCACACCTGGGCAAGTAATGTAAAAACCTTGTATTCTTCAAAGGATCAGAGCCTTTTCTCTGCTTGGTTATAGTAACAGACCCATTGTGAACTCTTATCGTTATGCTTCATTCCAATAACAAGTCCAATTTTATATTTCCCTAGTCTTGTATTTCCAAAGCTTTTTCTTCTACTGCATAGTTATGCTGACAGACACTCTTTTTCACTCCTCCCCTCTTTTATAAAGTAGAAAAAGCTAGCTTGAATTGAATTAATGGGTCAGTAGCATTAAAGAACATATATGGACCTTTCCTTGCAAGGCTGCTATTCTGAATTCAGCATATGTGAAATGTAACAAATGGATGTTAGGAACTAGCAATCTCTTTGCTACCGACTCAGACATTCTCACTTTACTTCTTTAGGACAAGCTGTCCTCTTCATTAACAATCATCCAAGCATCTATGAAACCTCCAGGAGGCTAAGCTTAAGGAGATCTGGATGATTCTCCCACTGCTATGGTAAATTCACTTCAAAGAGTCCAAAGTCTTTCAGTCATGGGATAGCAAGAAGGATTAGAGAAGCAAGCACCTCGCCTTAAGCCATTCACCTCATAGGGAAGAAGCACGGCTTCCACTCTAATAACATGACATCTTCCACAGACTCACTCCACTTTCAACAAAACATGTTTGCTCTTCTGTCATAGCATTAACCCTTCTTTCTCAAGATTTCCAAAACCAGATATTAAAAATGGATGTGAAGCACGCCCATAAATGCTGAAGAAACTTGGCTCCAGATCCATCCTGCTCTCCTAGAGTGTTTCACCAATTGCTGTTCTAATCACTTTCAAAAACACATTGAAGCATTTCATGCATACATTTCCATTTCCCTCATTGCTCTAGGGCTTGTCTCCCTGTTTCAGTCTATTTTGTTTTTCAGCCTGACCTATCCTGTGAAGCCACTTGGTCATGATGCGGCTGAATATATTAGGCAACCCAAGTCATTGATCAAAAAGATCAAGATTCTTCATTGACACATATTTTGCTATTAATAGCTAAAAAAAAAAAAAAAGGGTTGGGAATTGCAAGTGAAGGCACTATTGACTAGTAACAGAACATGCAAAACTGGGCAAATTTCATCTTCGAGAATTCTAAACTTGCAGGCTAAATCTCTGAAAAAAAATCATGATATTGGTTTGGCAATTGCTTTCACAAACACTAGACAGTGATTTACTAAATGAAGCTGTAATTCTTAGGTTTTTTTTAAAAAAAAAGGCGGGGAGCGGGGAAGGCCAACACACAGGGGCTGATAGTGAATTGCAATGTAGGAACAATGTCATACAGTTGGAAACGCAGCAATTACAAACAACACTCCCTTCCTCTTCAGTACTGGTCAGTTCCTGACTGGAGTCCTGAGTCCGTCTGCAGGTATACGTCACTTCAGGAAAGATGTGGACCAATGACAAGAGGGTCCAGAACAGGGCAATGAAAGTTTTCAGAGATCTAGGAAACATGGCCTCCACGGAAAGGCTGGAAGAGTCAGGTTTGCTGACCCTAAAAGACATGGTAATTCTCCTCACATATATTACAGGAGAAGAGAAAGATAACTTCATATCCACTGAGGGAAGGATAAGACATTATGTGCTTAAGATGGAGCAATGGAGACTGATTTTTCTCCCTTGATACTAGGTATTTCCCTGCCAATTAAGACACTTGGGGAAACTCTGTAAAGAGAAGGATAATTAAGCACTGTTACAGGTCAGATGAGGCAAACTGCAAAGCTCTGCATGGGACACTTCTAGAACAGAATATACCACACAAAATTTATTTAAGTATTAATTTCTGGTTTGGGCCAATAGAATAGACTGGGTTACTTGACAACCTTTCTTCTACATTTTATAATGTACAACCTTGTACATTTTATAATACCATCTGCCAACTTCAGCATAAATGCTGTAAGTGTGTCTTGAATAAGAGCAGCAGTAAGCTGGAGCTCATCAAAAGACCAGAGGAAGGAGGAGGAAGTGCACAGTCATTACCTTCTCCACAGAAGCATTTACAGAGAAAGATTCCTAAGGATTCAACCGGCAAGTTAGCATATCCTCATAGCCAAAAGGTATCAAAAAAATCGATGGCAGATGTAACAAAACCAGAACCCAAGATACTCTGACTATGGACACTGTTAATCATAGATAACAATCAAATCAACATACAAAACCCCAATCTAAATCCAGACTGGGATAGCTGTATAAGTATAATGAACTCAAGGCACAGAATTTTTTTTTGCCAAGCATATGGTTTTGAAGTTCATTAATTCAATTTCTTAAAGGAAAAAAAAAATTGAACTTGAAAATTTAGAGAGATTTTAAAGAGATACAATGGACAGTTACTAGCTTTGACTTTCACTGAGGGCCAGTTTCATCTCCTTGAAACCCTCCCCCTAACCACTACTATTTTCACTTGAATTTCCCCCATATTTAATTTGTTTATAAAACTCCTTTTTCTATTATTATAGAGCTCTGCCTGTTATTTTTGTTTGGATCATAAACACAACATCAATGACACCAGCTGTAACTGCTACTCTACCAACACCAGCATTCTGCCTCCAACAGTGGCTATGAGGTATTCAGAAGAAGATGAAACAAATCCACAATTCACCTATCAAATCATGCAGTAATAAGCAGGATAAGACAGGTGAATTCTTTTTCCAAATCCTTCAGCATTCAGTTTACACTCTGGAGCATGAGATCTGCTAACCTTTAACTTCACAGGCACATCTACACATTTTATTAAGAGTCATAAAACAAAATCATCTTTTATATCCAAGCTACTTAATCATCTTGACAAGAATTTGATTAACTAAAATTCTGGAACAGATAGGAGGGGGATGGAAACGAGCAATAGGAAGACTTTTCTCCCAGAAACACAAGTAAATGTAGTAGTAACTCTCTAGCTCGCTCTGTTACATGGCAGAGTGAGGCATATAGAAGGGGGCATACAGAAAAAGATTTCCAAAGCAGCACTATAATTCTGTCCCAAGAATAACACAGGTGGGACACAATCAATCAGTGCTTCAAAATAGCTGCCTTTTATACACATAAAATAGAAGGCTGGATCTAGAACACATCCAGATCTCAGCTTCATACCGCTCAGAAAACAGCATGTATGAACCTCTAGGAAAACAAATCAACCCCAAGATCTCCTACTGTATTGTTTTGGAGTTCATTGAAGACTTTTAAGTTTGGGTGCAGGCTGTAGCCAGCTCATCCAGACTCGTGTGCAGGCTTTGGAAAGACCTGAAATCTGTGAGCCCAGCCACCCCAGCCTTTCTGCTGTCACACGCATATTCATTTCATACAGGTGAACCCTTTAGCAAAGTTACCTGTCCTTAAAAGGGACTAGCTCTGAGGGTCCAAGACCCCCTTAGCTCAAAGCAAAACTGTATTTTGCCTATATCAGGGTAGTTCATCTTAGTATTTATGTCACAGTGAGGCTTACTGAGTCAGCCACTGGAAGACCTTTCTGGGGACAGGCTCTAAAACCCAGCCCTTTTCTAAACAGACTCTGTAACACCCAGACAAGCCAGTCTGCATCTCTGCTCCCTCTCTGCACATGCTTATTTTGTCTATTTTAAGTTGGAAACATTTCAGGCAGGAACTGCAGCTCACTAAATATTCAGATGAACGGAGCTGTATAGTGTAACTGACATACAAATACTCCTGATCAAGCATATGTTGCCTGATCCAGTTCTGACATGTCAGGTTATTCCAAATAGGAAAACTGAAGTACAGAAAAACAGGACATCTTGCTGAATTCCTGTCTGCTCACACAGCCTAATCCACTAGCCCAGTCCTGGTGCTTTAGGATTAAGCCAAAGAAAGGTCTACATGCAGATACCAGTAACTACTGTTGTTGTGGTGCTGACAACAATAATACGGCAGGAAGGATTCTGCAAACGCCGCAACCCAGCCAAAACACAGGCTACACTTTGAGCAAGTGCAGCGCGTGTCACTCTTTTCTGTGCCATGTTACCCTGCCACAATTCTCCCCTCCCACTGATGAGGAGGCGCTGTGCTCTGCTCGTAACTATCTATGGTTAAAACTGTATCTTAGTCTCATCAAATATAAATTCAGTGCAACTTTTTTACTTGCCTATCCTTTATAAGTAGTCATTTGGGGATTCGCTTGGTCAGGGTGTTCTTCTGTTTGTTCATTTTATGTGCAAGCTGGACAGCGTAGAGAGGAGGCACTGAGATCCAAATTAGAACCTCTTTGTTCCTCTCATAGTTAAAGTTGGATCAGAGCTCAGATGAAAGAGTGCCAGCATTTTCAAACTGCTCTCAGAAGATTTTAGCTGGAATATCTTCTGGACAGTAGCTGTTCTTGGGAAGTCCACCTAAGGCCAAAATTCCATAGAAATGCTTCTTGCAAGAACAGAACTACAGCCCTACAGCAGAGCTCCTTTCTGTACTGGACCTGAAGTGGGAACCAACAGAAGGATTTCTCTCTCTACCTCCTCCCCATTTCCCTTGAGTGAATCCAGCACTGAGGTTGCATTTCCATCTGTTTTGTCTTAGCCTGATGTGTTGCAGGAATGCAGAACACCACACATAGTCACCTGGAACCTCCTCCCTCATGCCCCAAGAGCTCATGTGCCTTTGCACATCCTCCTTGCGCTTTTCAAACCTTTTGCGCACCTTTCATTCCTCATCCATGGCTCCAGTCTACGGCAAAAGCCTTCACCTGGACAGTAACTTTCACACAAGTTGTTTTGTAATCTTTTAATCAGCAAACTCTATAAGCAGCTGTATACAGTGAAAAAAACTATGGCTAAGAAAACTTTTTTTCAACTGTGTTTATGTTCAGCCACTTCAGAGCATTCAGTTCCAAATATAAACTTAGCTTACTAAAACTACAAATCATGGATGTATTTGTAAACCTCAGGGACCATTACTGCAAATTTCTCAGCTCACATAAGCAGTAGTGGACCTGACTAAAATGACTGCCTGTGAGTCAGCCTGGATCTCATATATGTTACCATCCTCAGAGAGCACCTCACCAGGTACGTGTCGCCAATAAACACCAGCTCCTCACAAATTAACATCAAATGGTTGTTTCTGCACTGAAAACTTCACCAGCTTCTCACAAAGATGATGAGCAGAGGACAGTTGGACAAATCTGCCTCCAGCTGCATCTGCTTCATGCAGCAGGGTATGACGCAGTTTTCTTTAATCCAGTAAATCCATATGCTGTACCAGTGAGTGGATTACCAGCCTGCGTTCAGAAGAAGCATTTGTGATGTGTCATCATTTACATGAGTTCAGAGTACATGTAAAAATAATATTTCATTCTCTCCATGCTCCACTCCTAGCTCTGTTGCATTTTTTTTACGATACTGCATTCATTTTGCGCTGATATAAACACACCTCAACAAAAGACAGCCTTACTTTCTTTTCCAAGATTTTCAGCTGATTATATACTTGCTTGTGCAAGTCTCTTAAAAATCAACATCTGGGAAAACAACAAAGCAAACTTGGACACATTAAAATCATATTCTCAATGGCTCTCTAGTGAAGTTTGCAGAGGTTACGCTCAATATAAAGTTCAACCTTTTAGTTTGATTTATTTCCCCTCTTCTTTTAGCAAACAAGGTGACAAATGATTATGCACAAACAGAATTTTTAATGGTGGTCCTCCTCCATTTCCACAAGCCTGGACAACATAAGCTTACAGGTCATGTAATGTGGTTTGCTGCAGCCTTTTGCCCAAATATTTTATATTTCTACTTCTTTATATTTTCCAGATCATGTACAAACTTGAACCAACCCTCACAGCAGCCTTACCAAATGCATTGTTATCATCCTCTTAACATACAGACACAGGGGCCAAGAAGTCAAATGATCTGTCTTATGAAGTCAGGCTGAGGGATTTGGGTCTCTTCAGTCTGGAAAAAAGAGAGCTGAGGGGGGACCTTATCAATGCTTATAAACACTTAAAGGGTGGGTGTCAGGAGGATGGGGCCAGGCTCTTTTCAGTGGTGCCCAGCGACAGGACAAGAGGTAATGGCCACAAACTTGAGCATAGGAAGTTCCACCTAAACATGAGGAGGAACTTCTTTACTTTGAGGATGGCAGAGGACTGGAACAGGCTGCCCAGAGAGGTGGTGGAGTCTCCATCTCTGGAGACATTCAAAACCTGCGGGGACGCGTTCCTGTGCAGCCTGCTCTAGGTGACCCTGCACTGGCAGGGGGGTTGGACTAGATGATCCCCAGAGGTCCCTTCCAACCCCTACCATTTGCATCATCAGCAAAAATCAGGGTCAGAACTCACAAGATGATCCCAGCGTCCTGGCAGCACAGAGCTGTCTTTAGCTACAAACCATGGGCATGGCTTCAGCCTTTTTTGCATCTTTGAAAGATGTTACCAAAATTTGCAATCAAAAGGCTCAAAGGGTTTAAAGTTGGCCTTGTTTAATACAGTTTATTAGAAGTACACACCAAACTGGTGCACGATGTGGTAGCAGAAAGGGTCCAAGTGATATTAAATGAAATAGAAAGGCAACCTCACAGGGCAGAAAGGTAATATCCCTAACACAGCTCTGTGGTGATCACACCTGGAATACCTCATTCAGCTCTGGAGAACTCATTTCCTGAATGATAATAACAACCCGGAGGAAGATCACAGGAGAGCCATAAAAATGTTAAGCAAGCAGAGAGGGACTGACTTACAGAGAGAGATTAAAAGAGCTAAGGATGCATCGACGGACTAAATCCTAAAAAGAGGATGTGACAACTGTCTGCAAGTATTAGAAGAGCATTAGCAAGGGCAAAGAATCATTTTAGTGAAACAAAAGTTTACAGCTACAGGGAGTAGTTGTAAATTAAAAATTATGAAAATATTGATCAAAAAAGTCACTTTAATAGCAAAACCTACTAGAATATGGGCTAGACCTGCTAATATGCTTAACCAACACTACTGCTTCTCAACATTTCTTCCTTTAAGAGCACAAAAATTGTCAGCTAAATCCTGAAAATACTCTATTTTGAAATTTTAGGTTGAAAACAAGT
The DNA here is from genome assembly GCA_013396915.1 of Stercorarius parasiticus. Taxonomy (NCBI): domain Eukaryota; kingdom Metazoa; phylum Chordata; class Aves; order Charadriiformes; family Stercorariidae; genus Stercorarius; species Stercorarius parasiticus. The sequence continues at coordinate 55,283 of VWZL01001512.1, read as the reverse complement.
TTTGAAATTTCCCCAATGGAATATTCTATCCCTGGTTGGGGAAATTTCAGACATCCTTAACCCTGAAGCGACGCAGACATCAGGCCCATTGCTTTCGCACTACCCAAGTATAAGCTACAGCTTTGACTAGGAACTCCCTGACACAAGCAGACCAGCCTGCATGTACTGATGAATGATGTCCCAAGTGGGGTGTTCGCCAGCAGCTCCTGTCTCTCGTCTAACTGTCCTGAAGAACAATTGTGAACAGAAATGCCAGATCGCATTCTGTTTGGCTTTGGGATAATTTGCAATGATGAGGGAACTAAACAACTCAATATTTAGTATTTTCTGTTTCTCCTCTTTGTTTTCTCCAGGAAACATGACAGGCACGTAAATGGACCTTGTTGACAGCCCATCAGGACACAAAAGGCTCCATCTGCCAAACTCAAGCGAACCTTGTTGCAAGAATTTAGAGAGTCACCGGTCCACTTGTTGACCCTGCCCATCTGCTGGGGGCTACTGTGCCTTGGATGAGTCTGCCAAAGGGAACAGGTATGCTTGTGCCTTAGCCAGTCAGGTTCACTGCACTCCTGTTTTTCACCTGAATAACAGCATAATATTCAACTACTGGGCTTATATTTAGATCTGATTTACAGAGTGATCAAGATCTATGGATGAAAAGCACAAGGGAGCCACATATAGTTGTATTATAATAATACCAACTTTGGGTTCCTTTGTCTTGGGAAACACTCTCTTTTTGCTATCAAACTTCAATGCCAATTTTTAAAGGGTTCCGTTTCTCTTACTTTATTAAACCTGCTAGTTCTTAAGAAAAGCAGTGGCTGTCTACTCCATAAAATATGTGCACAAACAATACGTACATCAAAAGCCTATTGCCTGTTGGCCAATTTCCATATAACCTAATATGGTTAAGAAAATGTTTGACTGGAGCCCAGAGCGGAGTGCCAAACTTAACAACTCTGCAGTAAGCAGAGTGCCACAGAGCCCTCTGCTTAGGCTCACTGTAATTTCAGTTTGGTGCAGCTACTACCTATTCGCATGAACTAGACCATAATTGTACTTCTACACAGTTATGAAACCCAGATACTTTTGTTCTCTCTCCCCTGCCCGTGAAGATTAACACTAGCTGCTGTACAAGGCTTTCAGAGATAGATGCTCCTTGAAGTGTTTACCTTCTTGGGCTAGATAACAGTGAGGAAGTCCTGGGTATCCCGAGGATATAAAAGAACACACACTGTATGAGGCACTCTGCATTTGTGTAAACATCTCAGAAAAAGGAGGTTTTAAAGGGCTTCAATACAAGGACACACTGTCTCTATCTGCTGCTAATGTACATATGAGAGGTTTCACAATATGAAATCTATACGCAGGGCAGGTGTTTTCTTCACCATGTGTCTTGCTACTACTGCCATTTATGAAACTTGTTAAGACACAGATTGCTTACTTGCCTCTGAGCCCACTGCAAAACAAACCTTGCCCTCTCGGGATATGTATTTGCATTTCCATCTTTCAAATTTCACCATGCAGAAAGTGGTTTAGTATTTTTAAAATCGTTAAGACAAAAAAGGGTGACAAAGCCAATGAATGACATTACCAAGGCGAGTCTAAGTCACACTTCAGTTCTCTCACTCTTTAATCTAATGCCACTGAAATCATTGCGAAGTCTGATAACAGGGGTTTGGCGACAGAGGAAAAGTGGATCGTTGAGCTTATATCAGTGAAACAAGTCACTTTAAGCATTAAAAGAACAATGCTACCTTGATTATGCAAAAGGGTTAGCCGGCCTCTCCCAGATCATTTCCTATGAGATCATATGCAGACTTGGAAACAGAAGGGACTGGTTTCAGGAAGTTTGGAAGCCTTTTATGGATTATGTTAACAAGGCACAGGCTGTTCCCTAAAACTGATTGTACATCAAATTCCATTACGGCCACATGCCCTTGGTTGGAATGCGTTTAGCGTATATGATAGTACCAACAACCACCATAAAAAGCAGCAATTCTGTCATTTAATCCCTGTGACTTTTTCTTTTTTTTTTTTTTTTGAGTACTGGGTATGAATTGTACTTTTCTGGGTGTGGATAGCACACAACAGGTTACAATGGGGTATCTGTTAGGTTCTCTAAACTTTAAAGCATCCTGCAGAGTTTAACCACAAGTTTGTAAAAAGTTAAATACCTGTCTTACGTAGGTAGAAAAAAAGTGCTACACTGCAAGATTTTGGAATGATACCTCATAACTATTAGATTTTTCTTCTCCAGCAGAAAAACATATATCTTCATGAAACCACATCACTGCTTGAAAAATACTGATTTTTTTTTTTTTTTGCTTTTTGAGGTCTTAGCTAATGTATTTCCTACCAAACACATTTTCCAGTCAGTTTAGTTACCATACATTCATTCTTGATGTAGAAAATTAGAAAACAAACCAGCAACTGCACTCCTTTTCTAAGAATTAATGCTGTGCATTTTCTTATTTTTTAAAATCTTACTTCTACGTGTTATATTCCTGGTGACGCACACGAACGAGGCAGATGCCTCACATGCACCAGGACTGCCCTGTGGTTCCAGGCAGGCCCATGACTCTATAAACACACTTCAAATGCTGTAACTGTGTTTGGAAATGTCAAGGCGTTATGAAGGCTCTGGTCTTCAGCCTCTTTAGCGAGGCTTATACATCACTTGGGTTTCATGTTAACTCTTTGGCAATGCATAAAGCGCATGCTGAGCTGTACAAGACCTGTACTGTAAGAGGCTGAATTTCACTGTGGGAGACAAACTAATCAGTTAATTGAATTAGCTAACTTCATCTATTTATTAGCAATGATATTAGCAGATTTTGTTTTCAGTTGAAAGTAACACAACATTTTCAAATAGCAGCTCTCAAAGGAAAATAATAATCTTCCCTTCTATTTACAGATGGGGGAAGAGAGACATGGATAAATGGAGTTACTTGCCCAAGCCCAGCTGGTCATTCAACAGCAGCACCTCCTGCATCCCAGTTAAGTTCTTCCCCCTACCAGGTTGCACTTTCTCCTACCATCTACACAGCCCTAATGCTAATATAATCTGCATCACTGCTGCCATGGCTGGAGAACCAATGCATTTAGAATGAAGATTCCTCCAGTGTCAAACTGCCATCTCTTACGGCAATATAAATTACAATAAGACACATTTTTGTTCTTGTTGGGATTGAAGAGAAATAAGAGGCACCTGGGGCAGAGGAATGAAAAACTCACAAATTTATTACAATTATTTGCTATCTGCTTAACAATAATGACAAAGCAGATGCAACGATTAAAGACAACAACTGCCTTTGCTCAGTTTGGGAAATAACCGTCCCTGATACAATCTCCCAGGAATCCATCCTTAGAGCCTTGCCCATCGCTATTTATAACTGAGTAAATATTAGAGGATTCACATCTTTTGTCCTGAAAAAACAAGACCTTTGGCCTTAACATTTCTTTGGAAAGAGTTTCAGAGAAGGCTGTTACTCTTCCATTAAAATTTCCTCTTAAAATATATGGCCCAAAGAAGGAACACTAGAACTCAAATATGGACAAGTCTGCCTGCAGGCATTTGGAGACTGGGAATTTGACCAAAACGTTATCCTTATAGAATTAACCAACTCTCTGTTAGTCAGCATAATTAACAGCCTCAAAAAAATAATTTTACTCTGACGTGCCTTTGTCAGGACAGCTCACCAATTGCATATTGCATTGTTTTCCACTGCTTAAGGATTAATTATTCCCAAGGACTGAAACTGGAGCCTTTACATTTCTACATGCAAATGAAAAAAAGTGTTTGGGAGCCAGTACTTTCCAGCAAACTATCACTTTTAGGCTTCTGTTACTCTTGCCTTTAGCCCAGCTCACCCTGCCTCTCCTTTCCCTCATCTCCTGACACAAGCTGTGATAGCCAGAGCCCAGAAGAGCAGGCAAGCTACGGCTGACCACACAAACTCAGTATGTGCTCAGGACTCTGCCCTGCTTGGGACTCTTGGATTTGTCTGTTGAAGACCAGTCATCATAAAAGGCAGTCTACAAAAGTGGTACAAGACATGCAACATGACTCAAAGGCAAGCCTTTATCTGCTACTCACTAAGGGTTAATGCAGGCACAATGGCCATCAGTTCTGCCATCTATTTGACCATGACTTTTGGGACGCTTACAAAACATTACCCTCATGGGAAAAGTCAAGATCAGATCTGTGATATCCCTCACCCAAGAAACAGCCCTTGACAGTGGCCAGGCATTTCAGAGAGGTGTTCAACAAACAGGGTGACCATTCAAGGCAAGTCCCTCCCTCGCCTCCTCATCGAGGCTGGCTTTATCACTTAAGTTTTAAATCCCTTTTAATTGTTTTCCTTAGTCTTCACCACTAATCTCTGTATTGTATTACTATTTTATATAAATATCTCATCCTTTTGGATCAGTGAATTTGCTACACATGACATCATAGCCTCCACCTGTGTAGTCAGAATGACAGAGTTCCCTCACTTGGAGCAATTTGTGCTAAACAGCAATTATAAAACAAGTGCAGCCTGGGAACATTTATTATTATTATCATTGCTTAGCAAGACTTCTATCAAGTGCTGAAGCAACAATCTTTTGAAAGGTAAATTTCCTCCTGCCTGGCAAGCAGAATTGTTTTACATGTCCCTGTCAAACTAAAACCAGAACACCTAGCAAAGTCATTGACTTTGCTAACATATTCAGCAACATTATTATCTTAATGACATATAATAGTCTCCATATTCATAACCTTTCACTAGGAGAAAGGCTAGTATGGCTGTTGCGCTGAAGTAATTACCTCAGTCTGTACCCTGTATGTACAAAGATGACCGTATGTAGGTTTAATGACAAAGACAAATAAGAGTTAGGCCTTCTCAAGGGAAGAAATGCTCCCTTCCCATTCAGGTAACGTGCAGGGACCACAGGAGCCACAACATGGAAGAAATTCTCCAGTGGTTCAGACAACTAGATTACTGTGTACATACTTACTCATAACCCTTAGCACACAAAACACTAACATCAAGGGAAGAAGGTATTTGGGAAGACTCCCAACTACCCAACCAAATTCTGACAGTCAGTTCAATGAAGGACTGCCATAAAATATCTTCCCAATGCATTCAATTAAGATGAATACTAGCCACCCTGAACACCCTCTTTTCCACACCAGACCTTGAGTTTCAAAGGAAATTAAGCTAACACTAAAGTGCTGCTCATGATAGCAATTGTCTCAACTGAATAGAAAATAACTCCAGGGAAAAAAAAAAAATGTATATAAGCATTAATAGCATATCTCACCAGTTATGATGCCCCTGAGCCTGGAAGATGCCACCTCTTCAGCTCCCAGGGGACTCTTTGTGTAACCAAATAGTTATCACAGACACTGGAAAGACAGAAATGTTTATGGGTGGGAATGAAGAGGGCACCAAAGGCAGAAGAACTTTACAGTAAGGATGATCTAGAAAGCAGACCAGATCTCGATGCTTGCTGTAGTTTCCAGGTACTGTTGCATCACTGACTAAGCTAACTTGCAGCTCCTTTTCTTTTTTTCCAGTGTCTCCTCTGTGAGGAAGAAGAAAATCCCAAGCGAGAAAGGGCAAACTGCACTATGCATCTGAAGTCCCGTTATGGAAAAAAAGTTGCTTCTACTTTCAGGGAAAACTGCTCCATATACCTGATCCTGCTGCCATGACTGTAACCCAATCGCAGTGTAATGCAATCCTGAAAACAGCCTGGGAAGCATCAGCCACAGAACTGAGAATTTTAATAGCCAAACTGCATCGATTAATATGGAGCCAAACCTGATTATGCCGCCACGATTCACTTCACAAAAAAATATCTGAGGGAATTCCCTATTTGTTTTGGCAGTAGACCAGCACAGTGCCTTGACTGCTGGCTGCCTCCAGTCAAAGATGCAAAAACATTTGGCTATTTCTGCATAGCTGGAGTGCATTTACACAGTTTTCGGTGACAGGTTGTTTGCCTGCCTTTACATGTACTTAGTCACTTTGTGGCTAAGTGATAAAACAGCCACCTCCGAGTAATAGCGAGGTTAAATGATAACAGCTTGGGCAGTCTGTGGTGAGACTGGAAATTGCCTCTGAGCGATGCCTCAGCAGGAGAGCTGGAGGGAGCTCCTGGGAGAATAGACTCAGATATCCCACTTGGAGTAACATAAGCCAACTGGGAAGCTGCTCAGGGGCTCTGGTGACTCCCATCCCCTTTCATCTACAGAGGCAGTGAAAAGACAAAACTTCCAAATGTCTACATACTCAAAAGACAAAAGGCTCCAGACACAAGGTCCAGAGAAATGTTATTTATCTGTTAAACCAGGTGAAGAAAGATCTCTCAAAAATAAGCTGTCTTCACAACCAGCCTTTCATTAGAATTACGCAGTTTACCTTCCATGTTCTCCGCCCAATCAGCAGATGTGTTTAAGAATATTCATCAGGTTAACTGGCTTAAACAAGATTTGACAAAGCTCTGGAAAAATATATCGTGCTTTTGCAAGTGACACTGCATTTTTGCACCATTTCTTTTAAATTCCTAAGCAGTAGTGTTGAAGGGAAGTTGCTTATTTTAGGGACTTTTGAGTGTTTGTTTCCATTTTATACTGACTGACAAATGAGGTTTTACGAAGACAGCATGCGATGGGATGATGGGGGTGTCAAAGTCTCCACAACACATACAGTACTGTGCTCCACCATGGCTAAACACAACTTGTACCCTATTGTTTTACAAAAACAAGAAACACCTTCATTGGCCCAAGAACTACCACGATGGAAAATCACAGCTGTATCCAGCTGAGGTGGCGATTCCTACAGAAAGCTCTACCCTGGACTTTCCTGAAACTGCACTGCAGTAAGTGCTGAAGAGATCCACGTTTTCTGAGGTTTGCCAAATCCAGGAGATCTGGTGACAGGAATACAGATTCCCTTTGAGCATTGCAGAGGTCCAGGCTTCTTGACTATCTCAGCCTCAATAAAAGTCACATTAAAGTCAATAGCAGTTAGAATGCTCTAATCCAGGGGAAAATCTAGATCTATCCTTGCATTAATAAAATGCAAAACTGCTCCAGTCATTAATAAAATCCAATGATTGACATGCCATTCAGGAGTCATGTAGCTACACAGGAGGTGATCTAGTTTTTTCAAGTAGGAATTCAGCTTTTACACTGCTCACCCTACATAACTTACCATGTAAAAAAAAACAAACCCACACTATCATTTACGATGATAAGGAAAATAAAAATTCGAACATGCAATATAGTAGAGTTAAAAAGCATAAAATTCTGTAACTTCCTGACTGCTTAGATATTTCAGAGAGAAAGCTCCATCAAAGGTGGACGTTAGTCTTAATCAGAACATCTCATTTCCATTCAAGGGCTTTCACTTAGCCTTGTTTCCTGTGACACCTTAACATCAAGGCATTCTTAAGTGCCCACATTCACAAGCTACTTAAGCATGCTCCTCACCAACCAAACAAGATTACTCACCTACTTGAAGCTAGGCACACATTTGTTGAGGCAGAGACAAAACATACATGCACACACATATACCTGACCAAGGACATGTTTTTGTTTCACCGGCTGGTTTTATTCTGTAGTCCAAAGCATAGTACCAAACAAACAAAAAAAAATCCATTACGTCGCATGTCGTCAAGAATTCCTCAGTGAACAAATGAATATATTTTACACCATTTATTTCCCAATTGCAATGACATTTTCTATGCATAAAGTCTGCAGTTGCACCCTTAAGGCTATCAAAACCTGAATGCTCTCCTAAAAGGAAACAATAATGAAAGATCTATGAAATGAAAGACTATGAATGAGTGAACACTAATTGATTAGGCAGGATTTGAACCAGAGGAGTGTTTTGTCCACTTGTTGATATACTTCTATACTGTTTTATACCATATAGCCTGCAAAATATCAAAGTCAAGGGACACCAACAACTAGAAAGATTGTATAAAACTAATCTTTTTGGTTCATACTCAAGCAACCTCTGGATGCCATACCTAAAGAAAAGCTGAGACTTAGTTCTCTTGCACTTCTTTCCTGAAGGAGGCCAAACTGTGATACAAATGGATTTATCTTTTTATTTCTTTAATCTTTCCTATAGATCATTGCATCATTTTATTTACTTACATATTGATCAACTAATTACCAGGTTGGGGAAATAGAGGTATGGATACCAAACCCAAACAGTTATGGAAATATAAACTTTCTCTTCCACTTCAGGATGTCAGTACTATCTTTCTTTCATAATTTTATAGCTAGAGATAGCTACTTCTAAACAGAGAAGCAGACCATTTTTATAACCACATTGAAGCATGTTTTCCTATTGCTCGTTTCCAAGGTAAAATTCTGTTCTCCACAGGAAGGAGGAAATGATCATTTTCAGAAAATTAGGTCATTACAGCTTAGATCACAAGGCATTAGTCTAATATTTTTTGAGAAATTCCTTCCCTTCAATTTAACTTGACCACTACAATAAGCAAGCTACATTTTGCGGGTTATGTTTGCATACTGGAGCAAGCTTTGTGTAAACATGGTATAGCACCATAATTCTTTATAGGTCAAGCAAAACAACCAAGTATACGTTCGTTGTCTATCTCTCCCCTTCCGCAAAATAAAAATCAATGGTACGCTACAAAAAAAATTATAAGTTTTCTGAGCTAGTCCTTAAAACCTGGACTGCCTGTAAGTTGCCCAAATCAACTTTTTAATGGTTTAGGCCATTTTGGCGACATGAATGAACACAAGATCTCAGTCATGGTTATGCTGCTGCTTATTTGATATCAGGTCAACCCAGGTGACGTGAGCACAGGACCTGTAGAATCAGGCCTGAGCCCTGAGGAAGATGAGCCGCAGGGGTTCACACACATTCCATTTCGCAACAATGCAGGGCTACGGACTGGTCTCTTCCGACATCAGTGAGTGTCAGGATGTTACCTGCTGATTGGAAATTGGGTTGAGGCACTGTAACATCTCATAGGAGGGCAATCCTGGTGGGCCTGTTCCGTGGTATTAGATGTGGCAACACTTAGATGGTAGAGCCAGCATTGGCAAACAAAAACTGTGGCACCAAGTGCTACCTTCTTCCCTTTTTCTGGAAGGGGCTTGACCCTCTTTTTCTATATCCTAAATAAGGAAACAAAATACCTTACTTCATTGCCACACCCATGAAATGCCATACCCCTTGAAGTTTAATTTGGCCAAAACGCTGAGGACAACTCCCCCCATTATAGCACAAACATTTAAATACTTATAGAAATCAAACTTTGATTTCTGAACATCTTTGGACCTGGCTCAGAGCTATTTAAAGCAGGAGGCGTGAACAACAGCCAAGCAACTCATTGAAACCATCTCAGGTATGGCGCTGATTCAGAGGAAAGCATTACATGTGCTGAATTACCCTGCTTTCCAGCAATTCTGGCTGCAGAAGTTCCCAGGGATTTCTTGGCCTGTTTTTTTCAGCTCCTGAGATCAAAAGACATCACAACCCAAGTGGATCTGGGCTGCAGACGTTTTAAAGGAGACAAATGGCAAAAATATCTTTCAGTGCAACCAGCAACTTCATCTTCCACTTATGATCACCTGAAGAGACAACATGAAAACCACCACCCATCACAGACAGCAGCTCCTCTTTGATGTCCTAATAGCAAGCAACCCACGGTGCAGAATCACACGTATACACAACCACATCTGAAAGGCTCAATAGGGTAGTCATCCTCGGATGCAAATTCCCAACTTTTACAGCTGACCAGGCTGAAGACAGAAATGTGACTGGAAGACGTAATAGGTTGCAGCTTACAGACTTCTCAGGTGCTTTTGAAAATCTCCCTCAAGGCGTCATTTTCACAAGCTTTATGTATATACTGGTTAAAGGGACACAGTTAAAATAGCAAAACAATACTTCTGCATGCCACAGCAAGGTAACTTTTATACTTTTATCTTACCTATTAAAATAAGTCCTTTAACTGCTCCTCTAACAGCCCTTAAAAGAGACGTAAAGCAGTTTTGCCTGCTACTTGAACTAGAGTAGCACTTATTTTTTCACAGTATTTTTTACTACTGATGTGAAAAAGCACAGTTAGACATAACCTTACTCAAAGTACAGCTTTTAGTCCCTTTCATAACTCAAACATGAAGCTTCATTTCTGACAATTTGTGTTAACAATAATTTGATGACAACTCAACATGTGGTATTCAATTTTATAACAGGAAAAAAAAGCAACGCAGGTTATCTGTTGTTTCCTTTGTCAGCCTGCAAATACACAGCGTATGCCTGAATGCTGCATGTGTAGGGAGAGCCCTGTTTTAAAATCTCTCATCAGACACTTTTGGTTAAAACTCCCACCACCCACCCATCTATCCTACTGCCTCTATCAATTCTGGTATCAATCGTCAACAGAAACATTTGCATTTTAGAAAATAATGGCTTTTTTGAGGATTCTCGAAGTCTTGCATGTATTTACCTCGAAGAAGGTCATGTCCTATTCTACACAATTTTCCCCTGACATTTTTGTTCCATGTATTTTCTTTGTAGGAGACTGAAAGATAAAGATTCTGTACATTTTTGTGGGACAACTGTATTGGGCCGCCAGCCAATTCCTAAGCCAATATCTGCAGTGAATTTATAGCTCAAAGAGAAGAAAACTCTTCAGAGACAGGGGTTTGTGGGAGGGAGGTTTTGTTTGGTTTTGTTGTTTAAATCTGAAAAGCTGTTTTTGACAAGTTTGTCATCAGGCTCACAAAGGAAGAGTGGAATTTAAAGCATCATCTTCTCTGAAGGATCTCTAGCACCCGCTCACACCATGCTGAACGCCTCATCCATACTCTAGCTCCTCTTCCTGGGGGTAATTCCTACTATGGTAAACATTGGCAGACCTAATGAGTGATCTCTGCGTGTTTAAACTGACCACTGGTAGTCTATATTATAAAACATATATAATTCTTACTTCACCCCTCATTTTCTTAATTTAATTCTCTGGAGTTTCAACCTTTGCTGATGTTAAGAATAAAATACAAGCCAAATGACATTTTGCCTAGACTGAGACTTTGTTACGGTGCTGAAATTCAGCCTTTGTTCATAAAAATATAAGGTTTTTAAAGCAAATGTCATGTTACAGGCATCAATAGGACAATTATAGTTCTACAAGGGGGGAATTCAGTGAGCATCAAATACTCAATTTTAACAAATGCAGTGTTGACAGCAGGCACCCAGGATAGCTTCAGGATGGGCTGAGAGTTGGATGGGACTGAAGGTTGCGTCAGCAACACGAAGGCGTAACACTGTCGCAAAGCTGTCAAAGCCACACATCTAGAGATACAAGCGCATCCCAAGATAAGGCAGTGAACTGATGGCAAAGCCTTACTGCTCCAGAGCGAGGAGGACAGCTAGACAAACAGATATGGCAGCGAGTGCACCGAAGACGGGGTATTAATGGATGTTCACACTCTGGCTGAGACCGCTCTGGCCCTCAGCTCATTCCCACACATTGCAGTAAGGGAGCCAGCAGTGAGTCATTTTTCCTCAGCACAGCTCCTGATCAATCCTAGCAGCCAAGCACACACATGAGCATCACAGAACATACTCCCTTGCCCTCTGGTCTGTCCTTTTTCACATCCTTGCACAGCGCAAGGAAGGCCCACAGGGCAGCATCTCCCCACAGTCAGCAGGACCGTGGCACCCCCCAAGCACGCTGCGCTCCTGCTGGTACCCCCCATCCGCTCTTCAACCTTTAGCTGGCACTGATTCAATGCTAAACACCAATTCCGGGAGAAGGGCTTCTGAAGCACTTCCAGAAAAACACATGCACATGCCTTCCTATAGACAGAAAATCGGAAGCAAGCAGTTCTTGCCTTGTTTGGCTGCTGAAGATCTGCTGCTTTTAAAGCACACCCTTCAATTTTTACTCCTGTTTCCGAAAGAAGCATGATTCTGTGCCAGCTAAACATTTCACAGAGGGTTTGGAACACCCCTGAATCACTCCCCATATAATTAAAGGTATGTTTTTAGAGTTTAAAGCTTTTTTCTTTTTACCAGTGGCTACAGTGTAAATCATATCCTCCTTTACAAACTGAGGAGCTTCTCAAAGACGCAAATTCCACTCCTTTTCAGTCTGGTATGGTTCACATAACTTATTAATGAAACTCTGGGAGATCTCAGAATATAAAGGTGAGAAAGACACTCTCACAGAATCCCACAATTCCAGGAAAAATCCAAAGGCAGGCTCCTGCAGCAACCAGAAGCAACTCAAACACTCTTCATGCAAAAGAGGGCAGCATATAACAGACATTTTGTATTTAAATGAACCAGTAAATACTGTCTTGGGAACAGGGAAGGGAAGAAAAGACAAACATTTATTGGAAAACACATCTTCTGAAGCAAGTTTATTTTAGAGATATTTTAGTTGAAACATGCTTGGGAAAAATTGGAATGAGCTATTTGAAAAAGATACAGCATTTTTTGTTGGTACTGCATTTTTTATTTGGTAGGAGTCTACTTTATTCCATAGTTTTTAAGACATGTTTAAGATTCCATAGGTTTACTATTACATCACTAATGGTTAATAATGAAATTCCAGGCAGTAAAAAAAAAAAAAAAAAAAAGAGATTTAATGATAGTACCACACAAGATATGGATATGGGGTCCTTTGTGCAGATTTACTGATAGGAACGTTGAATGTGGGTTAAAATAACATAGTTGTCTGGCTCACTTGTGCATGCTAAAATGTCATGCGACAGAGCACAACTTATGCGATTACTTGAATCCCTTTTAAAAAATTAATCTAACTCTGCCCTTTGCTGGATTTTTCAAAAGATCTGTCATTTGCTACGACTCTGTGATGCCACAGACTACTGTAAAAAGTATTTTTCCTGGTTTCGTATCCCATCCATCTATTTGATGAATAATATTTCAATGGTTTTAGTAGCATGTTTGATACTGGCTGGACTGTGAGATTAGTTCCCCTCAAAGCACAGCGTGACATAGCGGACAAAGCATTTGGTTGGCATCAGCTCCAGTCTGGTGCTGTCGCAGGAGCCATTTCTCTTTTTTGTGCTTCAATTTCTCAAACTGACAAAAGGGAAAACAATGCCAAGCTCCTTAGTAAAGAACATTGAGATCAAGACAGAAAAAGCTACGCCCGACAGCTTGATCTTAATGCCATTCTACACTATAGAAGGAAGGTATCTTGTAAAGATTTCTTTAAAAATAAATAAAAGAAAGCTATTTAACATCTTACGGCTACGTAGGATTGGAAGTTATTGAGAATAACGATCTATTCTCTGCAGGTAGATAACCTGCGTCTGGGAAAGATGACCTAATGGAGTGCAAAGTGAGATAAACTGGCATCTGTGTATAGCAAATTTTCTAAACCCCAAGACATTCACTATAACAACACTTCATTTGGGACTAAAAAGAGAGTTTGATATAATATCTCAAATAAATTGTTGCTTTGTCAGTTCCCCAACAAATAATTCTGATTAGAGTTGTTCCGTTTCCTGTTTTTTATGCCAAGGGCAGATAAAGAAAGTAAAACATTGCAGGAATCCTGAGAGGAAAAAAAAAAGTCTATGGAAAAATGTATTCAAAGAACAACCTTTGCTTTAAAATGCAGGAAGGGACCATGTTGTCAGATCTGTGACAAGTCATGTATAATCCCAGGCTGAGATTTGAGGACCAGCATAAACCAAAGAAAAAGAAATGAAAGTGAATGAGCTGTTGAAAGTCCCCTCCTTTGCATACAACGATGTTGCTCGTCAGTCATTCAGTGATCCATGTTGCAAGCATCAGACAGACCTCACAAGCAGCTTCTTCCATTAGCGTCCTCACAACGCTAACAAGATTTGCAACAAATAAGGTGCTTCTACCCAGTGGAAATGCTCCTCGTCACTGGGCGGTGAGGGAAGCACGCAGCCCAGCTTGTTACAGTGGGCTAGATCCTGCAGCTCAAGCTCCCACAGAATTAAATTCCTGTCTTGTGTGAACGTCAGATAAGCACAGTACCCAGCTCTTCATTATTTGGCTTTATATATATACAAAAGAGGAAATAACACAAGCACAGAAAGAGATTTCTGATATAGAAAAAGGTGTATGGATGTGTGTGAGGACAACAGAAGGGAGAACATAGTAGACCCCATCTGTAGCTCTTTAAAGGACACACTTTTTAATTTTGGTTAAAAACTGGTATGTAAGAGGGAAGATATGGATCCCCTGTTAGGCTTATAATTAGTGCCTTGAAGTTTTGTGCAACTGAACAAAACTTGAGTATGTTTAGATGAATTTTTTCAAAAGCTTTTAATGATTTTGGCTGCCTGTGTTAAGCTGCTGTAACAGCATTTGATTTCCAGGGTAATGACAGCCAGGTCTAAAATATCCCAATCGGACATCCAAGAATCAAGGCGTCTCAAAAATAACTTGGAAAAAAACCTGCCCTTTGTTTTGGCCTCTTCTCTTTGACAGAAAGAGTGTCCACTTGCCAAATTAAGTAAGGAGAAATATGAAAGAGCAAACAGACCTTTGACCTATCACAAGAGCCAAACTATTGTTTTACATCCCATGACTGTCTGTGACAGTACAAAATGTGAATTTAACAAGACTGTTTGGGAGCTTTAAATTATGCGTGCATACTCATTCTGGTGGGGTCAAGATTTTTATGGGGTTTTTGTTTAACTGGTCAACTTTACTCTAGAGGAATGGTGACTTTTGATTAAACCATTGCAATTTTCTGTGCTCTCAAATCTGCCAAAAATGACAAGTCAAAATAAGTAGGTCTGAAATGTTTCTGTATTAGAATTACTGTCTACTGCACTGATTGACACTGCATTCAATTGGAATCAATCTGAAGTATGAGGCATACTAGGATGTCAAATGAAAGTGCTCTGCATTCACGCACTAAACATTCGTACAGGATTTACAGACATCTAGTAGCCTAGGGTACTAGACATCCAGAAAGCTGGTGTATTACAGCCAGAGATTATTGCTAAAAACAGTCAACAGCCAAAAATCAGTGAGACTGCCAAATCTAAGAACAGACTACAACTGGATAGGAGAGAAGCTTCGTCATCAATTTCAACATGGCCAAAAACTCAGCATCTGTTTCTTACATGATAACTTCCACTTTTCTTAGAAATCAGTAGAATGGTTTCATTTCTTGATTTTAAAGGAATCACGAGCACTTATTCTGACCATATTTTTGAAGGGTTTTTTTAATATGAAAAGCTTGGTCTCCAATAAAATCTATTTTTAAATCTAAATTCTGTGATGTTTCATAGGCAAACTATTTCACAATCTGATCCAAAACTCACTGAAGACCTTCCATCAGGCCCTTCGTCCTGCGACTACTGAGAACAAGTGCTGCCAAATTACATCCTTACATCTTTGTTTCTGTAAAGCAGCCAGGACCAATCCATGCTATGGAACAGAGCTAAAGGACTTCCCTGCTCCGTGGAGCCTCAGACTCCAGCTCTATTAATCCGACTACAGCTCCTTGGAGGGATTCTTTACATTGGAAGTTATGAAAATAAATGTGAAATATATGCTTACACATCATAAAAGTGAGGGGTTTTTCCATTTCAGACTACAAGATTAAAAAAATTATGCCATGAACAATAAAATGGAACTTACAAACCCCTAAACAATAAAGGGTTATGCACCATGGAGCTGTTTCTGGTCAACTTTCCTCATAAAAAATGAAAACTGCATCAGAAATGCGCAAAGTAAGCATTTCTGATATTTGTCAACTTCTTTGTACCCTTTCTGTATGCAGCAGTTGTATACATTAGGGTTGTTTTCCAGCTGACAGAAAAAAAACCCAAAAGATTGTCATGTAACTACCCTACTAGTCCTGAATCTAGTTTTCCCTTTCCCATTTCACGTGTAAATTAAGACAAAATCCTCAGGCCCACTATGCCTCAGTCTCTTCTATGTGATCCAAATAATACTTTCAATGAGGTTTGGCACAAAATTCACTTTTGTAAAGATCTTTGAGACCTTTTAGATGAAAAGTGCTTTTACATGTAATGTATTATTAATGAACTTTCACCAAATGTAAAAAGTCTCCATATTTGAATGCCAGATTATTCTTGCTTATAATAAGCAACACTTTTACTAACCATCTGCTTGAAAGGGTGTGGTCAGCTTTAACTTCTGATGCCTAAATTTCTGGGGACGCTTACCAACTGTTCCAACAAAACTCTTCAATATGCCGCACACCTACCTTAGCACCTACTTTCCCCAAATGACCAATACCTCGTATCAAAACTAAACTGCCTTACCTCAAAACCAGCAGAACTTCTATTTATATATAAATGCTAACAGTTGATTCAAAGAGGAGGAAATAACAATTTCAATAGATAATTATGCCTGAGCTTACCACACACTGATGGTCTGCTCAAAAGAAACCTACTTTCTCTACATGGGAACTGAGCTATTCCTCAAATTTTCCATACCCAAGGCACCATGACAGTTTTTCTTACTTCTCTGCCTCTAAGACAATACAGACTGACTGCTGGCTTTCACATGGGCTCTCCACAAGCGAGAACTACGATCCCAGACCATTGACTCCTCCTCTGCATTGTAGAAAAGGTATCTTTTCAAAAGATCATAGGATCATAATTGCGGCTCCATCTCTTTGTATTATAATGAATACGAGATAACGAAACCTCCCTCTTGGCAGGAGGTACAGGATTGCCCCATGGCTGAATGAGGATGCATCACTGCTGACCCACTCTATGCGCATGCAAAACAGAGCCTCACCAGGCATGACAAAAAGAACATGAGTAATTCACAGTGGCAGGAGTCAATATGAAACAGCAAAGGGCTGAGCCAAAGAGGATGCAGCAACTCTCTCATCCCCCTCATCCTGCAGCCATTGGAGATGAAGTATGCCACAAAGCCAACTAGCAGAGTTAACATTCATCTGTTTCCTGGGACTGGTGTGGAAGAGCTCAAGAAGTAGTAGACTTCAGAAGACCTCTATGCTTGGTACTTGCTGTTGGCCAGTCCTGTTCCTCCAGGGCCATCCTTTCTGCTTAACTCTCCCCCATGACGTACACAGGCGTTTCCATCAGGTACTGAGATACCTAAACACCAATAAAGGGTAACCGAACTATTGTGTTCAGTCACACCCAAAATGCCACTATCTTTACAGCCATCGGCCATACATTTCAAAATTTGAATCTTAGTCATTTGCTAAAAGATACACAGGAAAACTTGAAGGGAATGGTAGGCAGTACTTTACCCATTAGATAAAACTTTCTCTGAGATGTCTTTGTTGTTACATCTGGGAGGAAGCAAAACATTTATGCAGCTTTAGTAGTGCAACTCTGCTTCTGCCGCCTTAGAGATGTTAATGTCACACATAAATCTGTATGTTTTACTAATGGCATCATATATCTTCCCAGGCATTTCTAATTCACCCCTTGTTGAGCTATCTAGGTACTTCATCACATAGGGTTACTCTGTGTCAGGTATTAATACTGAGACACTATGCCTTGTCTTTCGTAGGAAAGTACACGTTCTTATCTAAATTGCTGAGACTAATAACTTGAAATATTGTCCCTGCAAACATACTTGAATGCTGTATATTCAGATAACTAGAACTCTTTTTTTTCTTCCCTCCCAGCGAATGAACATAAATTAAGTCTCCACAGGAATTAACCCAAGAGTAAGCTGCATTCCCAATTTGGAGGCAGGGAAGAAGGCTGTACTGTAACAAGGGAACTCATGTCTCATCTGACTGGGACCACATGCCACACCAGGCAGGACTCACAAGGGTGGTACAGTCCTTTTGTTCCCCAGCAAACCCATGCCTGCAGAAACATGCACTAGGAAACAGCACTTCTTTCCCCCTGGAAGTTTCTTCCCTGCAAGTAAACAGTATCCCCATTGCTTAATCCATTCAGTGTGCTTTGAAACTTGGATACGTGACAGTTAAGATTGTTTTCAACTGATAACTGGCCTAAGGATGCCCCTTTGCTTATTGCTTCTTTGATGCAGATAAGCATTTGGCTGTTTAATCAGTCACAAAACTAAAGCAGAAAGAGAGAACACTCAAAAGCCTTACAACCCCATGTACTTAATTTAGCCTAAAAGTAATTTCTGGGCAGAAAGAGAAAATTTAATTAACTCTTTTCTATAAAAATGTATGGTAAGATGTGTAGCAAGATCTTATGCATTCCTTTGAAGTTTGTCATACATTCCTGAATACCTTTGACAGCCTAAGAAGTTATGTGTCTGCTTCTGATTAGATAATTGAAATAAATCTACACCAAATAAATTCAGATCTCTTAAAATAAACTGCAGAGGTACATGAACTTTGTAAAATGCATGCAGTACTTCAACCAAAAGGCATTTCTGCAAAAATCAGCTATCAAGAAGGAATTTATTTTTCTATTTTTTCCATACATGTGGACTGCAGTTAATGTCCAAATTTTAATCCAGGCTTAATTCCAGTCAGCATCAACTACAGTTCCTATGTGAACTGAAAACCACCACAGCACAGGGAAATCACGTCTTTTACACTTACTACTTTCTCTGTTTCACCCCCTATAGTTAAATGTTCATTAAAAATGGGAGATACCACAGTGTCAGTCACTTACTTGAAGTCCAGCAAATATTTGCCCACTGCTTCAACTTGGGACAACACTGCCAAACCTGACATACAGTCTATAAGGAAGAACACTGTCTCACATAATCAATTCTATTGATTACATCCAACCCAGCAAACCACCAACCAATGCACATCACAGTCCTATTTCTGCCAGACTACAAAGCTTGGAAAGGTATACATCTGTAATACTACAATGCAATATAATACATAAACCCAGACATATTACATAGGCTGGAAGATGGCAACAAAATTGTATGTATTACTTGGCAGTACATGAAGAGAACAAGGAGAATTTGTCAGACTACAACTGAGTAATAACTGGTTAAAGCCATGCAGCTACCTAAGATTCAAAAAGAGCACAGAGACATCAAAGCTTTTTGTGAAATGCTCAAAGTGACCACATAAACCCGAGCCGTGCTGATCAGATGGATCTTATCACAGTGTTACCACTCAGGTAGTCCTGCCAATCGTTGTGTGATGGCCTACTGAAACCACAAAGAGGACACACAACGAATTCAAGATGAATCATCTTGATAATAACCCTCATAAGCAGAGAGTTTACAGCAAGATGGCCAACCAGAAACCTGAACGCATTGCAAGTTTCAACAGAGTGACAGGTCTTGCAAAGGTATTAAGACAGTATCATACTTGAAGCAGCCAGAAACTTCTGTGGAAACATGTTACCCAACTAACAGTCACAGGGGGCTAATATTCCTTTTGTCCTTATTCCTGGGACACTGGCACTGTCAGATCCAATGACAGGCAAAACAAACAAGGCAATTTTAGGCAGAGGAATGGCATGGAACAAGGGCTCTGTTGAAATCACTCCCAGCTATCTGTCTACATTACTTAGGAGCAGGCCCATTCCAAAGCACAGCTGGTGTTGACAAGATATATGCAGACTCGTAGGATGTCCCAGGTCACCAGCCTGCATGAAGGTACATGAAGTCACAGAACCAATGAAGTTCCTGACATTTACAGGGAGACATCAAGAAAAGGTGATGAAAGATGCAACAGAGAAGCCTATACAAGCACCCATTAAAAAATACAGCTTTGAGTCACAAGAGAACAATTTAAAAATGTGTCATTGAGTCCTATCAAGAAGTCAAGCCTCATCAAATTCATGGGCAGAGAATGGAAGAAAAACTCTGAAGATGCAAACATAACAAATTCTACATTAAACGTGGGTCCTTCTGTCTCAAGCTCACCCAAAGCCACTTTGACAAAAAACTTACTTCTGAAGTCTTATTTGATGGCAGACCCACCTTCTGTTACTTTGCATGAGGTCCCTACTTAGCCAGTTAGTCATGGTCAGAGCAGAAGACTGATACTCTGTCGTGATGTGTCCTGCTCAGTAAGATGAGTCATCAACTGGCACAGTGATATGGGGACAGATTCATAGAAATAGATCAAACATTTTAGCCTGTACATCTTTTAGTGCTTTTCAAGGAAGGAAAAACCTGGAAACCCTAAAATTTTGTAAATAGAGTGTTAACAATAATTTTTTTTCTGAGCTTACAGAAACACTGGAACTATAACCAGACCTGTCACAGAAGATAGCAAGTCTTAATGCTGCCTATATACACCAAGCATGTTATAACAGATAACACTGAACACAAGGATCATCTCTGTTATGCTAAGGACATATAAGGACAAAACTGATGGTAACCAGCTCCTCTCATTGAAAGCTTATCTGTTCCAACTTCTCGGGCATGGCAAGCTATCATCAAGCATGAACTGGAGATGATACTGCAATGCAAGCCCACCGTGCCACGCTCAAATTATAACCAGATAACTGATACTAAAGGAAATTCTGACATTCACAGGATCACAGAATGTGGTGGGTTGGAAGGGACCTTTAAAGGTCATCTAGTCCAACCCCCCTGCAGTAAGCAAGGACATCTTCAACTAGATCAGGTTGCTCAGAGCCTCATCAAGCCTGGCCTTGAAAGTCTCCAGGGATGGGGCCTCCACCACCTCTCTGGGCAACCTGTGCCAGTGTCTCACCACCCTCATTGTAAAGAACTTCTTTCCAATGTCTGATCTAAACCCACCCTGCTCTAGTTTAAAACCATTGCCCTCATCCTATTGCTACATGCCCTTGCAAACAGCCCCTCCCCAGCTTTCCTGTAGGCCCCCTTCGGGTACTGAAAGGCTGCTATAAGGTCTCCCTGGAGTCTTCCCCAGGCTGAACAACCCCAACTCTTTCAGCCTGTCTTCATTGGAGTGGTGCTCCAGTCCTCTCATCGTCCTTGTGGCCCCAATAATGACTCGCTCCACTGGGCAAAGGCTGTCCCGGACTTCAAAAATGTGATTGCCTCCACTCCTGCCAAAGCATGCAGTTATAATGCACTGGCAATCAGCTGGAGTTTACAGAAAAGTACAAGACACAAACCTACATTACCAAAAGACTGATGATGAGTAGGAAGATAGCGTGTATAAACATCAAAAACTTTTGGAGTAGAGAGCAGGGAATTTCTATAAAAACATACATCTAACATCATATAAATATCTTGCAGTATTTTTTTTCCAGGACTGCAAAGTGTTATTACTTGCTTTTGGTCCATTAAAATATGGGGGGATTTCCACTCAGAATCACTTTTTACCATGAGATATGCGAAGTTTCCATGCAAACAAGAAAAATATATTTTCCACCAGATGGAACAGTGCCACAGTTAACAAAATTGCCACTACTAGGCTACAACATACTAAATAACATCACACCTAAATGGAAATACAACGACTTCCAAAATCTGTGTTACAGTTTGTCACCTCCAGTAGTGCCCAGAGCTAGTATTTCTGATGTCAGCTCCATGACTGTATCATTCCAATCATCTGCTCATCTTCTGTTCGTTCCTTCCTACCCTCTTTTATTACACAGCATTATTTCAGACTGATTCTTCAAAAACTGCACCCGACTTCCTTGTTTCTGCCTGTCTCTCTATCACTCCTGACACCTCTGCCCTCCTTCCTCTCTCCCAAACTTGCAGATCCAATGATATCTTTTTTTTTTCCTCACCTTTCCTCCAAAATTCAACAGTCTCTTGCTAAATTCCACTGCCATTTCTCACATTTCTTTTCTCTTAGTCCTCCTCAGGAGTATGAATGTAAAGTTAAATAAAAAAACCAAACCCACACACACCCAGACTTCGCTGATTCTTCTTTATAGCTGCTTTTCTTTGCAATCTTCCCAATTACTTGGGATTGTATATGCCACAGCAGAAGAATTAGCCTTCCTTCCCACCCACCCCCCATTTTCTGATCATATCACAAATGAAAAAACCTACCAAAAAAATGCATCCTGATTTCTGCTGAAAACTTACAGTAAAGATTTTAAAAGGAATGGGGTTTGGTTTTCTGTTTTTTAAGTCATGCCCACATTGTGCTATAGAACTGTTAATCATCAATCACCACTAATTTGGTCTAGTGATAGAGTGCAAGATTCTAATACTTTATTCCTAAAAATCTAAAAGCAAAATTAATATGAAAGGCATAGATAGCTCAAAGTGAATCCATTCCATTTTGTATAAGCTGTAGATTAAAACCTACCATCTACTGAAGCATTTCATAATTAGAGATTATCTCATTATTAGAGAATATATCATTATTAGTTATTAAAATGTGTCTTGCTCTCCTTCTGGAGATGTAGCAGAGCAGAACATCTCACTTATATCATGTTATCTTTTTCTAATTTACGTGAGTCACTAATGTGAAGTTAAATCTACAATAAATTCCAGTCTAAAAAACTCCCATGAAAGCCCTCATTCAGAAAAGTATCTGGCGCGTACCTTGCTGGTAGCTCCCAGTCTCTGATTCCCTAATGCAGAGGACCTCTAAGTCATTTTGCAATAGGTCAACATCAGCCTTCACATTTGCTCTGTAAGAACTTACTATTTTCCATGCGTCCTATTTTGTGTGTGTTTCTTGTCTTTCCAGATGTCTCTGGACAACTCTTCTGTGAGAGCTCCTCCAGACAGGCTCTATAGCACAGTTTATTAATCACTGTAAGAAAGTATTCCTATCGAGGTTTTAATTAAACAAGCTCAACACTCCTGTTACAACACACTCGCACTTCAGGTGTGATCAGAAAGGTTCTATCTCGTCTAGCAGGACTCGTGACCCTAGTGCACATGAACCCCCCATAGCATATAGCACACAGCACACCTGAAGTGACTACTGAACTGAAAGAAAAGAAAAAAACCCCAGAACTGTGGGACATTGCAACGTACAGCAGATGTCATGTTTTGTTAACACCACCAAGAGCTGAAGAATCAAACGACCCTTATTCTTCCAGTGGTTCATCACCCTGAGTGTAAAAATGTGTGTCTAATTTACTTGTCTGGCTTCAGATTCTAGCTATTAGATCGGATTTTCTCTGCTAGAATCATAGAGCCTGTTAGTAGCCAATATCTCTCCCCAAGGAGGTACCAAGATTTGATTTTTATTAAAGTCTTCTATATTGTTCATACACAGAAGATACAAGCCTTCATTCTGTTTTTCTTGTTCCTGGATATATGATTTTGCTTTTGGCTGCATTACAACAATTTATCTGAATAGACTCACTTTATTGAGTGATACAGATTGCACTATACAGCTGCCTTATCTTCATCACTGCTCACTATCCCTGCACTGTCCCGATCCTGGTATCATCTGTGCTTTTTATCTGAATTATAAGTAGTAGCAGCTGTAGTATCTCCCAGTAGTAGCTCTCCTTTTGTTCCTCGTTTCACTTTTTCCAGAGGTTTCCAGTTCTGGTGTGTTATCATAATAACTGTTCAAGAAAGACTAGCATTTCTGATACATGTCTCCCAAAATCACGTCCGAATTCCAGAGGGACCATCTGCTTTAAGATTACCAAACAGAACTACTGTCAGAAAGAGCCAAGCCTCCCCTGCTAACCCATTTCACTTGAATAATCCCACTGGAGCTGTGGTACTTTTCATATCGGAAAGGCGTGTTTATGGGAGTTACGGGTTACAGAAGTAGATCCACAATATATTTTGTTGATGTTGGAATATATCCCACCATTGATTTTATGTACAAAGCTTCCAAGCCCTGCTTCTCCCATCACCCTCACTCTGTAAAAGCCTTTTTCAAGTAGGGGACATGGTAAGGAGATTGCTTCTCTCCTTGTTCCAGTGTGTTATTTTTTCTTCTTTTTCTCATGAATTACTTTGGCAATTTAAAAAGTAACAACTAAGCAAACCCCAAAACTTGTAGGTATGGGACAGGGCAGACCACAGAATTTCCACAACCACCAAGTAAGCTCAAGAAAATCTTTAAAATATCATTCTTGCAAGTGGGTGGATAAATGCAAATATTTGATAAGTACTTATATTTTTCCCTAAGGTTTCAAACACAATAATGAAACTGTAAGCCTGGAGAACTCGGAGCATTCCCAGTGCCAACTGGACACTCTTAACCTCTACACTTTTAACTATATAAATGCGTAGTGTATTTGCTGAGCAGATATTTATATGCACTTCCTGTTTCAATGCTAAATTTTTCATTACTGGAAAAGAACCATAAGCTCTCTGTTCCCTTGGGAATCATTTTCCATTAAAGAGGCTTTGGATAGACTATTTGTTTTTTCAGATTTGGAAAGAGAACCCAACGGAATGTGTATTTTGAGTATCTTTAGTCTTTTTACAATAACAGTCAAGGGCTAAATGGCTGGAAAGATTTGCAAATTTATTTTTTCTCATCTACCTCATGACACCTGATGACGCTTTGCACCAATGGAACATGATTTCCTTAGACACGACCCTGACAGTTTTTTACTTGACCAGAAAATCAACTATAGTTGTTATAAATGAGCAGCCCTACTGACAATCTGTATAAAAAAGACCAACGATTGCATGAGTATAAAGGCTGCACACATCCCTGCCTTCTTCCTAACAGCTGGGCTCTTTCAGGGCAGGAGGGAAGTCTGATAAAAGCTTCTGTTTAGGCTATCTTCTTCTAGAAAGAAAATGAATTTCATTTCAACACAGCTCATCCAGTACATCTTATAAGCCAGCTTCCAATAAACTATATTTTTGAAGAAACATGATATGAACAATCATGCTGAGTGCCTGGGTACCTTACCATTAGCATATTCTGCCATGAGTGAAATTAGAGGATTCAGGACAACCAAGTACCGAGCGAAAGACTAGCTGCTTCTTTTTATTATTGCCTGGGGCTTGCCAATAATCAAGAATCATTGCAGAAAGAATTTAAAAGCTAAAAACCCTAGGAAGGATGGCAATGAATCAGCAATCTAAAATAACTTTGCAGGTATTGTTTTAAGAGAATATTCCAGATCACAGCATTCAGAAACTTTCTTGGGTGGCCAGGATTTCAAAGGGAGGATAAACTAAAGGAAAAGAAGAGAAATGAAGATATGGGCTGGTGACTTAAGCATCCGCATCTGGACCAATATTCTGTCTTTGCTTATTTGAGTACAGGTCCAGAATAAACTGAGTTTTAAAACATGCATCTGGATTTCTACCAGTGAAAGCAAAAAAAGAACGTCAGCTTTTAGTGAGGTGTGACTTCTGAAGAACCCTGACTCCACACCCAAAATGCCACTTCACTTGAACTGGTTCATGATTTTAGTGGTACTTTCAGGAATAACAGCACTACCTTCAACTGGCTTAGAGCTGCAATTTTCACATTTAAAAATCTGTACGATTTGTATATCAATCATTCACTGCACCCTTTTTTGCTTTACATTTTCTTTACCCTGCCAGTCACCATTGTGCAATTTCTTGACAACTAGGGAGAAGAAAAAAAACATGAAGGAATGAAAGCCTCAGATAATATTTGCACATTTTTAGCTGAGTGCAAAATTTGTCCAACAATGGAAGGTTCTGCATTTAGAGGAATTAATCCAAATGGCACTGTGAAAACCAAAATCGGTAAGTTGCTTCAAAAGTAAAGCAGCCAGTCATGTCCTATGCAACCATAGCCACGTCTGTTTAAGTATATGCATTATAATAAAGTCTCTTCTCTCTGGGGGACCTGCCTGACATTGTATTGCTGTTTCACAGCACTACAGGTTTCACTCTTTCAGCACAATGTTGAAAACAACCTCATTGAACAAGCGTGCTTCAGAGGTTACTGCAGCATGACAAACAGAGTAAATTCAGTGCCGATGAAAGATGTTGGATAGATGAACCTGAAGATGAAGTCCTCTATTTAGAAAAAGTTATGGCAGAGGCTAAGCAATGCAGATTTCATTACGCTTCCCTAAAGAAAAAACTAAATCCTGAGCTATAATCTACTAATGATTAGAATTACTCTAAATGGGTGTAGTGGAAGAATATGTCCTAAGAACTCGATTGAAAAGCATTTCCTGAATATTGCTGGAATATATTGCTTTGCATTCCTTAAATCACCGTGAACCTGTCAGACAGCAACAACTGTTGGTAATTTCTCTGACATCAGCTGGATCTGACCTTACAATTCTGCATCACACTGTGCCATTCAGTTCCCAGAACTTCAGATCACGTAGTCTCATTCAGCACATGTCTCTAAAAATGAGTCATCCAAGTAGAGGTGAGGAACACAATTCAAAAGCAGTATCTAATTACAAGCTCCTGGTATGGTTTAGTATCTTCTAGTTACCCAATCCAATCAAACATTTTTCAAGATCAAGAGTCATCAGAAGAAAAACACCTAGTGAAGAGTCATTAAAGTCTTTGGCTAGTGAAAGTTCTTAATTAGAATGTAGGAACTCTCCATGAAGAGAAAAACAAAAAAAAGCTTTCACTTTATTGAACACACTATGCTTTATAATTGCTACTCCTGGACCTTAAGGAGTTGATCCTGCTTTAGCTGAAGTCAATAAAATACAGTACAAGACAAATCCCCCAAGCCCTTGTGAAATGGCTTCGGCATAGTCCAGTTTTGCCCCCACCGCATAAACACTGAAAGGAAGAGGAGAAGGTTGGCTGGCACTTACCTCAAGACACAGAAAGAGCGCACCACACCATGCCATGCAGCACTAGCTGAGTTTAGGGAGGGTGGAGAAAGCTACCCTTTACCTCCTGATAAAATCTCCCTGTAAGTAATGTCATCACTAGCTTTGGATGCCCCCTGCCCCAAAAAAATGAATGGGTATGCGTTGATTTAATTCAGATACATTTTCCAAGTCATATGCATTGCTTTCTCCTCTTGCATAGGGGAGAAATACTTTCGCAGTGATCAATGTCATTTTATGTGCAAACTTTGCCCCCCAATATCTGACTGAACCTAAGTGTATAAAAGAAGACTTTTCTAGGGAAAAATGAAACCTTTTATCGGCTCAACATGTATAGCCATGGTGGGTAAGGGTGTGGGAGAAAAAACAAAACAAAAAACAAACAAAAAAAGACACTGTAGCAATTCTACAAGTCACTTGTTGGGAAACTTGCAGCAAAGAAGGCACTTTAACTTACGGCCTTTCTCCCCAACAGATTTCCAAAGAGAGTGATTTCCTCCAATCATAAGATAATTTTAAATGAAAATGTGAGAGAACTGAAAATACAGGGATTTCTACTGAGCACTGGACTTACATTGCAAAGACACCAAAAAAAAAAAATCTATTGCCATCTTACGCCAGCTGAAGTGCTGGCCCTCAATGGTTTTCAATTCTGTACAGCTGCCTCCACCCTGCAGCCAACAGCTGCATTTTCAACTGCATCCCTTATCAGCTTCAAAACACCGTTCACTGCCTCAAGGACAGAACACTTAAGGAGGAAAAAATAAACATTCCTCCAACTTCTTTTTTTTTAAATTAAATGAAGTATTACATTCAAAAACATCCATTTTAACAGTACCAACACAAAAACACATCTTCTCAAGGTATTTTTATGAAGGAAAACCAATTCAGTTTACACCTGTGAATACAATTTGATTAATTTTTTAATACAAACTTTGCCATATCACCCTACAAGGCAATACACGCTGCTGCATGACTTACGGTCATACTTGTTTTTAAGACACTCAGCTTGATAAACTCTCACATCGTTGCTCTTCCTTACATTAAGAGTGCTCGTGGTCTTTTAGAAGTCAGGCTTCTGAGGGGACAGGCAAAAGAAGAAGTCACCAACCACCAATGGTCCACTGTGTCTTCTTACAAGATCTAAAATGCAAACGATTTCCCAAAGCACCAAAGGGTTTCAGGAGCACAGTCTGTCTTAAAATCAGACTTCTTAAACTCCCTTTTTAAATGGCTTGCCAACGCTTGTATAGGATGGCTGATAAGTGCATTTAAATCCTCTGTAATTCTTTCACTACTTTGACCCCAAACCATTCTGTTTTCTGATAATTAAGTGGGTCATAGGTAGCATCCAAATTAACTTCAAAGTTACTCTTCCCTACCCTTGACAGTAGCTGTTGTAGCCCATTCTGTGCTGCCTGCATGTAATTTTTCTACAGTACCTGCAAAGTGAATTCCATCTTCCTAAAAAAAAAAGGAGATGAGTTATCATTGAGTAATCATCGTCCCATCGATACACGCAACACCCAGTGTCAGACTACAACCTTTACATTAAATCTCTCCTAGGGAAAAAAAGGCAGGCCTTCCCATTACTGATTTGCAGGCTAGATATAACAAAACAGAGATTAGGCAATTTGTTGCTACACAGACACCATTCTTCTGTCTCTGTACACCCAAAGAGTTATAATCATGCAACAGCGTGACTAGATGTATTGAGCTTCATTCCACAGGTACCACTGACAGCCAGATTTTATCCTCCCTGCAGCAAATGAATGAATTCTTCATGTTCCTTTCAGATGGGAGGACCAAAAGGGCAGTAAAGTATCTGTTCTAATGTCATATAGCTAATAACTCCCTGTCTCCTACCCAGAAAGCCTGTTCTTTCCAGTCAAACTCTTGCATTAAAGCAAGCTCTTTGATGAGCAAACTTCAATAAAGCCACATTAGTGCAGAGAAACAAAGTGTATGTCTTTGGTGCAGGCAAAGGTCTTGGAGGCTAGACATTACTCCATTTGCCCATTTTATTTTTTTTTTTTTTTTTTTAAGGCAAATGATACTGATTAGAAACTTTAATGCTTAGATTCCAAGATACTACTCATCAATATAATTTCCATTAAAACCCCTGCTTTCATGCATCCAGAGCATTTAGGTTTGTGTAAAATAAAAAACCAACCAGATGCCCAAGAGATGTAAATCAGTAAAGACCTACTGATGCCAGTGGAGTTACAATGATTTATACAACCCAGGAGTTCAGCTTAGAGAAGCTTTCTGCATTTGGCGTTCTCAGAGCACACACTATTCTCTCCCTTCCCCTCCTCAGATTCCCATCAAATGCAGCCCTGTAACAGAAGTGTTCTTTTCCTAACTTGGCTTCAAGTCATGGCTGCAGCTTTCAATAGTATATAACCTGTCAAGATAAAATATGTTTGGGGACACACAATCTCTGCTGAGCATTTTATTGACTTAACTCTACCATTTCTGAAAGACAGCCAAAATTCCTTAAGGTTTTCAAAGGTCTTTGTTTTCTAAATATTATCCATGGACAGATACAAGAACACAAAAATCCTTAGTTGTTTGTGTAGTTTGACTTATGTGCCATGCATTGCCCATCATGATATATTAATTTTCTTTTGCAAGCAAACAAAACAAATCTCAGCTACAAGTTGCTGGCATTAGGGGCCATATACAATGCAGAGTACCCTGGGAACCATTCGAAGCAGGAATTTTGCCCACGTGATGTCTGCAGGTCATTTAAAAACTACAATTTTCCTTCTTAAAAAAAAAAAAATAAAGGCAACCCAAAGCAAAACAAAAACACACACCCACAAATTTTAGGCCTCCGCTGCACCTTTTCCTTCCAGATGCTGCATGAGAGGCAGGGGAGTTAAGATCAAGATACAATGCCACAAAACACTCCCAGTAACATCGCACAGGAGGAAAACGACTCTTGGAAAAAACAGAATATGTGAGTACAAGAATGAGGCCACATCTCAGCAAGGTCCCATGTGTACTCTCTCTCTGCTAACTCTCCACAGAGTAGCCCAAAGAGAGATGAGCCACACATACCTCAACTTCAGTGCACCAGAGGCCAAGTTCATCTTGGTCCTACAGCCAAGACTGGAGCAAAGACAGAGAGGCAGCAACTTATGCGCCCCTGAATCGGAGACAGAGGACCCCTAAGGGCTGTTATTGCTTACATTACTGTCACAAAAGCCTCCTCAGGGAACAGACTTACTGTAGGGGTAGGAGATGAACTCGCTGCAACTCCTTGCAGCCATGCCTCACTATTGGCCACGCACCAGAAATGATGCTTCCCCTCCTGGTGTAATGCTGAGGGACGATTACACGTCTGCCCACAGGAGTACAAATGCTAAGAATACAGCTGTTTCTTGCAGTAGTCTGAAATGCATAGGAACTCCCTCTGAGTCCTCTCTTCCTGTAGCCATCACACCTCAGCTGGGCCTGGCTGTAATACCAAGATCCTTGAATGTTTTNTGCTCTAAAAGTTGAGACTGAAATTGTAAACCCAATCATTTGCTCCAATTGTTTGGATTGGTGACCCAAAAATGAGTTGGTCTACATTACTTCATCAACACACATTCTTTGCAAAGGGGAATTTAAAACTGCTGAAAAGGAGGAATTAGAAACCTGCAAGATCAAAGAACAGGAACAGAAAAAGCTGAGTAGTTGATGATAGCCTTATCTAGCCACTAGTTCTTGTGGGCATCACTTTAGTTAACAATATCACAATGCACTTGTCACTTCCAGGGCACCTTTCATTAAAGGACCTCTAAACACTTTGTAGATACTAATTAAGTCTCAAGTCACAACATTCCTGTGAGAAACAGGATTTCTAGCTGTTGAAATTTCCAAAAGATCAGGAAACAAGCACACTTTTGTAGCAGATGACTAAGGTCCTACCCGCAACAGGAAATGACACCAAAGTTTATTGGGGAAAATCTGGAGAATAATGAAGAGAGCTACACCCATGCAAGCAGTGCTTTGTACCAGTGGTCTGACCAGACAGAGATCTTCCGCAGCCTTCCATGAGCTTATCGTTATCACCGTAGCGATCACTGACCGACACTGAAGCGCTTTGCTGCAGTCAGCCCTTTACCCCGTGCTACTGCAGAAATCTGAAATATGTGTTTTATAGATAAAGTAAACAAGACAAGGCCAAAAAAAAGTCTGCTAAAGCAAAACCAAAGCAGCACCAGCAATGGAGTGCAACAGGGTCCCATCTCCTGCTCTAGGGTAGCACACTACCACCTTGAAAGAGATCAGTGACAGCTTTCAGATGCCATAGGTGTTCTTGAAGATTTTATCAAGTGTTCAATTTTGAAGCAGTTCACCTAGTTACAATTTTACCAGAGCTTTTGAAATTAAAAAGGCTACTCTCACCAAGATGCTTTAAACAGAAGAAAATAGCGGGAAGAAATGTCAAAGGTCAGAACCACAGCTCAGTTTAATTCACTTTAATGTACCCACAGAAGAATGCAAGGCAATAATTTCTCTCCTCCCTTCTGTCTGCATAGCACAGCTCAAGCCATCACCTCTGTCTTCTGACACTAGTCAGCTATAAGAAACAGGTATCTTAACGTTAAACCTGGCCAGCTGTAATACATTTGCTAAAGTAATTACATTTATTTTTACAGATTACATGTGCTTAGGTTTCACTTACTGATGTACTAGAAAATCAGAGGTTTCAATTTTGCAGATAAAGTTCAGCACTGTTGTAATCAAAGACAGCATCCAGTGCTTAAAGCTGCTAACCATACGCACATTTTAAAAAATGCAATACTCTAGCTAGCGCGTACTACAGGCTCTATATTTCTTATCTGCTAGCTCAAAGTACCTTATATTCCTTTCTCTCTTTCCTTGTCATATTAACAAGGCTATGATAACTAGATAGGAATTACCTAAATGTCTAAATTTTGGGGCTCCTTTAAATGAAGCTTTTTCCAAGCATTCCACGTAAATCTGAGTCTACACCTGAGGTTCCGAACAAAATCTGGTACTTCTGACAATACAGCAGTGACTGAACTGCTTGCTGGCAAAGCAGCATTCAAAAATAAATTTCAGGTCCTGTTCCCCTCAGTCACCAGTGGTGTTAGGCACTGTAAAGCCACTGACCACATTCAGATGGGTAAAAGTCAAAGCCAGGCACATGTTTCTTTGGGCAGTCTGCATCAGCTACTAGTAGGAAAAGAAATGCTAAAGCAGAATCGAACAGGCATTGATGAAAACCCCCACAACAGCCAAGAACTGCTCCTTTAGGAGAGTAACTATGACCATTTAAAAGGTCCTAAAAGCACTGTATTGGGACAATTCAGGTTTTATTGTGCGCGCATCATGGACACCATATTGGAATGATTACTTCCAAAAACTGTTGGAAATGCCATGCCACAGTGTATAAATAGAAGAATACCTACCACTTCTGATGTGCAACACCTCTAAGAAGGTATTTCACTGTTTGTATGAATCGTCCCTGAATAATGTACTGGAGATTTTCAGAACTGATGTTTTTCTGTAGTAAACCCTTTCTTTAATACTCTAGTGAACACAATAGCTTGTTTTAATCTCAAGGGAGAGGGGAAACAATTGCTCCTTTTGCATCACTTCCAGAGGTGCATTCTGTAGCATCACAAGTGGTTAAAAATGAAACAAGCTTCAGAGGTAAACCTGGCCTGAGATTGCTCAGGTTTCAAATGCGATAAGTGGTAAAATGCTACAGCAAAATTGCCCAAAAGCTACTTAAAAAAATTGCCCAGAAGCTTTATATTGCTGTGATATTATTAAACCAGAAGTAACATCTGAACAATAAAGCTGAAGTGAAGCAAAACACATTCAAACAAAGCAATCCGGTAAAAGAGAAAGCAATCCAGGATAGCGTTGCGACTCAGTTTCATACAAACTAGCAGGTTTGGAATTTGACATCCTGTTAGTACTGCTGGCACACCCAAAAGTTTTGAACTGACACCTCTGCCTTGTTAGGAAGAAATCTGCTGAAAGCACAGCTGGCTCCCCAAAACACTTTCTAGGGATCACTGAATTGAAAAGGTGAATGGTGAACAGTGATTTGACTTGAGCCTTTAGATTTAATGTAACGTTCTAATTCAAGATCTAATCCTCTCGAGTCGCAGCATATCGTCTTACTTCTATTTAGAGTCTCCTCCATCCTTATCATTTGCAAAAAAAACAAAACCAAACCAACAAAACCCTTCCTGATATCACCTAGGGAGCTTAATTCAGCTTGACAAAGCTTCATATTTGCATTGGGAATTTGCACTTAACATGGACAACACAGTCATATTTTTGCATTATACGTATTGTAGGTCACGTTAAAAGAGCATGCAATGGACTGGAACAGGATTCAGCTGATGGTATCATATAAACATTGTAAACCGCTAATTGCATTTCTTTTTAATGAAGAAAAAAATGTATAAACAATTTCCATCACAAGAATCAGTGATTTCAGCTGGCTGCAATTCTGAGACTGCATCTCTTCATCTAGCAGCCGAGCTGGATAGCCATTACCTTCTTTATGAATACTGAATAGGGGCATTATGTCCTTACAGAAAATGCATATGGGTAAGGAGGACAGGTCTTCTTTTATGCACACAACAAGAACACCAACACAAGTGAAGTGTGTTTGTTTTCTACCACTCACGTAAATGTCAAGATGTAATTTATATTGATGATATAAATAAGACATTCCATCTCTCATCAAAATGGCCCTTCAGTTGAAGCCAGTTGCACCTGTATAAATGCAAAGTCACATGTGGTAGGTACATAAAGCTTTTTCTTCTGGTATTTCAAAGAGATATAGTTATGCTCCTTGTGCAGCAGGCATACCAAAGCTGTATAAGGAACACAGCAATTTCCATGTAGCCTCCTGCCCTTCTCTGTCCCAGACATGTTTCAGCATAAAATCACAGTTGTTCATTTCTGACATACGCATTTCAACTAATGCAACACTTTTAGACATGGCAAAAATGAATACAACACCATCTGACCTTCTGCTTTCCCACAGCTTTCAGGGCTGCACTGATGTTTGCCAAAGAACTTAGCACCACCTCTGCTTTCTGAAACCAGCATGACAGATGCACTGCCTACAGAGTCCATTGCCCATTTCCCGAGAATACTTCCAGGAAATGATAAAGAAAATAATTGCTCAAAATCAGTCCAATACAATAAGTGTGGTACTAATACAAGTCCATGGATGTAGACCATCTTAGTATTCCTGGCAGCAGCAAGTAC
This sequence comes from Stercorarius parasiticus, assembly GCA_013396915.1. Lineage (NCBI taxonomy): Eukaryota > Metazoa > Chordata > Aves > Charadriiformes > Stercorariidae > Stercorarius > Stercorarius parasiticus. Next base: position 21,430 of record VWZL01001512.1, on the reverse strand, counting down.
CCAGCAGCAGAAATCTGGTTCAGCATCTCTTAATCTGTGCTTTTACTGATCAAAACCAAAATTTATCGAGGGTGTCCAAACTGTTCAGCAAATCCCCAAGACATTGAATACAAGTGTTAGGGGGATCCCCTAACACTTCTAAATGTGTTTAAAATGCTCTTAAATTCTAATCATTCTTCACAGACAAAAATTACCCTGCTTACTTATCTCTTCCTTTGCGGTCAACATGGTAGTCCCAGGAGCTATGTGAAAAAAGGCAATTAAATCATAGGCCTATGAATATTATGCCTTGGGATAACAGCATAGTTTAGACCTGTGTATCTTGCTGTAGGAGACAGAAGTTCTGGTCTCTGCCCCTACCTCTTTCACTGACTTTTCACACGACCTTGGTCATTTTTGTCTCAGTGAAGGGACCTACAACGTGCACAATATTATTTATCATATACAGGTCAGGTTGAATTTGGCAAGTTGTGTTCAGCTAAAGACAGTACTAAAATCGGAATACAGGGAGGTTTTCAGGGCAGAAGCACGCTGGAAACAAGAGAAAACTTTTCTGTGCTGTATTCAAACAAGAGCTCTCCCACTCAGGTTTCTCTCAGCAGCGCTTATTTTGCTTAGAAGGAAGATCCAGAGAGGACTAAAAAACTAAGCGCAAATCCTCTGAGCAATAGGGCCTCTACTTCGTGTTTACCACTGTGAATCTGGCAAAGCACTGCAGCCAGCAGAAGTCATTTCGGTCTGATGGCAGAACAGCATCCTACGGGAAACAAGTTGGTGATCTCAGACCAATTCTGTAAGAACGCATTTCTGCATCCCCGCTGGGAATAATTAGCAGTTGTATGAACCACAGGGACACTAGCTTCTGCTGCACTTTTTCTGTGGACAATTATAATTAGCTTTGGCTCAGATAGTGAACAGTGAGAAACCTCCAATAGACGGAGAAGAGACTTGTATCCCCACTCCATAAGAGCTTCCTTTTAAACAAGCAGATAGAGACATTTAAAACTTTCCCCATACTTTACTGCCTTCCCCCCCTCGACTTTGGCCTCCGGATCAACCTTAATTACCACCATTCTGCTTCCCATCAAAACCTCAAGTAAAAATAAAAGTTAACACTGCATAACTCCTTAGTTTTAAAATGTTTTCCCTCCATCAGTGGGAGTGCACAGCATCACGCTGCAAACCACATCACAATGAACCTTTACGCCACGCACCTGCAAACATCCCCATTTCAAAGACTGAGCAAAGCAAAAAGCATCTCAAACCAGCATCCAACACTGATGGGAAATCCTGCTAAAATCAAGGGAGCTGTGTTAAACTCTAACCCTAAAACACATCAAAGCTCACGCTGAAGAGGCTGCAGACTCTGGTTCCAGACGTGCCTGTACCTCAGGCACTGCCATACAGGAGAGCAGCAAGCAGGATCACCAAAACACAAGAAGCAAGAAACCAGGACAACGAAACCTTGCTCCCAGGCCTTTCTTCACTCTTAATCAATATCTGCCACGTCTTCAACTGCGTTTCCTCATACACAGAGGAACAGCACAGCCCATCTCACACTTGCAGGCTGTTGCTGTAGTACCCAAGTATCCTGCTTGTAAGGGAACACCTCTACTGGACTTCAAGAAGTTTTAAAGCTCTTCTCCCTTTTTAAGACCAAAGCTACGCTTCCAATAGAGCACAGCCATCTTCCTACAATTTTGCAAGATTTAGCTAACCTGAAGGCTGCGCTTGAAGGAGGATGCAATATTGCACAATTCTGAAGAGAGGTTTGACTCCAGAAATACGCGGTTCTTATTTCACTGCTTGCTTTGATAGTTTCAAGGCAGAACATCTGCACATGTGGTGCTTTTGGCTGAGCTGGCTTCACAATAGTCATCACAACCTCTCTTTTAATTTGATATGGTTGAAATTAAGAAGCAAAAAACCCTGAAGCTCCCTGCAGAACAGTCTTATTCTGTCGTATTTCTGAACCATCTCAAAGGAAACATCAGAAATCCAATAAGAAAAAAGTTCAGCCCAGCACTCAGAAAAATGAGATACTTCTTTGGCCCTCCCTGGCACATTACCCCTAAGGTTCATTTTGGATTTACACAGGTGCTATTCAAAGCAGAATTAGGCCCTTTCTCCCTGGCGGCCCGACACATTTACTGCAACATGCAGATATGCCCATATATTTTATAAGTATGTAAAGCACATTCCCCAAACTAAAACCCTCTCCCAGAGAGTCTCCCTAGGTCTCTGTCTGATTTTGGCCTCATTTACTCCCTTGCAAATGAAAAGCAGTTCCATTGAAGTCAGTGAGGTAACACTTGTATTAAACTAGCGTGAGATCATGTCAGAGCCATGGTCCATAATAAAACCAGCTGCCGTTCACTCTTCTACAAGTTTCCATTCATTAGGGGTTTTTTTGCTTGAATTCACATGAGCAATATCCGTGGGCCAAGAAACACATTTTAGAATGATAGCTATTTCCCCCTGCTAAAAACTAGAAAGTGCAGCAAACTATCCCAATCCTCACTGAAAAACTACAGCTTATTGTATTTTGTTAATAAACAGAGGTGTTTATGGACAAAACACGTGTGAATATACTTTAGGGAATCATCCTGTACTGCCTAGAGGAAAGGGACAAGATGACCTAATATGTCTTTCCCAGGTTTTCATTTTTAGTTTTGTGTTTGGTTTTGGGGGAGAGGGGGTTGGTTGTGGCATTCTTTTTTTAATGCCTATAGCTTCTGGCATTTAATTCTAAATCAGGGAAAAACCTTGAATGTAAAGATTTAAATTCAGCCTCAGTGACCTGTAAGCACTGAACCAAGATTGATGAAGCTGGTTCTATGCCTGCTAATGCCAACAGCCTTTCCATCAGTGCCTTTCCATTGCCTTGAAGGGTCACAGGAGAGACAGAAATAACGTACTCAGATTATAATGTGTTTTCCAGTTCATCACACCAGTCTCCAGGCTCTCAGGACTGTATAACTCTATTTTGTCATTTAAGTCAGATGAATGGTCTGTCACCACTTCAATCTGTTCATTTATAACGAAACGCATTTCCTACACATATAGTAAATTCCTTTCGTTTTTTTTTCACTAAGATTAACTGATCTTTATCAGATACTCTGATACAGAAGGCAATCACACCATTACTCCCCCCCCTTTTGTTAATATTAAGTTTGCTATGTATTGACTCCAAGAAAAGAGTTCACATCTATTACAGAAGATAGTGAACAGAAAGAAAAGTAATAATGATGCCTATTTTGGAAAAACCATTGGGTTGTTAGAGCAGATGGCCCAGGCATCACACGCTAATTTTTTGGTTTGACAGATGAAGCAATAAACATCTTTACTGACCATCTAAGTCCTTTGTTAGACAATAGACTGAAGCTTTAAAGCAGGTCACAAACAGCACCACGGGGAAGGGCGTTGTTCTAAAAAACATTAACACGAATCAAAAAATTTGTCTTCTAAAATGATGACGTTGACAGCCTTTACTGAAGGACCCCAACAAATAAAGGGAAGGGAAAGTCCCAGTCATGGCCAGTCCAGAAAAGCAGAGTTGAACAAGAAGAACTTCTGCAAAGCTTCTCTACAGGTAGTCAGTACAAGATTGCACAGCCACCAAGCTTGGCCAAAAATCACTTAAAGGAAGGGAAAGCAGGAGGAAAATGTCTCCCAAGCATGCATCATTTACACTTACCTCTTTTAAGAGGAAAAAGAAAAACACAGCAGTCTCACATCTTCCATTTGGGCTCAGGAAGACCAAAGATGGTAAAAATAAAAGAAATAAGTTTTTTCAACCATGCAATAAGTATTATTGCATCAAATGTGCTTATTATTCAAGGACTTTTGCCAGAGGCTCCAGATGCCATTTAAGAAGCTGATACAATGCAAGGTTTCTCACAATCCAAATTCTGGATGGAGAAATGGGAAGCAGATTAGATATATAGTTATTTTGGTCCCCGGATTGTCTTTCCCTGATCATTTCAGGAGCTGGAAAACAGAAATAGTCACATGTGTTACTGCTACATTACCCGGCTGCTGCAACCTAACAGTGCTTCTTTTGGCCATGTTAGGGTTTCTCAGTGGGCATCAGTCCTTGCACAGCTTCATGGTAATGGTCAAATGACATCTCCTCAGAAGTACTGCTGTCCAGGGATGAAAAGCAGCAACATCTCAAAGGAGGCCTAATTCACAACCTCCCTCTCTTTGACTTGAAAGATCTTGACATTTCAGATGCAGTTAAGGGAGCCAGTTTCACTTTTAGCAAAATAATAATGAAAAAAAACCAAACCACTTCTCATTGAAGAGAGGTATTGGGCACGAAGGACTACCAAACAGAAAGGTCAGTTTTCCTTAACGCTAGAAACAGAGGCAGCACCATGGGTCAAAAAGCAATTCTCTGCTACTGAGAAGCCAAATGACTTGAAGGCTGCCATTCAACAGCTGGCCTAAACTGCCTGGGTAAATCTGTTACCAACCCATGTCAGGTCACCTGCAAGAAACTCTGCTTTCCTGACATGGACAAAAATTCATTTTACCAGTTACGCTTGTTGAAAATTGTAGAGGCACCCAGATGCGTATGAAAATAGAAGCTGAACCACACCTCTGCTGTCACAGAGCTGTGGTCCTTCCTGGGAGGCACAACAACATTTGGGAGGAGTGGGAGACTGGCTTCAAATACAGCCAACCTGTCCTGTGGCTGACTACAACATCCATTTTAACCCTGTCAGCTTAAGTGGCCTCAAAACATGAGTAACTGGATGGTGTGCAATGATGCGTGCAGTCTGGGAGATCAGACTGATCAATCAGTCCTCCTGGCCACAAAGATGTGGATTTTCATCATAATTACATAGGGGTAGGATCCCAGACATAAACTCTAAATCTATTAACATGACACAAACACCATATTTCTAAGGTACTCAATGTAACACAAACAATAAAAACTCCAGAAAATCTCCAGCAAGCAGACATCCTTATGTAGCTCCATTGCTGCGGTCACTTAACTGTCTTTGTCCTTATGAAATAAAATGCAACTAGACCAATTAACTTTATCTCCATGATTTTGATGGCAGAGAGAGTACTGATCCCTAAACAAAATAAACTGAAAAGCAAGAATGTAAACACAACTGTGCTCCAATGACTTTGCGTCTTATTGTCGTCTGTATAGGGTTTCACTGCAGAAACTGATGTGGCGGAAAGAAAATCCCTGAAGGGTGTGTGGAGCACTGGGGACCCCCTTCTGCAACTCCCATCCAAAGCACACTGCTCCCTTCCTTCCCCAAAACTCATCCTTATTCATACACACACATTTCCTATTTGCTTCACTCCTGTGGTCCCATCACTGTTTCTGAAATACTGGCTTTAATCATTGCTTTTGTTAAAGTTAGTGCTTTATACCTGGGTGAAGATAAAAATTTTTTGTCTACTAATCCCAGCCTTTAGTCATATAAATCCACAATAGATGCACTGAAGACAGAGGAGCTACATTTATATGGACTGGCAGAGGAAATGTCTTTTTCTTGTTTGGGTTGTATAGGGGGAAGGAGAGGAAATAGGCTGGTGTGTCTGGTTTTATGGGGGGGAGGGTTAAGCGGCAAACCAAACTGACTGCAGTTTACAGGGATCTAAATAAAAGGGAAAAAAAATAGTTACAGAGCTTTTAATAACACGCAATGGAGAAAACTGCAAGCAAACGTTGCTACTTTTCCTTTTTATTGTCATAAGGCATTGCTCCTTGATTGCATACTGTGTCCAGTGAATAAGCCATTTACTATTGTGGTTGGAGTGAATGAAGCTCAGACCTTTCCCATATATGGCAGGGCCTTTTAATCACCAGGGAGCAAACGAGCAGTGGAATTTTACTGGCTTTCTGGGTTTGCAGTGCCCTCTCTTGTATGAAATATCATTTCCCAGTGAATGCTCGTTACTGGGATTTTGACCCAATTTCCTGCTGCCGTCGTCCTTTAGGGGCTGTGTAGAAAGCCAAACAAAAAGGGCCGGCTTCCGATTGCAAGCAGCCCACTGTGAATTCTGAGTAACTCAAGGAAATCGAACAGATTTGCACTAAGATAACTGAGATCAGACCCAAATATTATTTTTTTAAACTAACAATACGGTTTACATCACTATACAGCTGATGAAAGCAAGATCAGATTCAGGACAAACAATGCCCAGGTTAAAACTTCTCCCTCATTTTCACCAATGCAGCAGAAAACAGACAATTCATGTTTTAACTTACTGGGGATAGCGGTAGGGAAATTCTCAGCTGGCCTGCTTTTGTCAGTGTAATATACATTAGCCACAGAAATGCTTGGCTCAGTATCATCTGTATTGCCTAAACACTCTTATTCATATTTACAGCAATTAAAATACTGCACTTCAGTCTTTATAATCCAAGTTCTGTTTGAAGTGGGAAAGCAACAGCTGTGGCTTATCAGACATCTGAATGAAACCCCTCATTTTCATAGCAGGGGTGTGGCTCTGCGTATGGGGCTAAGCTGTTCCCAAAGCCAGAAAACAAAGCAAAGTCTCTCTGAGGACCCAGGGGTGCAGCACTCCAAAGCCCCCCGTGAAGGATGCTGACTAGAGGCATCCTGCAGCACCAGCAGGTTGAGCTATGCAGGCAAACGAGAGCTGACCAAACTCTTCTCCGGATCTCAGAGGCAAACCAAACCCACTCCCATTTCCACACATTGCAGACAAGCTCTAGGAATTTCTTTTCCAAATCTACGAGCTTTAACTAGGCTGGAGCAAAGCCAAATTCTCCCGTGGGTCAATGGCTTTTGAAGTTGCTGAGAGAAAGCAGGTTATCACTAGGTCTTTAGGAAGATGCAGACCGAAAGTCCTCAGCCTTTGTTCCGTCTGCAGGTGATACCAGAAGACTGAGCAGAAATCGTACTTGGAACAAGTGGTGGTAAGTAGACAGCGAAGATCTGGGCTATCAAAACAAGCACTGCTAGGTCCTCTAAAAAAGGTGAGGAATTAAAAAAGGTCCTGCCTTTGCTTCTGGGATGAGAGAGAGGTTTTACCAGGGCAAACACTGTGGCTAAAAAATAAAAAATATTGTGGAAGTTTCACCATTACGGAGCTCACTGTCAAAGAAAAGAATGAAGTGGGAAAAGGGTAGTAACATGCCCTGTGGCGGTCACAGAAAGACAACGGGAACATCAAAGCCCTGCAAATAAGAAACAAACAAGAGCCTGATCACAGACTCCTTCACTTGAGCAGAGCTCCCTTTGATGATGACTGGAATCCAACTGGCACGAGTCTGCAGGACCGAACCTTGACTTCTGAGGGAGCACAAGAACCACTGCTCCTGCGCTCGCTCCACAAGTGTTCATCCAGCCTCACACAGCTTCTCCCTAGCCGGAGACAGCTGCTTTGGAGAAGGACATAAAACAAGCTGCCAACAAATCTCAGGACCTTTGTTTACAGAGCTGTCACAGGTTCAGGCTCCCCTAGCAATTTGATGAATCATGAATGCTAGTTCTCCCTCGGTCCAAGTTATTTGACTTTTAAAAGCGCACGCAGGGATTTCCATGCCTCTTCGATCTCCACATACTTGAAGGAAGAATGGGAGGGTCAGTGCAGGTGGAGAGGGGGGGGTGTGCATACACACGCACGTATATGCACACACATCACACTATGTGCAATTAAATTGCCTTCCTGCATTTAGCAATTCCCCCCCTTTCATATTTGTTGGCCTATAGTCACTCTTCTAAATAGATCCAAAACCAGAGCATTTACAGCAAAACTTTATCTCCACAAATCTATTTATAACCCTTCTATGAGCTAAATTCCAAAGATTTTTTTTTTTTGCCATTTAAGGACATAAACCAGAAAATGTGCAAACGGGTGGGTTCCACTTTGCTTCACACTCTCCACAGCAGGTCTCAAGGGAAATGCTCTTTATTTGTATTCTGTACACAAGAGGGTGTGGAAACATGTAATGTTGTTTCCATTGCCTGAAATCTTTCCCTAATATTTTCCCCACTGCAGCCTGGCCTGGCCCCAGGAGTTACAATTTCAAGTGCTCTCATCAACATGAAACTGGACAAGCAGATAAGGTTCAACAGCTTGCTCAGTAGTTTCTCTTCCAAGCTTATGACACTATGGCGGGTCTGTAAGAAAAAAGTTGTCATCCTATGTTTTGGTACACGCACGACAGCTTCACAGGTAGGCTCTGTCTCAGATGCAGCAAGCGCAGTTAAATCACCCAAGCAAGCACCCAAGAAATTCCCTCCAGACATGTCTGCTCAGTGTCACTACTGACCCTGGACCATCTTCCACCTCATTTATTGGGTTTCCGTGGTTTTATACACAGAATCTAGAAAAAGTTAATTTCTAGTAGATTACATATCTGTGCGAACAACAAAAAAAAAAATTGTATGATCTTGCCGGGAAATCAGTCAAAAATAAGGTTTTAGCCAGTGCTTAAACTTAGCACTTTGGCATTACAAATTCTTTATAAACAATAATGAATTAAGCCCCAGCAGCGCCATGGGCTACATACAAAAAGGCATGGATTATCCTTTTCTTGAAGATACAGAAACAGACACACAGCCATTAAATGACTCACCAGGTATTTATGACCACAGGAAAAAATTCAAAGGAGAAATTAGTCCGGTGCCTTCAGATATGGCCTCTTCCTTCCCTTTCTCTCTTCCCTCTGCTTCCTCAGTTATTTGCTCTCACCCCAGCAGGACCGTCCCCTCAAACACTTCTCCCTGGCTTCAGGCCAAAGTCCCATAAATGCTGCTACAGGCAGGATCTTCTGATCAGGAGGTGCCCCTATGCTTCGTGGGTGGAGTTTTTCCCTCTCAAAGGGCAGGGAAGGGGAAAGAGACATCAGTTAGCAGTTCCTGACCACAGGTGGAGGAGGTGAGTACCCCAGCTCCAGAGCCCAGCAAACCCGGGCGCTGCTGTAGCTGGATGCACAGCAGTGGCTGCAAGTGGCTGCAAGACAGAAGCAGAAGCCAGGAGGTTTGCAAGTGAGGAAGCTCAGAAGGCTGCATTCCTCCCAGGAGCAGTCAAGTGATGCTCAGGGAGAGGGATGCGGTGGGGATCACGCTGTTAATGCTGGTATCTGCTTGGCAGCCAGGCTGCCAGCCCAGCACCATTTATCAGCACTAAGCAGAGTTCCAAAGAAAAAAAAAACAAAACAAAACAAAAAAACACACATGAAAAGAAGCACTTTCTTAGGCAGGATGTGAACCATACAGCTAACATACCAAGGCTAGCAGCTAAGTAACGGTGCTACATGCCCTAACCTTCTTGGTTAATCAAATCCGTTTCAAGAAAAGTAGGAGCAAGCTCCCTCAGGGGTGGGAGGGATCCCAAATTACAATGTACTGAGCGTCCTTCCCCGCTGGGCTAGCTGAACTGTACAAAAGCATCAGGAAAGGCAAAAAGAAATTGTTACATAGTTCAACTGTCCTATGACCTCAGTGTTTCATCCAGAAAGGTCAGATCTAATCTGATCTTCAAATGCCTTTGAGTCAAATTTCAGCCTCGGCCCAATCCTCGACAGACCATTTGGAGGCATGCTACAGCTTCCCAGCAAACGCCAGCGCCGAAAGAGTCAGTGCCAGCATGTAGGTGGGTGCCTTGTTTCCAGTAGAGGTGCCCCCAAAACCCATTCTCATCAGGTCACAGGGGTTTAAACCACCCAGGAGCTACCAACAAAAGCAGCAAACCGGCCCCTGCACATGCACATTTCTGAAGGTGAGAGCTCTAGTAAGGAAGCAGCTTTCTTGTTACAAGCTGCCAGGGGGTAGTTACAACGAAGAGACAATTTTTAAAGAATGAAAACTTGCTTTGAAGATAGACTCCCACTCTCTGCAGTCACAGGCCTGTCTGCCTCAGGCTCTGTACACCTGGAGTCCAATCCTGCAAACTCCCCATAAAGCTCCTCTCAAAGGCAAAGGAAGGTTCACAGGACTGAGCTTCCCATTCTGCCCTGTTACCTTTTTTGGTGCTTTCTGCAATACCCAGTAGAGTCCAGACAAGCACTGCAGATGGACAGCTAATGCTGCTCTCTTGGCTCTCTCTTTCTTAGGCATATATGGTTTCCTGTCCCTCTTTGTTCACACACAGCGATCAAATGTAACCGAGTTGTACCCTCGGCAGATAGGAGTTAACAACTCCACTGGATCTTTAATACAAATTAAAACTCAGGCAGCCAACAGAATAGGTCTCACGTAAGCAGCTAGTGAGAAATCAGAGTATTTTAAACAGTCCCAGGGCATTTCAAATCCTATTTGTCCTGCAGGAAGGAAGTCCTGCAGGCTCTCACTTTTCTGCAGTGAAAAAACCCACCCCCATAGGCAGGGCCACTCCATCTGCGTGCACGGAACGGTGAAACGAGGAGAACTTTAGCCAGGTTCTTGATAGACCCTCCTTGGCATCTTTCTCTTCAATGACAGAAGTTGCCTCCTAGAAGGCAGCCAGCAAAAAAGCCTTCCTTTATTTTTCTAGTCTCACCACCTGGAATCAGTAGTGCTGTGCCCTAACCCCATGTGGGCCTGGACAGATGCTGACACCAGCATGCCTCCATGCCACATGTGGCCCCGTGAATGAGACTTTGAGGAATAAGAAATCTTCTTATCTTAACGCACTTTAACTTTCCCTCTAATGCCAGCCAGAAGAACTTGCGGCCCCTCCTTTCCTTTCAAATCACCTAGCTTTCAGTGTCACCGTCGCATTGTGTATCAGTGTTGAACAAGAAATAAAAGCACAAGGGAAGTTACCCCTTTCTCAGGCTGCTCCATGTCAGAATAATGCTGCGAGCATATGAAGCAGCAATTGTGGAAAATCCCTTATTCTCCTAATACATGCTTACATCACTCACTGTCAATCGGAGTACACAGGACTCCCCTTGCGTCAGATCCTGCATCCGTTAATGATAGTATTGATTTCACCAAGACTAATCCTGTGAATGAAAGCTGTGGAATTGATCCTCTTTGTCATTACATGCTGCAACAAAGAGGAGTTTTCAGGAAATACAAGCTATTTCAATTCAGCCTCTTGTTCAGAGAGGCGTCTTACCAGTGTTTCTCCCCTGCCATCCTGATTTAGCTATTACATTAATGTGCGCAGGTTTTATTGACTAAGACACCTGCCTATCAGAAAGCCTCCCAAAGAAAGGCAGACCTGTACTTTCTTCAAATATGTTGAGAATAGTTTGGATCCACTTTACCTTAAAGGCAGTTTAATTAAGCAAATGGACCACTTCCTTGAAGCACCGCTACATTTGCAATTTATGTTAAAACGGTTCCTTTAATTGGTTTTGGTGTACGTGGTTTTCAGATCTCATTCTGTCTCTCAATGGCATGAGAAAAAGGTATGAAATTTTTCTGCAGATACATATGCGCCAAGAGAACCTACTGCTACATTTAATGAGTCAGGGAAAGAATGGAGGTAGGGTCCCAGGGTTCTTTGGTGGCAAATCGCACAGGCACAATCATTCACAGCATGGTATCTAAAATAGACAAATTATAATAAATACACAGTTCTCACAAAACAAACACTCTCCCTCCGTATTTTCTTTGAGCTGCTGCCAAGGAGGGAATGTGTTATTTTCACAAATTATTCTCCTGTACGCCTTTTAGCAAGAGAAGCCTTCTCAGCTAGGCAAAATTACATACAAACTGCATACTCTGAAAATAAACACTCCTCGGAAAATAAATACTCCACAAAAAGTAATTTTAAAACAGTTATCTTGCCCATTCTTCCAAAACAATATATGATATATGAGAAAAATCAATTATATCGCTGCAGATCTGGCCAGAGGTTAGTAGTTTGGTCAACGTCTGTTGCTCCCAAGTATCCATCTGCAGCTAACTCCATCCCTCCCCTTCATTTTCCCAGCTCTTTCCCTGAGAAATTCCCTGCTACGCCGAATATCGTGCTATCAGCAGCCAGCCTTGCACAACGCTTTCAAACTGTCGGAGCATGTCAAAGGAGCTGGGAAGGAGAGCCTGCTCGCTGGCTCTCCCTGGCAGCGCTCTGACTGACACACGCACACAGAGACCCAGACTTTTAAGAGCTCCAGTCCCACCCCAGCACATTTTTTTTCTCCCCCTTTTAACAGGAAAGGCAACTTCACAAGCAACATTCTGGCAATACGCTGCTGCGCATGTTGAAGACTGAGCACAAAAACGGATGCCGTCTATTGTCAACAATACTTCTGTGAAAGGCTGCCATGACGGACATCTGCCTCAGCAAGTATCAGATCGGTTACATGAACCAGAGCTTTACTGTATCTGTATCAGTTACGCCGGGAGACTGCCTTTACAGTCAGGCTGCCCTGAAAGCTCAGGTATTAGGTTGCAAAATTAAAAGCAATTCGCNAAAAAAAAAAGAAAGAAAGGACAGATAGGTTATTTCTCTACTAACAGACCCACTGCAGGATCTCACATGGAGTGGGACCGGCACAGATCCTGCCCTGCACCCAGAGCCTTGCCCCCACACCTCCGCATTAGGGTCTGCTGGCGTGGGTGAGCATGCACCCCCTCCACCCGCCCGGCACAGATATCTCCCTTAGTTCACTGCGAACATCTGGAAAGAGGAGGGGGTGGGGGGGGACGGGGGACACAAAGAGAGGAGGGGAGGAAAAATAGTATCCGACACTTTCGCACTATTTCCACGGCTCGTTAGATTTCGCATGCTGCTTAATCTCTAGCCATAACGCAAACGCAGTCAGAGCAGCTCGTTCCCAAACAAATAGGTATCTTAAGCCCTTACCTCTGTGGCTGAAAAGTTTTCAACTAGTAGGAAGGAAATGAATAACTGGCTGCTTGGGCAGGAGCACAGCAAGCAAGGCACACCAGCAGCCTCACACACAGCCCTATTCAATAAAACTACGGCTTTTCCTTGGCCCCTCCCAAAAGTCAATGCTAAGTGAATACATATCCCTTATGTTTACAATTGGCAGGCAGCGGTATGCATTGTCCTCAATTTATTCTAATAGGCAGCCAATGACTGCGCACAAGCCAAGGTGGGTTCAGCCTGCCTGCAGAGATGCCTGTCATTCCCTAGGCATGCTCAGGAAGCCACTCATCAGAAAACCAAGACCTAAAAAGCTCCGAAAATTCGTGCAAGCTGCCAAAACTGTCTTGCTACATGCCCTTTTTTGGTTATCCTTAGCAGGGCCTCTGAAAGTAAATCCTCTGTCAGGAACAATCATAAGAAATGTTAATCTTGGAGAAAGAGGCTGTCTTGTTGAACACAAATGGAGCTTAAAAAAGGAAATACACTGAATGGAAACGGACACAGTAAACATATTTACTTTTTGCACCAGTTTAAAAAAAAATCAAATAAATAATTTCACCACAGCTAAACTTCATTGTATTTTTTTTTTTTTAACAAGGACCACATGTAAAAGGGAACACAAATGCTCTGCTGTGCAAACTTGATTCTGCAGAAAGAGACACACCAGTGGGAAAGGCACATGAAAGATGAGTTGGCAGCCTTCGCAGCCCGTTTCCATTTCAACTAGTACAACAGAAATTATGTATAGAATATCCGTGTTCTGAAAAATAACCTTTAAAGGGATTCCAAACTTTGATGATGATCCTTAGCAAGTTGGGCTAGTAGGATACACAGGTTTAGTTTATAGGCGTACAGCTATTTATCTAGCCGTTAAAACCAATTCATTTACTGTAAGGATAGCCCTACATCTGCATGTTAGGACCAATAATTTTCATGGTCTTTGAATACCATAAAGTAAGCTTAGATAAATTTTTGTCTTTGTTTGTTTGTTGTTTTGGTTTAGGGATCACACACTATTGATAACTTTTGAAATTATGCAGACAGCTTAAAAGAATGAAAGAACAGATGCTGACTGATGCTGGAAACACATGAGCTACAGAAACCATTTAAGAAAGTGTGAAAATCAATATGAAAATTATTGCCTAGGAAAACAGTGCAGTACATAGATCCTAACACGTGCTTGTACCAACTGCTAAGAAAGGCTCCAGGAGAACTGCTGACTGCTCTGAGGGGACTGGATTCCAGACCAGGAGATATTCTGCAGATTCATATTTGACAATACTATACACAAAACCAGTTAGGGGGAAAATATGTGTAAGATGACTTTGCAGCTGAATGGGCTAAACTATTTTAATGCCTTTCTGGGTCTTTTTTATTGGCCACTGGGCCCCGTGGATTTAGTCACATGTGTAACACAAGAAGGATTCAGTCCACAGACAGTAAACTAATCTTTATAGCATGAAAAAAAAAAATTCAAAGACAGCCAAATCTATGCAGATTTACAGCAAGCAATCTAATTATTCTAGTGTCATTTTAAATTTCACAGCTTTATTAGGTGAAGTAAAAAGCGGTGTTTGTTCTTGGAAGGCACCTTTTTTTTTTCCTTCATTTTAGCAACCCTTTGGGAACTACTGCTAATGCCAGACACCTCCCATGATGTGGCTGTGATGGTTTTAAATATTAAGAGTAATACAGCATATACGTAACTTTGTTTTTCAGGATTTACTAGACAAGGGAGAACAAAATCCTTGTTCTCAGTCATTGCATTAACTATAGAAATTATTAGCCTATATATTAATGACCAAATAGAAAGAGGTAGCGACATTATTTAGGAAGAAATTACAAATCTCTACTGGATCCTACCACCCCCTAGATTTTCAGAACATAAAAGACTGAAGAATCCAGGCTAAGGAGTAAACAGGATTAAAGGGATGCTGACAGTTAGAATGTTAGAAGTACCCTCGGGTTCTCGTTCCCACATCAGCCCTTGCAATCTCAGTATCCACTGCAACAGGGAGATAGCAGATATACAAAACCTAAAGCTGAAAGCAACTGGGTTTTTTGAAAAAGACTTACCACAAGTTTGATGCTCCCTTGTCAAAGCATCCCAAACTCTTTGTGTTCCAAGTCACTTCTCCATTAAAGTCCTGCAAAAACACTAATTTGGCTTTGGGGAAATGATGTCGTGAAAAGTAAAGTTGGCATCCTTCCTGCTGAGTTGAATTGCACTTAGAGAAACTTTTGAATTCCATGACTTGAAACTTCAAAACCAATGAACTGGCACAGATACCATAGTTTTCCTGGAGATATTACTGGAAACCTGAACTATGAAGAATGCAGAGTTAAATTCTAGTGGGTGCCCCTTTTCATCCTATGACTAGGAGCCACTTGTACATGCCTCCTATAAATACATAGTTATAACATGCCTAAATCCACAATTGTAGGAATTTAGGGAACTATCATGGTAGTCTTCACCCTCATCACCAGGGTTGCCACTCTAGGCACACCTTCCTATCCCCTTTGCTTTAGCAATCAGAGACTCTTTGTGTCACAGCACAGAGCTAGAAACCTTTCTGAGAGCTAAATAACCCAACTCCTTATTTAGGATTGCATATATAAGACACAGAAAAAATAGCATACGCAGAAATTAAACCCCCAAACCAAGCACAATTTTAATACTGATACCTTATCATGGTGAGGGCCCTGCAAGTGCTCATTGCTAAGCTCTTGAGCTTGATAACTCAGGGCAAGGGTGGGACTGCTTGAGATAAGAGCCAAATCACTTCTATATGCTGGGTTGTTAGTGCGTTCTTGGAGACCTAAGCCTGCAGTCACTCCCTCAGAAGAATCATGTTAGAAGTACCTGGAAATCTCTGTCGAGACTGTGGCTCTCACAGATTTATCAATTTTTCCTACAGAATTTACAATCTAAAGCTGAGGTAAATCTGTGCTCGAGAAAGTACACTATAAATCATCCCCTGGGAGGCAGGTCTGGTTGCTGCATACAGCCACTCTGAAGAACTAGCATTTTGGCACCACAAAGCCCTCAAGACTCAGCAGGCAGCGGTGGCCAAAGGGGTCGCTTGGATTATTCCAGTCCTCCAAGTGCCTTCTTCCCAAAGCAGCTGCGACGGCAGAGCTGTGCTCCCTGCCTGGAAAAAGTCTTAGGGGTATTTGGGGAGGAATAATCTTTTGCTTTTCAAAATGGAGTCACTTTTTATTACTGAGCTTCCTGAAATTATTTTTCTTCTCTTTATTTGACATGGTGCACGTGGCCATTACTTAATAGTACTGAGCCTCCCACCACTGTTGCTGCTATGTCTCCAGCTGCCATTTCAGAAACAAAGAGGAAATATGTTCCCCACCCCTGCACATTCCCACAACACAGCAAGATTCATACAGAGCATCAAAAACACCATGGGGAAGGCCATTCATCCCATCTGTACCCAAACAGTTTGGCCATTGCCTCACATCCCCAGTATCTAAGTTTTTGGTGGTCTGCGAAGTTAACAGTGGGTCAACCTGTCCTAGTGCTTACAGCATAAAGACAGAAATCTTCAGAAAGGAATTCCTGTGCTGTAACTAGCATGGGATGCTCTGTGTTTAGGTTGGGAGACGAAAGCTCTGCTTAGGAGAACCACAGTAGAGAGGTCTGTGCTAGGACTAATCAACCCTATTCCCTATCACAGAGACGGACACAAAGAGGAAGGCTTCCTCCTGCACCAGGGTAATGAAGATGTGCCACTCGACCCTGCTGGCAAGAAAGTGGTCTTTATTTCCAATCCTGGTACCAGTAACAACAGTGTGACACGCTGGAGTGCTGGCATGGGTCAGAGATACAAAAGGTTATAATCCTGTCAGCAGCAAGGGTCAGCATCCATTGAGTCCTGGCAGCCACAGCTGAACACTGCTCTCGCTCTAGCAAACATCCTCAGACCCGACTGGTAGCACTTTTACGTGTCCTTATCATGTTCCCTTCACAGCACTCTTCACAGCTCTCTTCACAGCTATGCAGTACAGCTGCCATTCTTTGTCTCTGAGCAGGACAGTGAGGGGAGTTTTAACACTTCCAATGACAAAATACATCCCTGGAGGGTCACGTGGCTGCATATGGCAGGAGAAGAGCCTTGATCCTACCCTGGAGGGGTAGGGAGCTGGAGGAAGTATCAAAAGACTAAGTCTTAAGAAGAGAGATAGGACTCCTTTCCCTGGCAACACTAAACAAACCTCTCCTGCTCCACACTGTATATTGGAACATTCAACACAGTGTTGAATATCTCCAAGCACCCCTGAAATAATAGCCGCCAACTGCATCATTCTTCACTTTCAGCCTTTCCAGAATATAAGTGGTCCCTAAGTGGAACAACATCATGATCAAAGATGTTCTGAGATAACACAAGATGTCCAGGCTAACAAGATCTTGCAGGAAGCCCTGTTGTATACAGCAGGGCAGGTGAGACCTGTGTTGCTTGCATGAAAAGGAAGGAGGGAGGACTAAGCCTCCATTTGCCCCCAAAGGACACAACTGCCCTAGGGACTGGGTCGGATGAGAAGCATACCCAGAGAAAAGTCAGCACTAGGAGCAGTTGAGGAGATGGGACACCAACTTACGCTTATGCTCTCTACCCTCTGTACCCTGGTCAGACGCAGGACAATAGGTAGGTGCACCCTCTCCAGCAGACTTTGCTTTTTCCCTCCTTTGGTACAAGAGAGCAGCGGGCAGGAAATGTGCTGTGCACCCTGGGCTAGCTCACACCTCCTCTCTCGCTCCAGGCAAGAGCGGAAAGCATGTTTTGGCTCTGCACATTTTCTCTTACCCTCCTCATAACATAAAGAGAGCACAGTGTGGGTTCCCCCTGCCCCAGTAGACGACTTCTAAATGATGCTATGGCTATGCCATTTCCACAGCTCATCTGAAATCAGCCTAATCTTATATACAGAGGATACAGCCCAGATGGCGGTGCTCACAGCTGTGCACGTCTGACATGAAGGTGAGTAAGCTTAGATTTGTGAGCGAGCCACCCAGCTGGCAGGTCTGCCTGGGGGATTGCTTAGGAGTGTGTGAGGGAGAAGCCCACACACCATGAGCAGATTTGGTCATTCTTATGATTACCTCCTGGGCACAGACAAGCTTCTTCTATGCTAGACAGGCAGAGGTAACTTTTTAGGAAAATTTTACTCATGCTGTTTTAGGCAATATCTTTTCAGCTGGAACAGCACAATCCATAGGACTTCAAAGCCACCAGTGCACTCAAAGAGGGTGTAAAAGCTACCACAAAAGAGAGCAGAGGAATACAAGCATCTCTTCAAATGCAGGGCTGTGTGCAGTACAAAGTCAGTCAGCTGGAAATGAAAAGCTAGTGCTGCTTAGACACAGTAGCAAGGACTAGGATGCAGTCCCTAGGACTCTTGTACATCCAGTGGAAGAGGTGGATCCCTCCGAAGGGCTATTCACATCATGGATGTTTAGCGCATCCAGGAGAGCTACACTGACAAATAGGAAACCCAAGGCACCAAACCTCACACTCAATGTGCCATAAATCCCCCATGAGCAGCAAGGACTGTGTTCTCTTTCCTTCCCGAAAGGTATTAGGAGTCTTCTGGGTGCTAACAAAAGCCATAAATGAAAAAAGCAATGGATCCTGTTCAAGGTGCAGGAATCAAGAAGCGTGTCGCACATCAGTCTACATCATGATAACCAAGCAAGGAATGCCGGGCAGAAGATGGTACCAGTTTCAGCTTCCATAAAGGTGTTGGGAAAGAAGAGATTCCCCCTAGTATGGGAAGAAAGACGTACCCGGCACGCTGAAAGTAGGGATCAGTCTAAAGTTTCCAAGAGCAGCACTCCCTCACCTTGGATTAAAGAAATGAAAAAGTAAGCATATAATTAGGTATCATTGCCATTCATTTTAGTGTGGTGTATCTGCCCATTTCTGCTAGGTGTGGTATTTTATTTCTCTTGGTTTAGACAGCTAAATATATGCAAAGCACATTTATATACTAAAAAGATTAATCACAAAAAAGAAAGGATCCCAAAGCCTCCTGTAAAGAGACCTTTTACCTACAATAAGACAGAATTAATCATGGACACGGTGGCTTTACCTTACCAAAAGCAAAACAAACAGCATAGTGGCCCATATTCCAAAGAAAACATAGTACCTGCAGTTTTCCAGTACAAAACTAGGCCTAGCTATAAGTACACAGTGCCCCCCAAAGAACAGAGACTTCACAGCACTCATTGGTGAAACAGGCTAAAAAAAAAAAAGCATTTCAGGGTTGCTTTGGAAAGTAGGACTTTTCTACAATTTTTCTGCAGGCTACTGTAGGGTAATGGAACTCTGCCCTCAGGGACACTGCTTTTCCTGAAGGGCATGCCCAATTCTCTCAAAGTGTACAAACCGTGGACAGGAAATGTGTATCTTTTCCCAAGCACCACAGTTTTCCATTGACAGCAATGAAAAGTTACACGCAATGAAATTAGCAGTGCTGAGAAGATTTGCGCCCATTCTCAATTTGTCTTGGTTTGAGAAAAATCAGTGCATTTGCTCAAAACAATTGCACTGTACGCACTCCTCCTTTGTAAATCTGGCTTTATTTTGAGTATTGTTTTCCAGGCAGAAAAGATGGTGCCATCATTTACTTCTGCAACCGAGTTACAAATTGCACAGCTGCTGGTACGGGCACTCTGAGGGTGAGGCATATCCCTTGGCCTTGATTCTCCTCTCACTTAGACTAGGGTAAACCAAGTGTCAGCCTAATCAAATCAATATTCTCCAACATATTCTATTGTTACAGCAATGTGAGAACCAGGGCCCTCTGTGCTCTGATGCTAATAAACTATTCAGCTTCAGCAGTTTGGCTCAGGCAATGAGCAAAGTTTAGGTCTCGGTCATTAACTTGGGCTCAGATGAAAAACACAACTTTAGTGGGCAAAGTCCACTTAAGTCCCATACATGCCCATGTTTGCAAACAATGCTTTTTATCTTCAGTTAGGTCTCCTGTTCAGCTCTGGCTACCGTAACAGAATTCAACACTTACAGCTGCTTCTCTGTGGCCATATCCCTAGGGATGTGTTGTGGTTTAACCCCAGCCAGCAACTAGGACCATGCAGCCGCTCGCTCACTTCTCGCCCCCTCCCCAAGTGGGATGGGGAGAAGAATCAGAAAAATAAGGAAAACTTGTGGGTTGAGATAAAGACAGTTTAATAAGTAAAGCAAAAGCCACACATGCAAGCAAAGCAAACCAAGGAATTCATCCACTACTACCCATCAGCAGGCAGATGTTTGGCCATCTTCAGGGAAGCACGGCTTCATCATGCATAATGGTTACTTGAGAAGACAAAACACCAAAACTCTGAATGTCCCTTCCTTCCTTCTTCTTTCTCCAGCTTTATATACTGAGCATGATATCATATGGTATAGAATATCCCTTTGGTTAGTTGGGGTCAGCTGTCTCAGCTGTATCTCCTTACAACTTTTAGTGCACTCACAGCCTATACACAGGTGGGGCAGTGTGAGGAGCAGAAAAGGCCTTGACTGCTTAGCAACAACTTAAAACATTAGTGTGTTATCAATGTTATTCTCATCCTAAATCCAAAACATAGCACTATACCAGCTGCTAGGAAGAAAGCTAACTATCCCAGCCAAAACCAGGACAGGATGGCAAGCCAAGGAGAGAGAAAGGCACCTCAGGCAACTGAAGGCTTTGCTTACTCGATAAAATCAAGTAGAGCTAGTTGGTAGGCTGCTGACGAATATTCCGCTGGTATTTGCTTCAAACACTGAATCTGTGACTGTCCCCATTTTATCCATGCCACATGTGCATACGGGGAAGAGCTTGAATACAATCACCACTTTACAGCCTATTCATGTTATATCTTATTGTCATATATATCCTTCTATCTCCTCCAGACTCAAGAAGCTCTAATCAGTTCAGGCCACACTGCATGCCTATAGAGAGGACCAGACCTCTGTTCCTGTATGGTAACGGGCTTCAGTTCCAAACAGGTAAAAGCAAGGAGTATCTCTCCCTCTTTAAAGATGGGGAATAAGGTACTGAAGAGATCCACGCAGATCCAACTTAGATCCACACAGGTATCCAGACATTCAGCTCATATTTACACAGTTAGTAAGTCCCCCCATCATTTAAAACTTCAGTTCGATGTAGACCTGGCTCTGAGTGACTTGAATAACATCGTGCAGGCAGTGTCTGGCAGAGCCAAGAAAGGAACCCAAAAGTTATCCATCTTGGCCCGATGCCAGTCAAGAGGGGAGACCTCCCACTGACAGTGCTGGGCAGCTCACACGAGGCTACCAGCATGGTAGCTTCACTCACAGCCAGAGAGCAGGGCAAGTCGGAGAGCTGAAAGCGGGTGAAGGAGGACTATGTTGGGCAAAAAACAGCTATGACACTGCAGGGCACATAGAGAAATCAGGCAGCAGGGTGCATGGCAAAAGACAGGAAGACAAGCCTTGTTGGATACCTCAGCAGACACAGCACTAAGATGAACAAGAGGGTGAAAAATGGGAGAGACAAGAGCACCCAGCCTCCTATTGCTATTACATACAGAGGGCAGAGCTGCGCTGTGCCAGCTGAGAACAAATTAACCGGTTTCAGCTTTGTGCCACGCACCGAGCACGCTGTCCTGGTTTGAGGTAAA